>OX438779.1:1652986-2000018 GCA_949316455.1 Acleris holmiana
TGACATAATTAATCAATCATTTAGATAACCCGCGGCACCGCTTGCACGAGCATAGATAGCGCTCAACAAATTTGTAAGGGTCAAGAGAATTAGTATTTTACGCTGATGAAATTATGTCTAGCGGATAGAAAACTGCGTTGATAAGTTAATACGAAGTAGAATGCAGATTAATAACTGTAAAGGTACAATTTACGAACACTCAGGCCTCCTGATGTCAAGTGGAATCCGAGACCCATAGACATTTGAATTCACAAGATGTGTGTGCCTTCACCTTAACATAAAAAAAAAAAAAAACTATAGCATAATAAAATGGGAGAATGCAAGTCGTAACCCATATTTGGGCAGTTACTACTTATTGTGCAAATCCACATAATTTTTATAAGTGGGAGTTTGGACCTAACTATAAGGAAATAAAGTTCAATTACCTTTGCTCTTAAATGCCATTTTCATCATTGAAGCAAATGAAAATGAACTTTATACACAGTGAAATAAAGTTTAAACGACATCGCCTTGATTATGTACTTCCTATAGCACACCGGGTGTCACGAGGATATACCTAATATACTAACAGGATGTAGGTGACACTCTACTGAAAACTGGTACATACATACATACATACATAACATCACGCCTTCATTCCCAGAGTTGGGTAGGCAGAGCTACAGAAATACCAACAACTCTAAAAAGACTTGTTGATAATTCTGTAACCACATTTTGCACAATCAGGCCAAGAAGTTTACTAGTGTATTAGTGACAGGTTGCAAGCCCATCGCCTAACAATACTACATACTCTTATTCCCTGAGTCGCCTCCTACGACATCCACGGGAAGACATGGAGTGGCACTATTCTAACCCGGCAACCACACGGGGCTGTTTTAATTAAGTAATTATGTTTCAGATTATAATTGGAAACTGAGTAATGGTGGATTTAATACCGGGGAAGTATAAATTTTAAGCACATGTTTATAAGTATTTTATGCTCCAAAAAGTCTTACTAATATCATAAACGTGGAAGTATGTGTGTGTGTGGTAGTTTGTCAGTCTTTCACGCTGTCACGGCTGAACGGATTGGACATAGCTGGATTAACACATAGACTACCTACTTTTTGTTCCGGAAAATTTAAAAGTTTCCGAGGGAATATCGATACTCAAATTCTACACGGACGAAGTCGCGGACAAAAGCTAATGTTTTATAAAAATCTTTTTTCTCGGCAACTGTTTACAATGATTAACTTTAAAATGTCCCATTACCGGGGAAGGCCTTCCTCTCTTTCTTACAGCTCTATCTAAATACACTCGCGGTCAAATAATACAGATCCGAATGCGTTTTTCATACAAACGAGCCTATTTCGAAACCTGTGTTCCTGGCCAGGGGTTGCTTTGAGTTAGGTTAAATGGATACTCCGAGGTTCTATAGAGGTTAAAAGTTCTTAAGATACCTAAGTGATTGCATAGTCATTTAACACTACAGCGAGAGAGTGTGGGTCAGCATTTGGATTTACTTACATTTTATTCCCATTTTAGATGTTTTTCTGAACATGCACAATTCCGACGTCAACCGCAGATTCAATCAGTTCGGTATCCTAGGCACTCTGGAAGTCCTGTATCGGTGCTCGGGGTATCCATCATCAGATTCCACTAAAAGCATCCCCTGGCGAGGGACCAAGGCTTCTAAATAGCCTCATTAACAAGGAAAACGCACTCTGACCCGTATTATTTGACCGCGAGAGTAGATGATAGATTACCAGCCTTGATTGAAAGCATCAACCTCATCTCGCAAAGTTGCTTTGGTCTGCCTCGACATCAGATTCAACAGTATGGAACTCAATTCATACACTCTTCAACCTAATGAATCAGATAACTAATCCCCTAAAATAGCAGTCGCGAAATGTCCCCTAACAATGCCATTATAAACAGTTTTTCTCCCCCTTTTTATCGCCACTAAAATGCTTCCGTTACAAACAATTTAACTTCATACCACACTCAAGCAATTGGCAACGTCTCAAGCTATTCAAAAGGCTAATAAGTCATGTATACATAATAATGGGCCGTAAGAAGCCGATCAACAGGAGAGTTTAGTTTAGTTAACTGTTTAGTTATGGCTGGAGTGTGGGAATTAGGGATGCAGGAGAAATCTGGAGTATTTATGATTTTGGGAACAAACATTGAAATGGTGTTCCTTATTTATTTATCGATAAATACGTTTACATAACATTACAGTAATAAGAACCAATGCGTCATGAAACTTAGGCTATTTACAAAACCGGGCAAGAGCATGTCGGACCATGCTTAGTGCAGGGTTCCGAAGCCGTTAAGTTGGTACTTCAAACATAAAAATCAATAATACCTAATTTTCTATTTAAAGTCATTTGATGCCGTCTTAGATGATTTTAGTAGGTATAAACACTTTAATCGCCTGTATCTCAAGAACAAATGATGTCTACTTAGTCGTGATAGTTTTCCTTTTCAATTCGTTATAAGCGCTTTAATTTAAGATTTAACAAAAATGTATCCCTTGATCGAAAAATTGTTTCTACAAATCCACAATGTTTTTGAAACAATAGGTCAACGATACCCCACACTATGGGGTAAAACGAGACAAAAAAATACCTCCCCAAGTTACGTGTAGGGGAGGTACCGTAAATATATTTTTTTTTACTTTTTATTGCATCACTTTGTTGGCGTGACTAATATGTGTATTCATGCCAAATTACAGCTTTCTAGTATTAAGAGTCTCTGAGCTAGGCTGCGGACGGACGGACATGGCGAAACTATAAGGGTTCCTAGATTGACTACGGAACCCTAAAAAACGAGACAATCATATACATTGGTATAGACGAGCACCTAGTATCCATCTCCTCACAGAATCTCAAGCATACCTCGCCCACAGCCGCCCATCGCCAAGCAAACAGGTCGCACTCCGATGTAGATTTCAGAAGCGAATTGTGGCGATAAGGCATAGAAAAGAGAGTTCATAAGTTTCCGAATTCAAACTAAGAACCCTTATAGTTTCGCCATGTCTGTCTGTCCGTCTGTCCACGGTATAACTCAGAGACTCTTGGTACTACAAAGCTGTAATTTGGCACTATTATTTATTTGCATTACGCTGACCAAGTTGTAAAGTTTCTTTTTATCATTCCATAGAAATTCATTTCACCGAACGCTATTTTCTGCTGAAACTATAATGTTTTCAGGGTATCTTAAACATCTAACCTAATCTAACCTACGTAATGAACGGTTAAGATACCCTGAAAATATTATGGTTTCAGCCGAAAATCGTCTATAATGAAGTGATGAGTTACCATAAATATACACTATATTTATGTATACACATTTTTCTCTCGTCATGCGTCCGCGTTCAGCTACGAATATGTGAACACCAGGTTTCAGCTGAAAACCAGCGTTGTGGCTCCGGTTGCAGCAGATGCTGACCTGAGTCCTATTTGACTTCACACTACAGTGCAAATTTTCTAAATTTGCCCAAGTTTTTGGTCCTTACCCTGTCTGTAGTTTTTTTTTTTGTATTCTACATTTGTTTACTTGCATTGTGTTTTTCGATTCTATTAAAAGCGAGGTTTTTATCAATTTTAAAAGCATATTGTCGACTAGGTTCTTACATAAAGTGTGTGTTAAAATAGAGTTAATTTAAAGCACGTTACATGTTTTGTTTAGCAGAACACAGTAGACATACTCAATGTCTCCTAAGTACACATTATTAATGATCAGTAAACAGTGGGGCTAGATAAGGTGTATTCGACACTCGCTAGTGATTATGTTTCGATTGAATAATATATGGAATTGACGAAAATGTGACGTTACTATCTCGGTGGCTTACGTCAATTCCATACATTTATCAATCGAAACATAATCGCTAACGATTGTCGAATGCAACTTGTTTAGCACCACTGTTTATAATACAGACGCATATTACAATATTTGTAGGCTTCATTTGCGAGTGGTCAGTTTATAAAATGGCGAATTAGAAAGCGACAAAGGTGTCCTAATAGAACCTCAGTGGTTCCTAATGCCCGTTTGTGCATTTCGGTGAAAATGCTCCATTATTATCGCCACTGTTCAATATTTTGCGGCCACTAATGCTAGAATTAACTGGCCATAAATTCGACCTCTAATGTTGTTCAAGCACTAATGATCGCAGCGAACGTGTCGATTGATACGTCATTAGGGACTGCATACATATTCACTTGCATGCAAAAACTGATGGATGGATCAAACATAAGCCACAGATGTCAGATGAATCGTGGGATAATGATTTAGTAATGTGCAACCTTTTTGTTGAATTACAACGTCTATATAATATACGTCTGGTAATTTAATTCAGCAAGTAGGTGAGTTTTATGTTTTGTTATGTCATCTAACCGGGGCGTTTAAATACCCATACCCATAGCTAAAGTCAATTAAATTTGTCATGCAAAATACTTCAATATCAATAATTATTTCAAACAAATACATTGTCAGATTAGGTACACATTAGTGTTAAGAACTTTGCAACCATGTTAGAATAACATAACCATGTTATATTATTCTATTCTTTTTTCTATATCAAATTGACTTCCTCAGAATATGATCAGCAGAAGATGTCTTGCTTCAGAGCAAAGATCGTAGATTTCATGATGACACTATGATGTCTTCGAAATTAAGAATAATTTTTAATATATTTTTTCTTCGTATCATGTTTCTAAACGCCATATTGTTTTATTGGAGCTTAAAAGGATTAAAAAGCAAAAATTTCCTGTATAAAATGCGGTAACGTTTCTTTCTCCTTAAACATAGTGCAATTTTTTCCATTTTTGAAAATGTTGTTGGGACCAGTACTTAGTACCAGCATTACGCTAAGTTGAGATTATTTCGTGGCTATATTTTTTTGTGCGTATGAATTTGTCCTTCGTTAAGTCACGAATAAATGTTATTGTCTCTTTGTTTCTTTCTTTTTGTAAATATTATGACAAACTAGGTCTGTAAGTTTTCCTGTGCAAGAAATTATTTCTTCGAAAGAAACAAATGTAGAAACACACGGAACCGTTGAATCCTAGTTTTTCATAATACCTACAGCATTTCCAAAAATATGGAAATCGAGCTTGATTTTGGTGGTAAGAAACGTTATCACCCAGAGCTAAATTTAAATAAATAAATAAGTACTGTTAGGCGATGGGCTTGCAACCTGTCACTAATACACTACTGATAAACAACTTAGCCTGTTTGTGCAAAATGTGATTACAGAATTACCAACAACTCTTTTTGTAGTTGTTGGCATTTCTGTAGCTCTGCCTACCCCACTCTGGGAATAAAGGCGTGATAGTATGTATGTATGTATGTAAATAAATAAATATCACGGGACAATCTCACACAAATTGACCTAGTCCCAAACTAAGCTCTAGGCTTGTACTATGGGTACAGGACAACGATAAATATACTTAGATAGAGAAATAAATACTTAAATACATAGAAAACATCTAAGACTCAGGAACAAATACTATACACATACAAATATCTGCCCTTACCGTGATTTGAACTGGGGACCGCTGGCTTCGGAGGCAGGGTCACTCCCAACTAGGCCAACGTGTCGTCCAAAATTTGTTTGGTTTTTTGACATAGAATGACCTACGCGATTTAGGCGCCGCTTGTGAATCCTCTCAATTTATTTTACCTTATATAATTTTACAGATGGACCCTTTTGGATACACATCGACCCCTTTAGGATCGTTTGTGCAATTACCCTCTTACAGCTGAATGTGCAGGTTTCCTCATATCCATGTTCTTCCCCTAGCGCTCCCTTTGCCAATAAATTAAATACTCGCTATCTCCAAAACTGTCAAACTGTATACATTATTTTTTACAGGCTGTGTGAAATGTTATTTTTTCACGAGGCCATAAAGCGGCGCTAAGCGTTTCACCATATTTTAATGGCTGAATAGTTGGCCCGTAAACTCGTTTGATTTATTTTATGGCTGCCATGTTTGTGGTGGCAGTAACAGCGGTTAGAAATTGCCAATTTCTTTATTAAACTTCTTTGTAATATTTTTTTCCTTTGTAATAAATTACAATCACTATGGAATATACTAACTTTTTCGATTTAACTATTTTTAAATTATACGCATTACAAAGGGATGAAAACTAAATTATTAATAATAATGACACTTCCAAATTATATTTTTTTTAATTGCCTAAAACGTACTTATTCTTGTTATTTTTATTTTTTTATTTTGTTTTTATGTTAAAGAGAAGGCACACGAGTACTCAGGCCACCTGATGGTAAGTGGAATTTGAGACCCATAGACATTTGAATTCTCAAGACTATAATCCTAAGACCTCAAATGCGTCGCTAACCCTGAGAACTAAGATGGAATGCCTCTGTGCTAGTAATTTCACTGGTACACCGGTACCGGTATGTACAGATACATACAAAACAGACAGCTGTCTGTTCAAATATACTCGCTTGTGTGTATTCTTGCTTTTTTTTGTACTTTCCGTGATTTCACCGAGAGGTCCCAACGGAAGACCAACGTTAGTTTCGAAGCCAACATGCTGAGTTCTGTTGAGTCCGTTTTTGCAACAGTCATCACTTAGTAGGTATATGCGTTTTTTTTTTTTTTTGTGTTTTTTTTTTTTTCTAATTTACCACATTAATACACAACATGAATCAAACCCTGCCTTTAAAAGTCTAGAATCCAATTCTACCAAGCATCCATACGCATTAATAAATGAATTTAAATAAACTTCACCCCGCGCGCACTCGACTAAACCCCAATTCAGAAAGAACTTGGACCGGATTAATGGTTATACGACGAAGAAAGCTTTTGAATTAGTTAATGGAGATCAACTAAAAAGCTCCGCCGATGTTTTCTTGATTAAGAATTAGCTAGTCACCATACTCAAGCAACTTAGCTAATTGTAAACGCATAAAACGTATTGGACATTAACATCATTGGATAAGTATAGCGTTTATTTTTAAACTGAGCCAGCCAGTTTAAACTTTTATGACTGTTTTAATAGCATAGAGAAAAATTAGCACACATCTAATGGTAATGGGTTCTGAAACCAACATTCGCAATCTTAAGTCTACAACCCCAAGACCGCAATCCTAACAGTGAAAATACGTTGCTGTTTCGTAAGACGTGTGGTTAGTTAGAGTAGTGCAACTCCATGTCTTCCCGTGGATGTCGTAAGAGGCGACTAAAGGAACAACGGCTTGTAGTACTGTTAGGCGATGGGCTTGCAACCTGTCGCTAATACACTAGTAAAATTCTAGGCCTGATTGTGCAAAATGTGGTTGGAGAATTAGTAACAAGTCTTTTTAGAGTTATTGGTATTCTGTAGCTCTGATTACCCCACTCTTTGATCGAAAGCATAATGTTATGTCTCTATGATTCTGAAGACTAAGCTGATATGCCTTTAGTTTAGTCATTTTATTTGTCTAATTCCAACACGGTAACACAATATTGCAAACAGTATTGCATTAGGCGTGGATTAAAAGATTTTTTTTATGGTGGTAGCGATCCGGATGAACCTCGCGCAATGATCTACCGTCACTACTTTTGGGGTACCTTCATCGAAACACCTTTCATCGAACGAAATTTTGTACAGTTGTATTGAAAGTCACAATCCTAACCTAATTTAAAAAAAACCGGGCAGGAGCATGTCGGACTATGCTCAGTGTAGGGTTTCGAAGCCGTTAAACTACAAATATAAAAATCAACATGTAATAGAAAACTAATTTTCTATTTAAAGTCAATTGGTGCCGTCTTAGATGATTTTAGTGGGTATAAACACTTTAATCGCTTATATCTCAAGAACTAATGTCTTTTTAGTCGTGATAATATTCCTTTTAAATTTGTTATATAGCTTTCATTGAAGATATTTTTCTGATTTTAAGTATTTGTAGTTTTGGTTGTGTAAGGGCAGTTGACACTAACAAAAATTAGCGCTTTAAAACTTAAAAAAATGTTGTAACAAACCCGCAATATTTTTAAAGGACCTATCCAACGACACCCCCACGTTACGTGCAGGGAAGATACACTAAAAAAATGATGTTCAAAATTTTATTTTACCACTTTGTTGGTGTGACTAATATTATATATATTCATACCAAAATACAACTTTCTATTACGGACGGAAATGGCGAAACTCGCCGGGTTCCTAGTTGGACTACGGAACCCTAATAACGTCTCGGTTTAAGTAAAAATAGCGTTCGATGAAATGATACAATCGATACAGTGAAAATCGATAAAAATATACCCTACTTTTGATATTTTGTTAATCAGCTCCAACTCATATTTTTCTAAAAAAAAACCCTTTAAAGTAATATTTCTTATCGTTGAAGATATACTTAAAGTTTTTTTATCGTAGAAACTTAATGGTCCATTATCTATTTTTTCAAACATAACAAAAGCAATTAACTAACTATTTGCTTGAATCAAACTCTCCATAGAAGTTTAGTCACTTTTCAGTACTTCAGTAATTACTCCCAATAGTTTGAAATGGGCAGCTATAAAAAAATATGATGTGTCTGTTACTATAGACAACTGTCTTACATAATAATATATTAAAATAAATCAAACTAGAGCTGAAGAAGTTATGGGTACCCTTCCTTGTTACCGTTAACTTACTGTCTCTCATAATCCTTATGTTTTAATACCGCTAGCAACTATGTAGAAAGCCAGTAAAACTAAGTAAATTTTAACAAGCTCTTACTAATTCCGTTTACGTAATCTGCTAATCCAAGACTAATTAACTAACCACAGCTGCGTTGGTCAGTTGGAATCACGGTAGAAGGACCCTATTGGGGGTTTAACTTAAGAGGCCGTATACGAAATTTTGCCGGATTGCCGGTCTATTCATGATTTTACAGTTAAACACTGCTTTTCTATAAGTTTTAATTGAAATTGAAATTGAAAACATTTATTTCTGACCATGCCATTGTTCCATAATTGTGTTAGTTATACAAAGTACTAACGAACTAAGGTTAGTACGATACAAATGCTTACAACAAAAGACAGAAAACACCAAAACACAAAAAGTAAAATTAAATAAAAATAAAAATAAACAATAGCCAGCGCAACAGCCCTGGGCCTTTCCGTTTCCGTATTGTCAACGTTTTGATAACGCATATTATATGTCATTTACAATAATGGCGACTGTGACATAAACGATTCTTAAACGTGTCAAACACGATATCGTTTTAACGCACCTGTGGTGCTAGACAAGTTACATTCGACAATCGTTACCGATTATATTGTTTCGATTGAAAAACATATGGGATTGACGTAAGTATCACGTTACTATCTCGGTGGCTTACGTCAATTCCATACATTTATCAATCGAAACATAATCGCCACCTGATGGTAAGTGGAATCTGAGACCCATAGACATTTGAATTTTCAAGACTATAATCTTAAGACCTCAAAGGCGTTGCCAACCCTGAGGACTAAGATGGAATAGAGGCATCTATGCTAGTAATTTCACCGGTTGTCTTATCCCCACTCCGGAATACAATAATGCGAACACTGTGGCTTGGCGGGTGGTTAATGGATAAGATGGTGGTAGCGATCCGGACGGACCCTGCACAGGGTCCTACCACCACTAAACATTACATTACGGTACATTCTAATACCAATATATTGATAAATTAGATTTTGGTACGGAATCCTAAAATAAATGAAGTCCGACACGCGCTCGACCGGTTTTTTTTGGTACTATGTGTTGTGTATTTAATGCAAGGCCCAATTGATTCGAAAAAGCTTTATTTTTTCTCTGTGAAATAACCAAACTATCGCTCATTTCAATACAAACCCCACATATAAACTAACTCTAAGTACCTATACCATATGTCTGATTTGCTAAGCAAATTATATTTCTTCCACCTATTCCGTAATTTCCCTGTTATCATTTTCAGTGCCTCGCTCCTCAGCTTTAATACACAGCTGACCCTATAGTGGGTCAATGGGCATGATGCGAATAGTCCGGTCCCTTCAGGCAAGTTGGTTCTTTGACGTTTCCAATTTAAAATCGTTTACGACGCATTTAATTCTGTTTATGGTTAATTGCTCATCGTAAATCGTGAAGTCTTTTGTGAACGTCGTATTTATTGGCGTATTTAGACGTAAGTTTTAATTATTGTGCGTTTTTTATTGCAAACTAGCAATTGTCCACGACATCGCCCGCGTATTATTTGTTTAGTGATAGGACCATGTGCAGGGACCGTTTGAATAGATCCCACCATCTTATCCTTTAACTACTACCAAGCAGCAGTGTTCACATTATTGTGTTATAAGATATAAGACCATCGGTGAAATAACCAGCATAGATACCTTCCCTCTTAGTTCATTAGCAGCGCATTTGCAGTCATAGGATTGTAGACTTAAGATTGGATCTCAGATCACACTAACCATCCGCCCGCTATTTCAGCATCCTGACAATGATAGGTGAATGGTGATAAATCGGTATACCTTGCAGAGTTAATAAGTTCCAACATCAGTGTGATTCATATTAGCTACGCAATGTACACTAAAATGTCACGTGTCACTGTGGGGATGGTGAAATAGATGGTAGGGGGGCTGACTGCCTTGCCTTATACATCCTATTAAAAAAAATCCTTTCATAATCCAAAAAAAACACGGATAAAACTGAAGCATCAACATCTTATCTTCAACCTATAGGATATTTTGTGCAAGTACCCCCTTACACACTCAGCTGTTTGAATGTGCAGGTTTTCCCACGATGTTTTTCCTTTACAATAAGAGTATCTGGTAATGTACTTAAGTTAATGGGGACTGCGGGGTTTGAACTTGGTACCTTACGCTCGCGAGTCGACTCCCTTATTAACTAGGCCACCGACGCTCTAATTATCAACCTTCATCACTCTTAAAAACAAAAGTTGTCTCTCCTGTGGTCAATAGTCAAGAGCTTGTGTGCATATAAGTTATGTTTTTATATGAGGTCTAAACAGTCCTGACGTTGTTTTAGCGGGAATGGGGTTAGCCAGAAAATTAGGCCTTAAAAACGTTAACTTTCGGTGTGTCCACAGGAAAGACGGTAACCTAAATTAGACCCTAAATCAACACAGCACAAGTGATCTCCTTGCGGCATAACCCTACATGCGCACGAGTTGAAGCAAGTAGTTCATAAGGCTCTTCTAGACATTTTATGATGCATGCTCGTAAACTACTAAAGTTCTGTAGTCCAAGAGAAAAAGGCAGTAATAGTATAAAATCCATTATGCGCATACGGTCTTTTTGTTTTGATCGGCGTAGAAAACTACTTCCACGTGTCTACATAAATTTCAGTGCCACCAACTCCCATTACCCAATGTCAGAGTGGCCGTAACTCTAGTAAAGTACTGTGTTATAGTTAATAGTTTTCTGGAACTGTTTAGTATGAATGATGAGCGAAAAGGCAATTTCGAGGTTTAGTTAGAAATATATCTTGAAAAGCTGTATTTGACAGGAGTTTAAAATAATAATAGTTATGGCTCCCGTCCCGTTAAACCTCTTAAGGTTAAACTGGACTGCAGAACTTCTTAACAAAAATAAATATATACGATAATATTATATACCTATGATCAAATTAATGATTAAAAAAGTAATAGAATGCCTTCGAATAATAATAAAAATAACTTCTTTTGAAATGGTAGGCAATAAAATATGTCAGTCCAACAGTTGAACTATACTGGGTGATTTTGGGGTTATAATCCGAAATGGCTAAAAAAACAGCTGTTCCATACATTAACGGTGAATTAATTGAGAGTTAATGTATAGAACAGCTGTTTTTTTGGCGATTTCGTGGTTGGTCCCATCGGAAAGGTTGTTCAGTATGACCATCTTATTCACTTTTGGCCATTCCGGATCATGACCCCAAAATCATCCAGTATAGTTCAACTGTTGGACTGACATATTTTATACTGAAGTTGGTCTTTGGTGAAAATATTTTGGGACGCCGATTTCAATTGGGCTGACCTAATGTACCATTTTAAGAGAAGTTATAATATAACTTGCGAAAATACTTGAATCACTAATATATGCATATAATCATAGCTCGGACTAATCATCGCAAAACAAAATACGGAATTAGAACTAGATGCCATAGAGTCGTCATACATGTATTTGGTTATTAATGTCTAAAGAGGCTAAATTAGCAATTATCATTTAGTTTAATTTTATTGCTGCTATAGCTTTGTCACGTGACATTTATGCAGCAATTTATGACAGCTAAAATGAGTAAAACTATTTGTGTATGGTGTCGGGAAATTAATAACGGTCAGTGGATTAAGAACTATTTTGAGTGAGCTTAATATAATTAAGTACTAGACAATTTGAAAAAAAAAAATGTTACGGAAAATGGAGTATCAGACGTTGATGGTTGCTTTCCAATTCAACCATCAGAATTTAGAAAAATGTTGATGGAAATTATTACTGACGGTTTTATTCTTACATATAATTGAAAAATAGAATTAAGAATACTATTCATGATACGATTCTATTAAATCATTTTCCTTTTCCGAGTTATAATTGTTTTGCGATGATTAGTCCGAGCTCTGCCTATAATATTTGAGGAATCCCCTCGATTTCTTCAAGATCTCAACATCAGATTCTGATGTGTTGATAATGGGACCAACTAGAAAGTAAACGACGATGGGATTGGTCAATTTGTACTTTCACGCCGAATTTGTATGGTTTTGTATTAACAAGATATTAATACTGTGAAAATTTAAGACTATGGCTTAAATTATCCGGTTGTAAAACCTCTGTGACCGACGATAGACGGACAGATGGACAGACGGACACGTGACTGACAGCAATAGGGTTCCGTTTGGACCTTTCGCGTACGGAACCCCAAAACAACCAGTTAAATAGCTCATTATCCCAATGAGCTATTTAACTTGGCACTGAGCAGAGTACTTAATACTTTAATTACTGAAATTGTAACATTAGATCCTTTAAACGTATAAGCGAGAACTTGTTATAACAATGAATAGAATTCACTATTCCTTGGCGTGGAATTCCGACTGAAAATCCTTGAAATTGTACAAACATATATTTTCCAGGGTTTGATTAAAACTGTGCTGATATTCGTATTTCACCCGTAGAGAACAAACCGAAACGAAATTAATACCGGACTTGTTTCAAAGGATGTCCAGAGAATAGTGTGGGGAAGGTTGTCGATGATTTATAAGGAAAAAATATATTTGGCCACATTTATACGCACTAAAACTTCGTTTGTTACTTCAGGTATTTAATCTACTAGAAATGATGGGATTATCTACAGTAATGTTATAAAGAGAAAAAAATAAATTAAAATGTTTGTAACGAATGGACTCAGAAACTACTGGACCGATTTCAAAAATTATTTTAATATTATAAAAATTATCACAGAGTAACGTAGGTATTTTTTTCTTTTTCGGAAGTCACGGGCAACTGCTTTAGTCATTAATATACCAGACGAAAACCAAATTCATATTCTATTTGTTGTGTTTTTTATTGACAGGAAAAGGTTCTTTGAAAGAACAAATTAGGAAAGTTGCACGAAAATTTAGAAAGTAGTTAGTAAGAGCATTTGTTGTCAATGGCGCCAACTGTCAAACGTCTGACAGTTATGTTATTGGATATTTATTATTAATTATTTAAATTCAAATTCAACATTCCTAGTTAAGGAATCAGGAACCAATCAGGTGTCGGGTCAGCTGGTGGTGAAATAAATATGAATTTAGTATTTATTAATTACGATACCTAACCAATTATTCTTCTCCAATCAACACACAAAATAACAATGTTAGCATTTCTGTTAGAAACCTTTAATTAAAGCCACATTATCTTGATATTGAAGCTGAAATTAACTCATTCAAGTTTTAGGCATTTCTAAAATCTTTTTCTGCTTTAAAAAAACCAGTTTAAACATTATTTCGTCGATAACACAATGTCACCTCACTACTCCTTTGATTGGACTTCATCATAGTCAAAGCGTTTCTGCTTAATTCGCATTCCTGTCTTTTGTGTTATTTTACAACCGACACCAGGTACTCGTATTGCAAGGAATGCGGGTGCATTCTGTTTGTATCAACATCCATTTTACACTGAAAAAAATGGTCTGAAAACTGCGGTACAGGTAGAAAATATCGATACATAATCTATTTTAACGCCTTTAATTTTAAATCGGACATGGGTGTCGCCACCAACATAAAATTACACAAATTAACACTGTGCCTTGCAAAAACGTAGTGATGTTTAAGTTTTAATTACAAGATGTCGGTGAGAATTTTCTAATTTTAAATTTTTGCGGCAGTTAAAAAGTTAACTGCCGCAAAAATATAAAAAAGTTCTTATTCAAAATGTATAGTCACACATAGTAATTATATTAATAGTTTTCATTATTTCTAGTATTAATGTATGCAGTTTTTGGGGTTTCTCGGTAAGATCCTTGTCGAAAATTGGTCAAATAACAATCGTGGTTTTTCAGAAATTTAATATTTTTTCCAATGCAGCACTCGTTATAAATAAATTTGAAACAGACAGGTGACAGTGTCATATAAATTGACATAGTTTCAAATAAAGCTTATGCTATGGGTACAGACAATAATTATACTCAAAGATAGACAAATCATTATCATTAAGAGCCTGAAGTGTCCCACTGCTGAGCAAAGATCTCCCCCCACTTCTTCAATGTTTTCCTGTTTTTAGCAGTCTCTTGCCAGCCCTTCAGCCAATTCAACTTATCCCGCAATATCGCCGACAAAGTCTGCCGCGTTGTTTCCACTCTATGGCGACTTTGAAAGAGAAGCTAATACCTACAGACTAAAAAAAAATAAAAAAAAACTGTTTTGACAATAATTTATTATCGATAGATTACATGTCATATCCTTCACTATTCCCATTGATTGGAGTTCATAATAGACAAAGCGTGCCTGTTTAATTCGCATTCCTGCCTTTCCAGTCATTTTACACCGGCCAATGTTTCGAGGAATTCGTTGCGTTATATTTGGTAACTTTCATTTAATATGCACAAGCACAGCGAAAAGTTTTAAATGGTGCGGTGTCAGTTTATTTGGCGACTATCATATTACAATCCGACTGCCGAAAAAGGACGATATTGTTTTTGACCTGTATCTATACTGATATTAAAAATGTTTAACTCTGCCTGTCTGTTTGTTACGTTTTTACGGATCAGCCGCTGAATCGATTTGGATGATGACACTTTGGCCTAGCTGGGAGTGACCCTGACTCCGAAGCCAGCGGTCCTCGGTTCAAATCCTCGGGCAGATATTTGTGTGATGAACGCGAATATTTGTTCCTGAGTCTTGAATGTTTTCTATGAATTTAAGTATGTCTACGTTTTGACGACACGCTAGCCTAGTTGGGAGTGACCCTGCCTTCGAAGCAAGGGGTCCTGGGTTCAAATCCCGGTAAGGGCAGATATTTGTGTGATGAGCACGATTATTTGTTCCTGAGTCATGGATGTCTTCTATGTATTTAAGTATTTATTTCTCTATCTAAGTATGTTTATCGTTGTCTAGTACCCATAGTACAAGCCTAGAGCTTAGTTTGGGACTAGATCAATTAGTGTGACATTATCCTGTGATTATTATTATTATTATTATTCTTATGTATTTCTCTATAAACGTAGGTATGTTTATTTGTTTAGTACCCATAGTACAAGTCTAGAGCTTAGTTTGTGACTAGGTCAATTTGTGTGAGAATGTCCCCTGATATTTATTTATTTATAGGGTACATTTTTATCCCGTAAAATTGGACGGTTTTGAGGGCGATAAACCCCTTCTACGCGGACGCAGTCGCGGGAAACAACTAGTATTATTATATAACGCGTTGCCTAGTGGGTAGTTAGCCTACCTACAAAGCGGCAAATTTTTATTTCCTTATACTCGTATAAGTATTTATATCGTTGTCAAGCTTAGTTTGGGACTAGGTCCATTCGCGTGAGATTTTCCCCTGATATTTATACTTTTTAATTATTTATGTAATGTGTACGGTTCTTCGTTTCCTCAGGAAGGAATCAGAGTTTCAAAATTTGACAAGGAAAATAAATTAATCATGTTAAGGCGGCCAGTTTGGTAAAAGTCTATCGCGACTATATGGTCAATACGGCACTAAGAATATGAGTGAGTATGAATATGACTAAAGTTTAAATTTTAATATCGACTCCATAGCTTACTATCATCTTACCGTGCGATGAAAAATCAGAGCCCTGGTTGTAACGATACCGCGTTTGACGTGTTTTAGAATCGTTTATGACCCGTTTGCCATTATTGTAAATGACAACGTCGCACGTCAAAGACGATATAGTTGTTACCGTGTAGAAACCCGTCCCTGTATGTTTAATTTCTTGCTCGCTATAGCCATATTATTTTTTTAAGTGGTGGTAGGACCCTGTGCAGGGTCCGTCCGGATAGCTACTACCATCTTATCTATTAACCAACCGCCAAGCAATAATGTTCACATTGTTGTGTTCCGGTGTGGGGACAACCGGTGAAATTACTAGCATACAGGCATTGCATCTTAGTCCTCAGGGTGGGTAACGCATTTGGGGTCTTAGGATGATTGCAGTCTTAATATTATAGTCTTGAGAATTCAAATGTCTATGGGTCTCAGATTCCACTTACCATCAGGTGGCCTGAGTGCTCGTGTGCCTTCTCCTTGCCATAAAAAATACTGAATTTGGAATACGAGCTAGTCTGATGATGGAGTCGATAGGTGGCAACAAGATCTTAATGAATATCTATTGAGCAAGGACTTGTAAGATAGGTCTGAAAAAAGTTTTTTTTTTTATGTTAAGGAGAAAGCACACGAGCACTCAGACCACCTGATGGTAATTGGAATCTGAGACCCATAGACATTTGAATTCTCAAGACTATAATATGCAAGCAAGTTTGAATTCCTAAGACGCGAATTCTAATGCGTTGCCAACCCTGAGGACTAAGATGGATGCCTCTATGCTAGTAATTTCACCGGTGAGATTTAGATTATCTTCGTTTAAAAGTGTTGCAGTTACGGTTTATATTAAAACGAAAACTAAAATAATGGTAATAAATTATCAGGGTGTTGAGGCGTTAATGGAACGTGTTGTGGTAGTATGTTTTTTTTAATTTAGACAGCTTATGTTGGTCATTAGACACATGCGCCTTAGCCAATCTTTTGCGCTTTTCCATGAAATCTGTTACTGTTGACGATGTGATTAATGAGTTTAAACTGCTTTTATGTTTGACTGATGTCATCATGTGGTAATTATATGCCCTCATTATTATTATAAAGTTTTTAAAACCTGTCAAATTCTAGTGAAACGTATCTTAAGAACATTTACAGTATTTGCTGTTGCAGAGATAAGGTCGCGGTTTAAAATGATTTCCGTGATACGTTTTTAGCGCAATTAAGTATTATACATGCATACAATAGAATAGAATAGAAAAACGTTTATTTGATAAACAATATCACTAAACATCGGCAACTTGTGGCACGTAGGTAGCACTAGTGATGAGACACGTATTGTCATAGTCATATCATTTATTGCATTATCTGTTTACAAAGATTTTAAAAAATATTACTTGTCCAACATAAACCCTGTTAGGGCACTGCATTTATATTCATTATATTTACTTAACTTATTAACTAAATTACATAATTACTTAACTTAAATTATCCCTCATATTCAAAAAAGTAATTTAAAGTGTAAAAACTATGCACGGTCGAAAAATATTTTTTTTCAAGTGTCTTTTCAGATAAGATAAAATAACAAATAAATAGCTAAAAATAAGGTTGTTGAGTTGTTGGTATTTCTGTAGCTCTGCCTACCCCACTCTGGGCATGAAGAAAACGTGACATTATTTTTTGTTATGTTAAGTTGAAATCACTTTCATTACTGAGACTACATCCAAAAGGTAAAAGCTAGAATTTAAAAAATCCAGGATATCTTACATTAAAAAATAATAATAACTTATTGCAAAATAAAGAAGTAGAAATTAAAGAGAACAAACACCACTAAAAAAATACAATGCAACATTACAGAAGAATGCTTTATTTACCCATCACGTCAATCGAAGTCCAAAGATCTTTTTCATACACTAAGTGGATTTTCTCAATAAGAAGAGGATAACTTACGAATGTACATATATATTAAATGATTAAAAAGGTGTTTTTAATTGTTTTCTTTGCTTTTTAATTGGAGACTTGTAAAGAAAAACATTGTTACATCACTAGTCTGTCAATAATGTCAAATGCTACCTAAATGCCACGTGTCGCCGATGTTTAATTATCACTCAAATCCTTTCTATCCAATAAGACTCACTGCACTTAATCTGTAACGGTACACTCTGGCTAATTGTGGAATTTGCTTCCGGGTGGATCAACTTTTCGTTGTTGTTATTCTGTCCCGTAAGCTAGGAGACAACAGTGATAGAGTTCCTTAGAAAAATGGTTATAAAATACTATTACGCTTGGAAGAAAACCCATAGAAGAATGGGCTTGTAATTGCCACAAAAGCCGATGTTTGCTGGATTTATATACTCTAAAATCGTGGTTTTAAAGAGAACACAGACGGAGACGGAGACGGAGACGTCACCATGGCAACGAACTACAAAAAAAAGTTGATTGACCCTTCCACAGTACTCGAGGCAATCTAGATTTGTTGGTTTATCGAAGGAACTGTTAAAGAAGTTGTGACTAAAGCCGCTTCCTGACTTGTCGGTATGCTTGCAGTAAAACGTTCAGGCGGCATAAAAGCTGCGCAGTGATTGGTAGATGCCACTGGTTGCCTAGCAACCCTTGCTGATTCGTGTATTACTGCAAGCATACCGATAAGTCAGGAAGCGGCCAACAAGATGAGTCTAAATGTTGATCCTTAGCTCTGTTGTAGGTGTTAATTGCTGTTTATATAGGTTGTACTATACATTTGACGACACGTTGGCCTAGTTGGGAGTGACCCTGCCTCCGAAGCCAGCGGTCCCGGGTTCAAATCCCGGTAAGCGTAGATATTTGTGTGATGAGCACGAGTATTGGATGTTTTCCTATGTATTTAAGTATTTATTTCTCTATCTAAGTATGTTTAACGTTGTCAAGTACCCATAGTACAAGCCTAGAGCTTAGTTTGGGACTAGTTCAATTTGTGTGACATTGTCCCGTGATATTGATTTATTTATAAGTATATTTAATTATCTAAATGTGTACTTTATTGAGCCAATTCATTTTTTCTTATGTTTATCCATTTGATTATCCTCTTGTGTTGTCCTTGATTATTCTACTCCAAGGTTAACTAAAAGATATTCCACATGGTATAAGTTCGCCTATGTATATTACCTATTTTGATGCAAACATGTCTTGTAATTGCTTATGTGCAATAAAGAGTTTACATAATAGTACGTATAAGCAAAAGGGGCAGATAGTAATAAAGACAAACAAAGATCGTCAGTGTAGTTGTGAGGATACTTAGACAGGCAGCAATATGAAAATATGAAATGTGCTAATCATGCCCTTTCATTTGACATCCCACACGGCATGAATAAAAAATATTTTATTTATAGTTCATGACTTTATGTCCTCTATGGGGCGCTATATGTAATTTAATGTGACGTCACATAGCCTATAACCACCGGACCATCAAAACTCTTCCTACGATACCCCATTTGTTAAATCATGATAAGTGGTTTAGAAGCCATGAGGGAACAGATGAACATACATACATACATACATACCGGTCAAAATCATAACCCTCCTTTTTGCTTCGCCGCAATGGGGTAAAAGTAACACAATGACCATAATAAAAAAATAGTTTCTGTCTTCAA
Source organism: Acleris holmiana (assembly GCA_949316455.1). Taxonomy (NCBI): domain Eukaryota; kingdom Metazoa; phylum Arthropoda; class Insecta; order Lepidoptera; family Tortricidae; genus Acleris; species Acleris holmiana. The sequence goes on from OX438779.1 coordinate 1,672,782, forward strand.
ACCAATACCTACTCAATACTCATTAATTTATTGCAATCAAATGCTACAATTTTAAAAGAAATTATTTTATGCGTTTTTGAAGGCGTTAATTGTTTTTTTGTAACATTTTTTTAAACCTGTTTAATATCCCGCCAAACTTAAAAATGTACAATGCGACGAAGCATTTAAACATCAGCTGAGAAACCTTTTATTGGATAATCCATTGTACTCCGTGGATGAATATATGGCACTCAAATTGTAAAATTATTATTGTATTGACATTTATAAATCTATGTATACCTATTCATTGACATCGGATAAGTGACCATTTACTAGATATTTAATAGATATGTTTTGATTATTTGCATGTTATATTTGTATTCTTTGATTATTAGTATTTATGTCGACAATCTCAATGTAATTTCATATTTTTTGACATTTAATGCAATTTATATTGTAACATTACATTGATGAATAAATAAACTAAACTATCACAAAAACTTTATTAATGCAAAAAGACCACCCAAATTCAATAATTTTTCTTCCATATCATCAGAAACAATGTATCAACCAAATTATTTCCCGGAAAAAACACATTAAGCATCTCTGGAATAACACTTGTATTATGGAACTTGTCTATTTTTTTCCTCGGCTTATGTCATGAATAATTAAAGTTATGAGAGCGTTTCTGCGGCATCTTGTTATTAACCACGAAGATGTAGTATACTGGAAAGTTCCCATCTACCAAACCATAAACAAAAGTTTTTTTTTTTTTTTTAACTATGAGAAGGCACACGAGCACTCAGTGTGCCTGATGGTAAGTGGAATCTGAGACCCATAGACCTTTAAATTCAAGACAATAATCTCGAGACTGTAATCCTAAGACCTCAAATGCGTAGTCAACCCTGAGGACTAAGATGAAATGCCTATGCTAGTGATTTCACCGGCTGTGTTATCGTCACACTGAAACACAACAATGCGAACACTGCTGCTTGGTGGTAGGTTAAAGGGTATGATGATGGTAGCCAATTATAATTTCTCAATTAAAAAATATATTACAGGACAGGTTTTGTAAATTTGTAATTTTATTATTTGAAGGTTTTTCTTTTTTCTCGCAGACATATTTATCGGATGGAAAATAATTTTGCATTATTTTTAACATCAACCTGTTTCGACTATCGTAAACGCTTAGAAGTTCAAGAAAAAATAATGTATAGATTTATTATTCACCAATGCAGTGAACCCTATTTTTAATACCCCTGCGCAATTTTAATCCGAAATTCCCTTGCCACTTCAAGTGCTTAGCATCCATTGTTGTCACAATCCGTGTAGATCAAAGGGCGGCACAAATGGCCTTCGGAATCCACTAATTAGTGAGGCATCTGTGGCTCAAACGGTCCGACAAACGTTCAAAGAATGCCAACAGATTTAATAGCGATATAAACATGTGTTATACAGTTCATCGGTGCTTTTGTTTTGCCGATTTCTGGAGTAATAAATTGAATGTCACCTGTGGCGGGATTCCTTGGAAATGGTTTTGATGTTTTTTTTTATTGCGCAAGAGAATTTAAATTATTGTTTAGTTCGTTTTGCTACTGTCCATTTCTTAGTTGATAAAAAACGACTAAGAGCGAGTTGGACTGGCTCACGAAGGGTTCCTAACCACCGTATAATGGTAACCTATCGCAACCTCGAAAAGTTTTTGACCGAATTTCATTTGACCGAAAACATTTCGTTTTTTATCGTTTCTCCGATGGCACGATTCGTCATTTTTTTATTTCACCATTTGACTTTAAGTAAATGGTTCGTTAGTCCAAGCAACTTTTCTCCTTGTAGTCACGTACCCTATGTATTGTTACGTATTTTATTTCAAAGCCCATTTTTCATTACACCAATGCTACAACTAGCCTGTGGATCGTTTTGTATTTTGTTTCTTAACCCATTTTTCACTTCATCAATGTTACATATAGATTTTGCTACGTTACGTCAAATATTCATTTCGGCCAAAAAATCTTGCTTGTAATTAGTTTCAACTATCTACAAAATGCAACGAGCAAGACGAGTCAGGGCAGAACCGACTCAGATAGGTTAGGTTAGAAGGCCAAGGCGGGAGCTTTGCTCCCGCCTTGGCTTTCGAGGTTATTTTTTTTCTGCCCCGAAAAACTTGCTTAAGTATAATTTATCCAGACAATGCAAAGATCGAGCCGTAATATTGGGCAAAGGATACTAAGGTAAAATCAGAAATAGGAAAAAGACAAATAGACAAAGCATTACATTGGACAACTGTTGATACGCCGAAACCAGTAATGAGGTATAGATAATTTGTCAAATCGTTAAAAAACCAAAACAAGTAATGAATAAATAAAACTATTCGAAATGATCATTCGGCCAAACGTAAAAAAACCCAAACCATAATTGACGAAAAGTATTTGTCGAACCAAAATTCGGTCAAACATTTTTCGAAGTTGTGATAGGTAACCCCGTATAATATTAAGATCGAACACTAAACGCACCTTTGAGTTTTAAGTTTATTTGTAATTCGGTTATTTTCTTATTTTTCTTTGAATAAACAAAGTATTAAAAAAAAAGCCGAATAAATCACGTTTCTTGTCTGGGGGCCTTTAATAACTTAATCTAGTGATGCATTACACATGTCATTAATGAATTTATATACGGCCCTTAATGACTTAACACCAGAAGAAACCTTAAATCTACCACCAAGCATCATTGTTCGCGTTGTGTTTCAGTATGGCGATAATGCAACCGGTGAAATGACTAGCATAGAGTGGCAATGCATTTGCAGTCTTAAGATTAAAAAACATATTTTTTTTTGTTGCAAATTGTTTCTTTTTTACCTTCTTGTGTGGACACAAAGTCACACTAGAAAATGATGACATGGGTTGTCAAGCTGTAGGTATTCTGTATTGATATTCGAAATTTGAAATTTCATGTACAGCTTATCAGACAACAAGCCCCTCTCCTACTGACATACTAAATTTGCAATTTCATTTATTAACTTACTTAACAACACTCACCTCTCCTCGCACCCCTGCATTAGAGGGTCCATGAATATCGTTAAGTTAGTGGAATCGTTGAATCGGCATTATCTCTATTTTTTTTTTCATTCTCGTCATAAAAAAAAAAAAAACGTGTTAGTGATTAACAATAGCGAAGAAAATATTAAAATTTGTGCACCTATTAAAAAAATACCCTGTATTCTTTCTTTCTTAAAAGTATTTCCCCAGCGTAAAAAAAAGTCATCTAACTCAAGATTATTTTATTAACCCACCTCTTAATAATAACAACAGCACAACCTCAAACAAAGTTATATCCCCGCCGGTTCCATTAGATCTACTCGTCAGCTTAATGAAGAGATTGCATATAATTTGTATGAAACCGTACAAACCAAACAATTTAACTTACTAATTTAAATGACTTCCTCTATGAACAATGCCGCTGCTATCTGAAGTACATTTGCGTATGTTAATAAGGCTAACTGGTGCAAGTTAAAGGACATTTTGGTTGTATATACTGATTGCATGTTCCTTATTTATGACATAATACTTACAAGTATTTACTAATAATATTAATGTGAAAAAGTTCATGCGTTTATTTATTTGGCGGTTCTGTTTTTAGCTCTCCATAAAATAGCGTTGTTTATTTTGTTACTACATATTTTTAACATTTTTTTTTATGGCATCGTGAAGGCAAACGAGCACACAGGCCACCTGATGGCAAGTGGAAACTGTGACCCATAGTCATTCGCATTCATAAGACAGCAATTCTAAGACTGCACAATGCGTTGCCAACCCTGAGGACTAAGATGGAATGCCTCTATGCTAGTTATTTCACCGGCTGTCTTATCCCCAAACCAGAACACAACAATGCGAACACTGCTGTTTGGCGGTAGGTTAATGGATAAGATGGTGGTAGCGATCCCGACGGACCCTGCACAAGGTCCTACCACCCGCAAAACATCCAGAAGACAAACATAAAGTATGTTTTACGCCAACAGAATTTGTACGTTCCCTAGCGTTAAGTAGCTTCAATGCACATCAGTATTGAAGTCATTTAACGCTAGACTTGACTCTAGCAAGAAAAGTAATTTTACCCTAATTTGCAAGATACATTCGTCGGTCAAGATGTGATACTTCGTAACTAATATAGTACTCTTTTTTGGTAATGCAGAAAACCTTCTGCCTCAAAATCCCGTTTTACCAAAAAAAAATAGTTACGAGGTATCACATCTAGACCCATTTGCATTTGCATTGACGACACGCTAGCCTCGTTGGTAGTGACCCTGCCTTCAAAGCTGGAGGTCCTGGGTTCAAATCCTGGTAAGGGCAAATATTTGTGTGATGAGCATGAGTACTTGTTCCTGAGTCTTGGATGTTTTCTATGTGTTTAATTATGTATTTCTCTATATAAGTAAGTTTATCGTTGTCTAGTACCCATAGTACAAGCCTAGAGCTTAGTTTGGGACTAGGTCAATTTGTGTGACATTGTCCCGTGATATTATTATTATTATTATTACATCTAGACCGATGATATAAATCCTTACTAATATTTGGCGTGGATGTTTGTTACGCTTTTACGCAAAAACTACTTGACGAATCATCATGAAACTTTGTACACATATTTTGGGAGGTGCTAGAAGTAACATAGGACACTTTTTATTAAAAAAAATTTTTTTTACACAAATAAAAATAATGTCAAAAAAAATATTGCAGCGGGCGAAGCCGCTGGCGGGTCGCTAGTAGTATTTAATTTTATTTCCATATTTTCTTATCTATTGCTAAAATAGCCCTTGCTTTGCCGACACTTATTTCATAGAACGTATCACATGACACATGACTTCACAGCCAGCGCATGCTGAGTTGTAACCGTTTCGCAACAACAGATATCTTATTAAATCTTATTTCTCTTATCGTTTTTTTTTTTGTTGTGGATGCTTTTTCTTTCTTTCTTTCTAATTGAATTGTTTAATTGATCTTACACTTGTTGTATATAATCTCGTATCTTCCTTTTTAGATTTATTTTCTACGATGAAAAGAAGTACTTATCTTTTTAAATATCTGACAAATCTTTGGTCTCAGTTTTCGACAGCAAAGCAGCTTGGCTTGGTTGTAGGTATCTGGCTCTGCCTTACGATCCTACGATTGACTTAAACTCGAAGGTATTTAATTACCTTAGTTGACGTCAGAAATTGCTGTATAAGAGACACTCCGAAATCCGCACTTAATTAAAACGATACTAACGACATCGCCTATGGTTTACACCACAGCACCCAACATAATTCATGTATCTGCTAAAATACCCAAGCAATCAATTACTTAACATATAAATCGTTTGAACATGTTCCAACTGACATATTGCGTCGTTGGCTCAAACGTCGCAGTCGATAAGAAAAAATGCCCTCATATGTCTGTAAACATACGCAGTGCTGAAGTACTTGTGTAAGAAATATGAACGATGTTGAGCATTAGCATCGGGTTTGTATATTATATTATACGTATTGTATTTGTAAATCATGTTATACTCATTTGCTAATTTATAACATAAATTTAAGTTAAGTACTCTCACATTATGAGGAAACTGAAAAGATTTAAAAGGGATGGTTGAAATGGACATATTATGAACACACACAACACCGAACATTTATCTACATACACAAACACATACCATCACTCCTTCATTCCCAGAGTAGGGAAGGCAGAGCTACAGAAATACCAATATCTAGAAAAGACTTGTTGGTAATTCTGTAACCGCATTTTGCACAAACAGGCTAAGATACAGTTTGCAAGCCCATCGCCTAATTACCCTAGTCGCCTATTACGATATCCACTGGAAGACATGGATTAGCACTATTCTAACCCGGCATCCACACAATGTAACTATATTTATCAAGCATGTCTAATGTCAAATCATCACTTACGAAATATTTTTTGCCATACTAGATGTAAAAGTTGGACCTGGCACTTCGGCAGAAGCGCGTCGAGCTAACCTCTGGACTAAGGACTAAGATGGAATGCCTGTATGCTAGTAATTTCACCGGTTGTCTTATCCCCACGCCGGAACATAACAATGCGAACACTGTTGCTTGGCGAGTAGTTAACCAAGGAATAAAAGTGATCAATTGCAGTCCGAGATATTGCTGCATGAGCGCTTTGCCCTCATAAGCCAATAGGCAGTATCTCAAATTCAATAGCTTAAGCAGATTCAATCCTATCCCGTTAGTAATAAGGTTGCATTTGCTACAGGAGTTTTGTCTGAGATACTGCCATTTGTGTTAGCAAGGCAGCGGAGTGGCCTATACTTCGAGGGTGCAATCAATACCACCAGACCTGAGTTAAACACCCATTTTTTAATTTCGAATGAGGTAAATAAACTAAACGGGTCACTTTGTCTTTAGGTATTGTATTACAAAAATATCAGTTTTTGACTCAATTTCAAAACGAGTTAAAAAAAATGTTCAAGCTATTTCGTAATGGTTATATAAGATTCTTCCATGGTGTAGAAAACAATCAAAAATGGCTGAGAGCTTGACCAATTATTTCTGCACCAAGGATGAAAATGCCATTTTCAGTCCGCTAGTGGGATATAAAAATCTTTACTTTCCTAACAGGAGAGATGAAAAGTGTTAGGATTAGAAAATGTAAAACCTGTTTGTTCATAATAAGGGGATTCTATCATTTCATTAACAAAGTTATACAAGTACCTAATTCATTTCACCAACATATCATTTGACAACCCGCGTTTTTTTCCGAAACTGTAAACAATTCTGGATTTATTTCAGGACCACCGTGTAGAAGGGTCATTCTACTTTTAAGCGCAGGTCGATTTTTTGACAAATGCTCTTCAAATAATATTTTATAAAAACGTTAAAGTGCTCGGTTTTGTAATTTAATATTGAAATAGTTACACAACTTGGCTTACATTTAAAATTATCACTACATTTAAAAAGTCACTATAATTAACTTTAAATTAGGTAACATAGTGGTCACGCATGTCCCCGCCATTTGTATGGAAAAAGTGTATTTACCGCTGTGTTACCAACTTTTCCTGATAAAATATCAAAAAATTTAAAGTGTTTTGTTTTGAACTATTAAATTTAGTTGTTCCAGTTTCAATATAAGTCAAATTTACATGAAAAAAATTTCTAAAAATGCCTTTAATTTCACCAATGATTATTATGCGCTAAAAAGTAGAATGACCCAGAACCCTATAGGTTATGTTTGGTTAGTTTTATAAAAAATCCTGAAATATTTGTAGTTGCGAAACGATGTATTTGTCTAAGATTTGTCGGCGAAAAGGCAGAGAACCCATAATAAGATATGCAATTTTTTTAACTAGGTATTCTCTATGGTGTTGTCTTGTCACTTACGTGTATCGGTTTTTAATAGTGTTTTAATGTTGTTCCGCGCAATAAAGTTTTTTTTTTATAATGTTATTAAATTTTCAACTCAGTGAAAAATCCCACTAAAAGTTGTTTACAATACTATTAAGTCGCCTACCTTTTCAAACGCGTGTCCACTAGCCCGTATCATCAGATAAAGCTGTAACAATTGTTCTAAATGCAGTCAAGTAATAAAATTGCATCCAGCTTAGTGAGCAGAAACAATTATGCGTTAATAGGTAACGCAGGTAATGCATTTTGCTTGTGGGAAGTGCACTAAACACTAACTAATTATTATATAACCGCACTTAAGCACTTAACTAAGTTCTGTTACTCAGACATCATAGGAAACATTGCATATTAATTTAAAAACGCAGCATGGGAAAAACTTAGTTTTTTTTTACATATACTTTTTTTACGATGACAATATTAAGAAGGTAAATAACAAGTTTAAATTAGTATTTATATACCTAAATGCCCAAAATGTGTTAAAGTTATCTGTATTGGTTATTGTCATTTACAAACGCAAAGGGGTTGGGGTAAAAGTGTTGTCATTTGTAAAAGTCATATTCCGTGTGTAAATGGTATATGGGCGTTTATTAAAACTGGACATAGATTAAGACTCTACTAATCATTAACAGAAAGAATTATTTTGATTACGCTAACGTATACACCGTTATTAATTTTTGAACATACTATCGACCCGCAATGTACATCGAAGTCCATTTTTCGTTATACATTGCGTGTTAAATTATTTTGTATGGTTATTATTTTTTATTTAATTTTAACCAAAGCTGCCTAAATGTGCTCAGTAGGGGTTGTACTAACCACAGTCAAAAGGAACGCCCGTATACCATTTACACACTGTATATTTTTAATGTGAGTGATTTATCCAAAAAAACTTATTGTTATAAATATCATAATCTAAATCAGATTTTTTAGTTCCAAAGACTGAAAATGTAAATAATTAATATCCCGAGTCCGCTATTATTAAACAGCGAAAATTATATGAACCTATAGGTAGGTACACTAAAATTTTCAAAGTTATTTTTTGTGTTTTAAAGGCGGTTTTTTTTGTTTTTAAAACACTTATTTTGTTTTATACTTGTCAGTGTTCATAATACGCTGTTACATACCTACTTCTTAGTTGAAATGAAACTAAGTTATATCAAGCGCGCCTCAAGCAACGCCGCGGGAAAGTCATAGTCATATTTCAACAAATAAATATTCTTTGTTGTAGTCGCTCAACTATCTTAATCAAGATATCTTATCGCCACCCTTGAAATAGGTACAGTTCAGGAGTTCCGGTGGCCATTTGTTGTCTTCATCATCAGTTCCACTTCACCAAGTGATACTTTCTGAATGCAAATGCTAGACTTGTTACTAAAATTATTAGTAGTGTATGTTTAAAAAGTATTTTACCTAATTGCGATATAGTTCTGGTGTACATTAACATACATACATTAAATCACGACTGTTTCCCAGAGGGGTAGGCACCACTTCTTTCCACCTGCTACGATCCTAAATCTCCTTCGCTTCTTCCACAGTCATGCATGCACGTCGGCTTCGGGTAATTAAGATTCGGCCCTTTTCCAGCATTTCTCCGATTTGATTAAAAAAGTAACCCTTCTAATTTCACTCACTTTTGCACACTTGTACATACATACACATACATAACATTACGCCTTTATTCCCAGAGTGGGGTAGGCAGAGCTACAGAAACACCAACAACTCTAAAAAGACTTTTTGATAATTCTGTAACCACATTTTGCACGATCAGGCAAAGAAGTTTACTAGTGTATTAGTGACAGGTTGCAAGCCCATCGCCTAACAGTACTACAAGCCTTTATTCCCTTAGACGCCTCTTACGACATCCACGGGAAGACATGAAATGACATGGGCACACTTGTACATGAAATTTAAAAATACCAGAAATTCTTATTCATAGCAAATTTGGTCACTCACTGTCTACTTTGGTAGTTGCAGCACTTCTTTTTTTATGTTAAAGGAGAAGGCACACGAGCACTCAGGCCACCTGATGGTAAGTGGAATCTGAGACCCATAGACATTTGAATTAATAACACTATAATCCTAAGACCGCAAATGCGTTGCCGACCCCGAGGAGTAAGATGGAATGCCTGTATGCTAGTAATATATGTATTTGCCTGCACCAATGGCATTCTACGATAGCTAAAACTGTCAAAATGTATGGAATAGACATATTTAAGCGCCTAACGCGACAATGCCAATCCAATAAATACAATATTTGACTTTGCTCGTTAACAATGGCAGAATGCTAGCTATAATCCGCAAAATATGATAACTCGTCTAGACCGATCTTATAGTTACCCCTTTGACAAACCTAATCAATAAGATGCAATAAAATCATTTGAGAGAAAATAAAGGTAAGACATGTATTTTCAGTAAATACTCGTACCTATACACATTTACTTGTCAAAATGTAATAAAACTAATTGAATTGCCGCTATCTGAAAGAATATTTGGAAGAGATCGCTATTAAGTGGTAGGACCGCCTGTGTGACCTATAATACTTAATAATGTACTCCTTCGTGTTCTGTTTTTTTGGTGTTCTATAAAGAGTATTTGTATTGCAATAGTATTGTATTGTATTGTAACATTAAAAACAAAGAGCACCCCCACTTAATTAACTTGCACAACCCAGTTAGAAACCCCCGCAAAGAATCCATTTGCTTAACTAGGGCGCTATCTCAAGCGTGTAAGGTCAGACCTTAACCTTCAGTACAGGTTTCAATGTCAAGGCCAACAATAACTACCCTTTGTTCAATGTTACTTGTGAAATTTGTTACAAGGATGTCCCCTTGGTTGCATCTGTGCTTCGAGCTCAAGGATAACTGTCAATTTGTGTTGCAGAAAATTCATAAAAGTTAAAGTTTGGGTAATTGTCCTAGTGGATAACATTGACCCATTGTATGACTTTTTTGCAGTTAATTTGAAATAATAAGACAACGGATATTAATATAACACAAAAACTGGGTTTAACCGACTGCTAGTGCCATTTATGATTTTTGTGTAGAAATTTTCATTGATGCGATTAAAATATTTTTCATTTGAGAGTCAGTTTTCGCGAGCAGGTGTTTCGAGTTGGACGTGCGTCGGTCTGCTTGTGAAATCTGTTAAGACATTAGATTGTGAAAGTGAATATTATAGCCAGGAATTCAAGTTTTATAGGTAAGTGATTATTGAAACAGTTAAATCATTAAACAAACTATTGATATTAAGTGTTTTAAATTGATTATATTGATTAAGTTAGTATTTTGGAGGTATGTCATACACTGGGTAATTTTTGTTGTCTCTAGTAGTGGATGACACCCATGTCATTCACTCATCCAAATGAATATTTTGTAAATCTGCATTTGAATCGTATTAGAAAGATGTAGAACATATATTTGAATCACCCTGTAAAAAGCAAGCTTTTATCAATAGTTTGAGTAGTGTCTGACAGGGGTGTCATAGACTGTTTTTCTATGGAGTTCCAATAAATGACAGTTACGTATTGAGATGTCATTCATTAGGTTATAACTATAGTGTCATACACGCAGATGGTGCAAGCGGCCCTAAGTATTGGAAGTTAAATAAATATATATAATAACTAATACGTAAATCATAATTATTTGATCATGAAAACCCGACAACGTCCAGTCATATACTGGGTCACAGTCAATTTTTTTCCATAGTCATATAATGGGACATTCGAGTTTATGCCAGTCATCCACTGGTACAATTTCAGAGGTTGCGAAATACTGAAATAATTTAAAATTGGTAATATTATTATACAATTTATAGTACTTATAACATTAATGAAGAACCGGTTTATACATTTGCATATGCGTTTAGTCGATAACTTAGATAATTGAGTAGTTTTGTATAAATATGTATGAATTCCCCCCTTATAGTGTCATTCACTGGGACATTTACCTTAGCTATTTAGTTTGACTTACATCTGCGAAGCTAAACAACGCAGTCAGACTAGTTGTAAGCTTTATTTTTTATTTACTTTAGTAAAGTTAGAAATATGAGCAATATCCAAAAATAAAGTACTAGCGACCCGCCAGCGGCTTCGCCCACTGCAATTTATTTTTCTAGACAATATTTTTTTATAATTTTGTAAAAAAATATATTCCATCCATAATTTTTTATATTAAGAAGAAGGCACACGAGCACTCAGGCTACTTGATGGTAAGTGGAATCTGTGACCCATAGAGATTTGAATTCTCAAGACTATAATCCTAAGACCTCAAATGCGTTGCCAACCCTGAGGATTAAGATGGTATGCCTCTATGCTAGTAATTTCACCGGTTGTCTTATCCCCACACCGGAACACAACAATGCGAACATTGTTGCTTGGCGGCAGGTTAATTGATAAGATGGTGGTAGCGATCCGGACGGACCCTGCACAGGGTCTTACCACCATTAAAGTTCCTCCCAGAATATGTGTACAAAGGTTCATGATGATTCGTCAAGTAGTTTTTACGTGAAAGCGTAACAAACATCCACGCTTTCACATTTATAATATTAATATAGACTCAATTAAAAATCATGCGTTAGTTTGTTATTCTTTCACGCTGCTTCCGGCTGGACGGATTTGAATGAAATTCGCTACTTTTTATTAGTGGAAATCTAAAGCTCTCGAGGGAATAAACGACGATCGGTATGTAGGTGGACGAAGTCGCGGCTATAAGCTAGTTATTAAACATCTTAGACTCAAAAATAACAGTCATGCTCACCACTCAATTTTTAGCCCTAAACGGGACTGAACTTAGGACCATAAGCTTAGTTTATAACTTATAACTTAACCATTAAAATTATTTTTGTGGATAATTTGCAATTAAAATTCTAACCGTCAAAGCCATTTGTGCAGTTCAACTTGTTTAATTACTTACATAAGTAGTTGAGCTATAGAACCATGTCACTTAAGGGCGATGAATATTTCCTAATTAATTTATAGCTTGTCACTCGCGCTATTATTATGAAAAAGTTCTTTGTTGGCTTAATATTGAAAGTCTAAGATAGTTCCTTGTCAAATTTAGTCGTATGACGTGTAATACGTTAAATATTTTTCAATGTTTTTAGTTGTTCACACACAAAGCTTTTAAGCCATGAAGCTGCACAAAATAACTAATTACTTTTATAGTGAACAAAATTACCACCTATATACAGCTACTATAAGCTTACGCTACAAAGGCTATATAGAAGCTACATAGGCGTGTTAGCGAGCAGACTCGCAATTTAAGTCGCATTACCTTTATTATGCCCCATTAGCGAGCGGAGGACGGATTTACAACCCTCCAAACGGATGATGCAGCTGTATAGATGGATTAGAGCGTATGCTCTTGCACGTTGCATTATGCACCTATAAATTTGAATATAATTTAATCTTACAATCTAGTCAATTGAGTGATTTTTACACGTTATGCGATGCAAAATAGTTAAAGGGGGTTAAGGGGTAAGGGTTACGGGTTTAAGTGGTTTCGAGCGTATGTATGTATGTAATTTAGTAGGTATGTATTTATGTATGTCGATTTTTGTTTGGTATTTACTTAGTTGAACAACGTTGCAGAAGTTTGAATTTACTGAGACAGTTTACTGTTTTGTTAGAGTTTTCATTATTTGTTTTTATTATTATATAGTATTTAAATAATCCTGGTCACGACACTAACATTTAACAATTATAGTCAACGTTGTAATTAACATAAAAGCATATGTTTACGTTAATAATACAATTATGATGTTATACTGCTCTTATTAAACGGTTTTGATCATTTCGGTTGGCGTTCATAAATTTATCCGTGTGCTTGTGAAAGTTTATATGGCAGTAGGTACTTCCAAATTCGGCAGACTTGCTTAATTTTTTTTTAAAAGCACTCATGAAGTAGTAGTTTATACGCACTGACGGATCTTACCTCGTCTGTAAGTTCCTTGACGATGACGAAACAAGAAGACTATAACAAAGGCGACCTGAAAACGTCGCATGTTTTTATTGTTGTTTATTAAAATTAAACTGAATTAAAAAAACCACACATGACAGTCACAATATTGCATTAAAAAAACTCATGAATCAGATGCACAGAGTTCATGGACAACATGCGGCGAATAGGTACTTAATTACTCATTTAAAAAAAAATGAGACATTGCCGGCACAGTTTTTGTAAGAGGACGGTAAAACTCAGTGTCTATAAACAGAACGAAAGCACAGCATCAACGAAAAGAAATAGAATTTCCACCACAAAAGGAACTTAATTACTTTTACCTTTCAAGACTTTATTAAATTGTGGAAAGAGTTTTTGTACGTTTTATGAGACAATAAAAGTGGCAATTAGTGCAGTGCTCAGCTGTGATGGTTAGAAAATATAACAATTTCTTGTAGAAAGTATCTTGTCTATTTGTCTTCTCAATGAGTACCAAATAATAAATAAATAAATAAATAAATATCAGGGGACGATCTCACACAAATTAATCTAGTCCCAAACTAAGCTCTAGGCTTGTACTATGGATACTAGACAACGATAAACATACTTGTATAGAGAAATACATACTTAAATACATAGAAAACATCCATGACTCAGGAACAAATATTCGCGCTCATCACACAAATATTTGCCCTTACCGGGATTTGAACCCAGGACCGCTGGCTTCAGAGGCAGGGTCACTCCCAACTAAGCCAACGTGTCGTCACGCAAATAGAGTGGCAGTGATGGTAGGACCTTTATTTATCTTAGAAACTTGTGTCACAACGCCTATCAATAAGCAACTTTACTGTGACGACACGCTAGCCTAGTGACCCTGCCTTCGAAGCTAGGGATCCTGGATTCAAATCACGGTATTTGTGTGATGAGCATGAGTATTTTATTCCTGAGTCTTGGATGTTTTCTATGTATGTAAAAACATATTTCTCTATATAAGTAAGTTTATAGATGTCTAGTTCCCATAGTACAAGCCTAGAGCTTAGTTTGGGACTAGGTCAATTTGTGTGACATTGTCCTGTGATATTTATTTACTGTTGTATAATGGCTCTATTTTCATGTGTAAACCATACCTTAATACCAATTCCACCATACGATGTTAAATTTAATCAATGTTAATCGACTGTTAGTTCATACATTTAGACTAAAGTTAACGCTCTAATCGTCTGTTAAGTGGTTAACATCGTATGGTCAGTTTTGTGACGAACATTTGCCATACATTTATATGGCTAACTCCGTCACAAAACTGACAAAAGTTAACGTTTCTTAATTTTCCTTAACTAGTTTAGATTGAAAATGTCCACCAAATCTTCTAATACTAAACGCAATTCTTTCACCACAGATTGTAACGACTCATTTTTCCCTAACGTTTCCCGCGCAGCGGCCTGTGTGCACAGATAATAAATAAGTCCGATACCATCGTGTATCGAGGCATTACGGTTTTTCCCGCTTTATCGCGTCCGTGCTACTTTTTAGGGTTCCTTTGGTTACTTATATAATAATCTTAGTGTAAGGGGTTTGTAAAAGAGAAAGTAAATTATAGCTAACCTGTTGAAATGTCGTGATAGAGGAATATATAACAATTGCCAGCTGTAATAAATGCTTTACGTGAATAAATCGACACTTCATAGATCGTAAACTTCAGACACTGTTCAAATGATCGATGATAAAGTAACCAAAAACTATCGATTAAAAAAATCTTGTCCATAGATTAAGATCTAGTTAATATAGACAATATTTATAGCTAACAATGTTTTGGCTAAAAAAATAGTTTATCGTTGTTTTCGGCGATAACTTAGATTCGACACTATTTTTAAGATACATTATAGCTAAATAATAGAAAGGGACAACAGTCTGTTACTATTATTTTAGGATTGGAAAAATCGCCCATTAGTCTCATAATAATTATCCAAGGATAATGCCACACTTAAACTTGTCTCAAATTTAGCCCTTGGCTTGTACTATGGGCACTATTCAATGAAAAATGTTTATAAAATGTATGTGAATGAAACTCCACACATTTTTGCCCTTACTGAGAATCGAACCTGGAACCGTTTGCTTCGTCGGCAGGGTCACTAACAACTAGGCCGCTGTCGTCAAAATAATAAAACGAAACATTCTAACGTCATTTTGAAAATTGCAACTAAAACTCATTATTATGTGTAATACTCTAATATACATGAAACTAATTTACCAAATGGCTTTACTGACACATCTAAAAAATCCTCTTACTGCACCATATTAAAGTTCAAAATCGTTTCGCCTCTCCTACTACATAGTATAATTCGGTAAACTTCGGCAACTTTCGTAAACTTTCGGAAATCAGTTTCGCGGAGTTTTCGAAGCGGTCTCAAGATGTCAACTTGCTCGAGTTCTCAATGGACACTACTAATGTACAGCGCTGTCAAGTTACCCTTTTCGGTGGAGAAATTCGGAACTAACGTCGCCACATACTAACTCTGTAAGAAACATTTTGGAAGTGGCGCCTCCTTGGGATGAAGATATAAGTTTGCGAAAGTACAGTTGGCAAGTTTCGTGGACAGAATTCTGATATAGTTGAAGAGAGTCGTAAGATTAACTGCTATCAGTTTTGGCGGACTGTACTTCAGTTTAGTTCGGGTGGTTTAGTTGCAAGCGTGAATGTTAATTAGTTTAACATGGAAGTTGATTTTACGGCATGGATAAGGCAACGAGCACATAGGTCACTTGATGATACGTGTGATCAATAGACATTTAGCATTCTCAAGACTGCAATCTTAAGACCGCAATCCTAACACCTCAAATCCGTTGCTAACCCTGAGAAATAAGTTAAAAAATATGCAGTTCTCTATAATTATGACTAAACATCGGTGACTCGTGGCATTTAGGTAGTATTTGACGTTTCTGACAGACTAGTGATTTAACAATGCCTTTCTATACAAGACGAAGAAGAAACCAATTACAAAAAACAACAATCATGTAATATACTCGTGTGTAGATATATGAAATTCGTAATAGACAATTAATTTGTTCTAAATTTTTAGAATACTTTTTCTGTTTGAGAAAATCCACTTGGTGTAAGAAGGTTAACTTTCGAGTTGAACTGACGTGATGGGTAAATTATTCTTCTGTAATGTTGCAGCATACTTTTGTTGGTGTTGCAAACTATACAAACATCGCAACGGGTACATTTTGCCTTGTCACCTTGTAGCAGGAGTCCTTAATGCACATGACAATGTCATTAATTCAATAATTATTATTATTAACATTGATGTTTTTTAAATTTATTTAAAAAACCTCAATTCGGAAACTGAAACTGTCAAATTTTTTGGAATAATAGTTAGCCTATGTTCCTTTTATGCCAAATTTCATCCTGATCCATTTAGTCGTTCTGGCGTGATAGAGTCACAAATATTCATCCATATATCCAAACCTTCGCATTTGTAATATTAAGTAGGATTAGTAGCGTAAAGTGATTTTATTTAATAAGCTTATTTAGTATATTAAGGTAACAACACCAGTGTTCGACACTTTTAGCTGACATGCACCAATCATGGACAGAAGCTCATAATTCAAAGATCATAGGGTTATAAATTGTTTGTTGCAAAACAAATGAATAACTCTTATATTCTTTGAATAAGAGTCAGTGTCGAACATTGGTCCTTTGTCGAGTAATGGTGTCGTTACCTTACGACTTTCAGAGATTGAAACAGATTAAGGTAATAAATAATATTTTTGATTATGAATTATGTCAGGTGGAACTTTTTAAGAAAGGCAAGTGATGGTATCGGACCATTCGGACATGGCGACGGGAGGCGAAGGTTATGGGAGATAAGTTGTTACGAGATTGAGACGGTGTTGGTTGAATACTTGGTTGGGAGACACTTGGAGAAAATAAACTATTGTATATCATCTGAGTACGGAGTTTTACTAAGGAATTCACAGACTTCAAAAGAGGAGGCTAGGCTGTATTTATGTTATTTTCAATGTATCTTCACCGAAAATATTGTAGTACTAAAGGCGATGGGCTTGCAACCTGTCACTAATACACTTGTAAACATCTTGGCCTGATGGAGCAAAATGTGGTTACAGAATTATCAACCAGTCTTTTTAGAGTTGTTGGTATTTCTGTAGCTCTGCCTACCCCACAATGGGAATGAAGGCGTGATGTTATGTATGTATCTATTTGAATTTTGGCGCACCCACCATTAGTTCCATTAATAACCTAGTTGATGAACCCATCTATATCATCCTTCTACAGTCCTAACACTAACTGGAGGTTGTCTATGGGAGCAAACTTCTATATTATGAACTTGGGAACCCGCGCCGGTTAGTATTCCATCACTTTAGCAAATTAAAGTTGTCTAAAAGGCATGGCCTGTTGGCTTTGGCTCTATATACACTTTCCAAATGGTCCCAAAGTGTCATAAATAATAAATAAATATCACAGGACAATCTCACACAAATTGACTTAGTCCCAAACTAAGCTCTAGGCTTGTACTATGGGTACTAGACAACGATAGACATACTTATATAGAGAAATAAATACTTAAATACATAGAAAACATCCAAGACTCAGGAACAAATAATCGTGCTCATCACACAAATATCTGCCCTTACCGGGATTAGAACCCGGAACCGCCGGCTTCAGAGGCAGGGTCACTCCCAAATAGGCCAACGTGTCGTCATGATTGATACATTTATACTTATGTATTTTTAATGGATACCAATTTAAATGGACGTTAAAAAAATATATACTTAAGGGCTATAATTAAAACAAAACCTAATTAATTATTTTGTGTAACGAGAGTTACCCGTATAGTTTGTATGACCAAGTTTCGTTTCACAAAGGACGCGATCGTGGTTTTGTTTTCATTAAGCCTTTAACTAGGTTTTTTTTTTTGAAAATGACCTAATTCTGCTACCGAAATACCTTTCAACGAATCAACGAACGCATCGTTATGCACAATTTTCTTTTAATCAAAAGGCATTTCTCGCCACATGGGTTAATTTGTTTGTTACAAGTCTAACCTAACCTGTATTCCGCAGAAAATAGCAATCGATGAAATGAAATTCAATAAAATAATAAAATCGATGAAATGAAATTCGATAAATTGATACAATCGATGAAATGAAATTCGATAAAATGATAAAATCGATGAAATGAAATTCGATAAAATGATACATTCGATGAAATGAAATTGTATAAAATGGTGGGTTACCTGATGCTTAAAGGCCTACTTAATGTAATAAGCTAACTTTGTACACAAACAGTTATTTAAGTAACCTTATACAACTAAATAACTTTGATCTGACTCAACTGAATAGTTAGAAGCTGTGCCGTTTAACCCTTTGAACGCCAAGAACACCTAAAGGCGTCATGTACTGTCGAGCCTACTACGCCATCGACGCTTATAGTTACCACAGATACAGTGACAAATAGACCCCGAGTATTTGTGACGTAAGGTTGAAATTATCAGTGGTTGGCAGCTGTCATTGGCGTGTGAGGACGACTTCTGTATCAAGACAATGGCGGCGAAAAGGTTAAATTACCGAGAAAATGGTATTCTTGCCTAGCCGTATTAGGGTTATTACGGGAATTATATTTTTATGAACACCTCTAACATTAGAATTAATAGAGTTCAAGTCGTTTGGAGACTGCAATGGAGCATTATACGATTAAACTTTAAAAACAAAAACTAGATACTAGACAGTGATTTCAGAGAAAAAAAATTATTGATCATGTGCAGGGTCCGTCCGGATCAAACAGCAGTGTTCGCATTGTTGTGCTTCGGTGTGGGGATAAGACAACTGGTTAAATTACTAGCATAGAGGCATTGTATCTTAGTCCTCAGGATTGGCAACGCATTTGCAGTCTTAAGATTGTATTCTTGAGGTTACAAATGTTACTGGGTCACAGATCCCACTTACCAGCAAGTGGCTTGTGTGCTCGTTAATCTTCTCTGTACCTAAGAAAACCCTTCTAATTAAAATACGAAGACTACCTTTAAAGTTAAAATTAATATAAATTAATGCTTGTGTGGGTTGGCTTGCTCGCTTTCCGCACCTGTTTGTCTTTAATAATAATAATCAATTCATTTATTTAGGTACCAATATCACAAATACAAGAAAGTGTTTCCTGTGGTCTACGCACTAGGCTAGACCTGTTTCGCGAACACCACTATGACAAATTGTTATATAAGTAGATTAACATGCCCCTTTGTCACTAGTGCAGGTTTCATTTTTAATTAAGTATTTATAACTAGAAAACATGAGTAGGTAGCAAAAGGCCAAATTAAACATTATAATTCAAAAGAGCATAAGGCAATGTTTAATCCACTTATGTGTAGTTAAGTGTGAGTAAAGTATATGCGAAAGTTTGATCATTTGTGTGAGTGAGGATAAGTATGTGTGTGTGGGTGCATTTCTGGTTGTGTGAGTGTATATAGAATGTAACTAGGTGTGTATTTGTGTCAAAAAGTTGTCAGTTTCGCTGTAACTCAGTGTATTTAACCAGTGGGAGATTTTAGTTTTTATGTCACTTTTGGATCAAGTCTTTCTGTATGTACATTTGATAACTTCTCCTAAAAAAAGGGTTTTGATAAGGTTTTCACCATAATTTAGATAATTTTTCACGAAAGGATCTCACATAAACGGAAGCGAAGCGAGAGGTCGTTAGTATCATACAAATTGAAGCCAATTTCTAGTTGAAAACAAACCAAGCCAATATAAAAGTAGTGTTTTTGAAACAAACACGTGTCCTACTCCTATAACACGTGCTATAAACTTTAGAAGGTTTAACAAAGAGTTCTAAACACGTAAAGTATAGCAGTTAACGGTACTGGGTTACTTTACGGCGGTAATCCCTTTATTGTACTGTACGGGAACTAGTTAGGGCACATTGACGGGAATAAACGCTTAGAGCCACTTTAACCTCGTGAGACACAGCATAATATGAATAGGGAGATTTTTGTGAGTGGGAATTTGAATCTCCCAATAATGGTATAAAGTTCAATTTCGATCGCTATTAAATGCCAATATTTTATTTTGAAACAAATAAAAATATACTTTATATTGACTGGATTATAAACTAAACTGCTTTGATTATGTACCTCTTATAGGACACGAAGTCAAAGTTACACTTCGACTCTGCAGGTTTTTTTTTTATTGTAAATAATATGATTTTGTTTACATAGTACCTACCTTATTCTAAATATTACCAAACTGTGTGTCTGTTTGTTGGCGACCGATGCGCTCAAAAATCTAAATTTATGCAAAATTGTGTAATGTTTGTTCAAATTTGATGTGGACAAAACCCTAAAACTAACAACGAAAATGTCAAAAAATTACATGATAACACAAGAAAATTATTACCTTAGTATAATAGAAAAAAATGCTTAAAAACCTCATTTTTACAGAAATCAAATAAAAAAAGGAATGAGGGCTTCTGGTACTGTTCGGCAATGGGCTTGCAACCTGTCCTGTAGCTTGTGCAAAATGTGATTACAGAATTACCAACAACTCTTTTTGTAGTTGTTGGTATTTCTGTAGCTCTGCCTACCCCACTCTGGGAATAAAGGCGTGATATAATGATATAATACATACGTATGCAAATAAAATAACTCGTCAGTACTTGAGTCAGAGTCGCACTTAACCGGTGTTCTATAGTACATTGTTGCCAAGGATAGAAAGTACGCGATTTATGGATTAGTCCTCTCGTGTACAAGTCCGGACATTGCAGTTTCTGCCAAGGCATAAGGTAACGACACCAGTACACGACTTAGGACCAATGTTCAACACTGACTCTTATGCAAAGAAGATAAGAGTTATTCATTTGTTTTGCAACAATCAATTTGTAACCCTATGATCTTTGAATTAAAAGCTTCTGTCGAATACTGGTGCATGTCAGTTAAAAGTGTTGAACATTGGTGCTTTTACCTTACATACTTTTTTTTCCAACAATTGCGAGGAAAAATAATGTTTGGTTATTTACGTAATTAATATAAAATAGACCAAGAATATTTGTATTTTGTATGAAAACGGTGTGTCACGAGACTTATGAGATGTTTTCTCTCCCAAAATGATTATATTTTTCGAATAGTGTTGATAAAAATTATATGTTTTGGACGCGTTTTTGCTCGCCAGTGTACAAGTGGAGTTGGAGAAACAGTTGTTTTAGAGGCACAATAGCGTTCGATTGCGAGTAAAAGCGTTTTATTGCACTGCAGTGCACTTTTTCAACGAAAACTTAAATAACTAGTGTGTGGTTTTAAATGCTATTGCAAAATGATTACCTATTAACAAGTTAACTAATTGTATGCTTATTTTTGCATTTTTTTGGTAAAACGGATGTTAAAACACACACAAAAATAGTTCATATCCTGAGCACGGTCAAAAGTTTTTATACACCTTTTTAGGGTTCCGTACACAAAGGGTCGAAACGGAACCCTATTGCTGTCACTGTCTGTCCGTCCGTCGTGTGACACACAGGTTTTATATAGTCCAATGGTTAAAGCGTCAGTCTTTAAATTTTCATAGTATTAGCATCTTGGATGTTTTCTATGTATTTAAGTATGTATTTCTCTGTATATATGTTTATCGTTGTCTAGTACACCCACAGTACAAGCCTAGAGCTTAGTTTGGGACTAGGTCAATTTTTGTGACATTGTCCCCTGACATTTATTTATTAATCTTGTTGACCCAAAGCCATACAATTTTTTTTTTTAAATGTTTTTAAGGGGGCGCCCAAACATCGAAGGGGGCGCGGAAAAGAAAATTGACCTTCCCCATAACCTCTCTTCTCGTTTCTCGTTAATGTTTTTATTACTTTTTCCCTGGGGCCGGTATAGCCTTCTGAATCATCAGCTGACTGTCAATTGGCAATATCGTTAACCTCAGTCAGCTGGTGGTGTCCTTTCGGGTTTCGGCTGCAAAACAGCGCTGCGTGGAGTCGCTCCTGCGCGGGCGCAACCATCGCATTACGCTGACGCCCGAACCCTTTGCCGCGCCCAGATTGCTTGGCTTAGAATTGTTTTTTGTTTTACACTAATTCTTGTTAGCGTTGTGTCTCTTTTATCTCTTTTGTAACAATACAATACAACAATACAAATACTCTTTATTGAACACCAAAAAAAAAAAAAAACAAAAAAAAAAAAAAAAAAAAAAAAAAAAAAAACACACACATAACATTTGTTCTGTGTAATCATTATGCTAAGACTGGTGTGGCAATAAATGTATTTTCTTTCTTTCTTTCTTTCTAATCGAGTAGGTTATCATTGTTTAGAACAGTCATTGAGTAGATAAATACATTGATTGTGGTAAAAAAAGGAAAACAAGTGAAATAAGAAGCTACCATAGTCACTTAGAATTATAAAGTAGTTTGAACTGGGTACCTTACGAACACAAATCGATCCTCTAACGGCCGAAACCTTTATTCGAACCGCTGATAGATAAGGCTTACTTCGGGTTGAAATTTTACATTTGTCCATACAAAATGTGTCAAATTTTAATCCGAAGTAAGGCTATCTGTCCGCGGTTTGAATATAGGGTTCGGACGTCAGCTACTAGGCCTCCGACGCTCGAAAAGCTATAGCTGTAGTAGTACTTAATTTAAAGCTTATTACCCCAGCAAAGCTGCTTAATAGCGATTATTGAGCTTGCATTTAGATTATAGCTACAAGAACAGCTGCAATAACTCTCTCACTCGCATCACACATGCGATTAATTTTTAACTTAAGCTCGCCGTAAATATTAATAATTTATACGAGCTTCGCGTCGTCTATTTGGTTATATAGCGTACTTAATCTTTGATCAAATTGTTTAAACGATATTAAAATTAACAAACGCTTGCTTTAAAAATTATAAGGCACGAAGCAATGTAAAGAAAGAAAAGAAAAATACAATATTCACTAAACACAACAAGACACATAAAAAGTTAAAAACACTAAACTAAAAAAACAAAGTTATGGGTGTGTCTTCGTGGTAGTGAACCGGCTAAAACCTCAACATAATACTGAAAACCGGGCAAGAACATGTCGGGCCATGCTCAGTCTAGGGTTCCGAAGCCGTTAAGTACTACAAACATAAAAATCAACAAGTAAAAACTAATTTTCTATTTAAAGTCAATTGGTGCCATCTTAGATGATTTTAGTAGGTATAAACACTTTCATCCCTGTATCTCAAGAACCAATGATGTCCCCTAGTCCTGATAGTTTTCCTTTTAAATTCACGCACTTGTTTCTAACAAAAATTAACGCTTTAACGCTTAATATCTCATAAGCGGATCCCTTAATTGAAAAATTGATTCGATAAATCCGTAGTATTTTGAAAAGACCGATCCATCGACACAATATACTATAGGGCAGACGAGAAAAAAAAATACATCCCCACGTAACAAGTAGGGGAAATACACATTTTTTTTTAAGATTTTGATTTTACCACTTTCTTGGCGTGACTAATATGTATTGTATTCATGCCAAATTCTAGTACTAGATTCTCTGAGCTAGGCTGCGGTCGGACGGACACGGCGAAACTATAAGGGTTCCTAGTTTGATAGAACCCTAAAAATGAATGAAAACTATTGTCAAAGTCACACTGGATACAAGGCCCAGTAATTAATTTTATCTTCAAATTTTAAATGCAAACCAGCCACGCTTTTTGACCGCACACCTTATCAGCCAACAAGTTTAACTTTAAATTTTACGGCTTCCCTGACACAAATGTGGTTATAAAAAGGTAATTGGACACTAAATCGCAAGTTAACTGTTATCACCAATCGGACGGTATTTGCATTCGGATGGTCAATTGTTTTTAGTATAATTTACCCACAAGTAAAAAAAAAAATTACGGGACAATATAACACAAATTGACTTAGTCCCAAACTAAGCTCTAGGCTTGTACTATGGGTACTAGACAACGATAAACTTACTTAGATAGAGAAATAAATACTTAAATACATAGAAAACATCCAAGACTGAGGAACAATTACTCGTGCTCATCACACAAAAATCTGCTCTTACCGGGATTTGAACCCGGGACAGCTGGCTTCGGAGGCAGGGTCACTCTCAACTAGGCCAACGTGTCGTGCGTAGTGTTTTAAATTTGAGGTCTTATTGAGAATGTAAGAGATGCTTTAGAGGTTTTGTAAATTGTCTTTTTAGTAAGGGCAAATATTTGTGTGATGAGTACGAGTATTTGTTTCTGAGTCTTGAATGTTTTCTATGTTAAGTATTTATCTAATATATAAAATTCTCGTGTCACGGTGTACGTTATTGAAGTCCTCCAAAACGGCTGGACCGATTTTAATAAAAAATTGTGTGTATATCGGGTAGGTCTGAGAATCGGTCAACATCTATTTTTCATACCCCTAAGTGATGTAAAAAAAATTGCAGCGGGCGAAGCCGCTGGCGGGTTGCTAGTTTCTCCATATAAGTTGGTATTTATACCTTTGTTTAGTACCCATAGTACATACAAGCCAAGAGCTTAGCTTGGGACTGATTCAATTTATATGAGATTGTCCTTTGTTATTATTTATATTTTTTCTTAATATTTGCTACGCTTATAATTAAATTGCCATGTTGTAATATACAATTGCGAGCATAGAGGCATTCCATCGTAGTCCTCAGGGTTGGGAACGCATTTGAGGTTTTATAGTGTTGAGAATTAAAATGTCTATGGGTCTCAGATTTCACTTACCATCAGGTGGCCTGAGTGCTCGTGTGCCTTCTCCTTAATATAAAAAAAAAAAAACCTATATTGTAAAAAACGATCAATTGTGCATTATAACTTATAACTCTTTGGATTTATGTGGTAGGACCTAGTGGACGATTCGTCCATATTACTGCTACTTACCCACTAACTTGTCGCCAAGCAGCAGTGCTAGCATTATTGAGTGTCGGTTGTGCAGGCAACTTCAGTGTGCCGATAATATATAGAGAATCCACTTAAAACCATGCATTTGACCATCACCAATTAAATGATCATTAGCCTTCCACATGGTCTTGAAAAAAAACCACCAAAAGGCCAATTAGTGACTTTACTAAACAAGCTGCTTTGATATTAAGTATATAAAATACTAGCTGTTATCCGCGACTTCGGCGATGTTTATCGCTTTTTCCTCAGGAACCGTCAATTTTTTGGGGATAAAATGACTAAAGATTAATTATGTAACATTAAAAGATGGCGTAGGTTCAAAAAAATAAAAATAACATCAAAACTGAACGCGCTGTATCACGTTCATAATAATAGCCTCTATAAAACAAATCAGAGAAGTGTTAACACAACCACGCCTTTTCACCATCACGATCGCATCGCCAGTGTACCCTTGGTATTAATTGCAGTAATCGTACCCGTCTGTACACATCAAGCGATAAAAAATGGTCCGTTATGCACGGTAAATACGCGGCCATGCGTGTGGATTTTCGGGAATCTTTGGGTTGGGTAAGGCCTTGTTTATAGTAATCAACACATTATTATTATAATAAAACATATTAAAAAAACTCCTATGGGTTTGTAGGGTTCCTCAGTTAAACTAGGAACCCTTATAGTTACACTTAGTACTAGAAAGCTGTAATTTGGCATAAATATACGTATTGGTCACGCCAACAAAGCAGTAAAATAAAATCTACCGTGGAGTTTTTTTTTTCTCGTCTACCCCATAGTGTGTGGTGTCGTTAGATAGGTCTTTCAAAAATATTGCGGGTTAA
Organism: Acleris holmiana; assembly: GCA_949316455.1. Classification (NCBI taxonomy): domain Eukaryota; kingdom Metazoa; phylum Arthropoda; class Insecta; order Lepidoptera; family Tortricidae; genus Acleris; species Acleris holmiana. The sequence goes on from OX438779.1 coordinate 1,698,842, forward strand.
TGCAGATAATTTTTGAAATAAGTGATCCGATTATGAAATATTAAGCTTTAAAGTGCAATTTTTTTAGAGTCAAGTGTCCCTAACAGCAAATACTACAAATACTACAAATGTGAAAAAAAACTTCAATGAAAGCGCATATAATTTAAGCGCGAATTGAAAAGGAAAACTATCACGACTAATTAGACATCGTTGGTTCTTGAGATGCATGCGATTAAAGTGTTTATACCTACTAAAATCGTCTAAGACGGCGCACCAAATGACTTGAAACAGAAAACTAGTTATTACTTGTTGATTTTTATATTTGTAGTACTTAACGGCTTCGGAACCCTACACTGAGCATGGTCCGACATGTTACCCAGTTTTTTAATGTAACATATTCAGGTCTTAGTCCTCAGGGTTGGCAACGCATTTGAGGTCTTAGGATTATAGTCTTGAGAGTTCAAATGTATATGGGTCTCAGGTTCCACTTACCATCAGGTGGCCTGAGTGCTCGGGTGCCTTCTCCTTAACATAAAAAAAATGCTGTAAGTATAAGAGTACAACATCAACATGTATGTCCACGAGTCTTCACCTAAGTCGCATGTTGTCACTTTATAGCTTAACTTATTAGAAAGTGTCAGAAGTTGTCTTGACATTTAGTGCTAATAAACTTTAATAGTCCAGCTTATTAATTTCTAAGCAGCCCAGCCAAATGGGATCTCTGACCCACACACATTTGCATCCTCAAGACTACAATTTAAAGATTGCAATCCTAAAACTACTAAACTTTTTAGTGGTGGTAGGACCCTGTGCAGGGTCCGTCCGGATCGCTACCACCATCTTATCCATTAACCACCCGCCAAGCAACAGTGTTCGCGTTGTTGTGTTCCGGTGTGGGGATAAGACAACCGGTGAAATTACTAGCATAGAGGCATTCCATCTTAGTCCTCAGGGTTGGCAACGCATTTTAGGTCTTAGGATTATAGTGTTGAGAATTCAAATGTCTATGGGTCTCAGATTCCACTTACCATCAGGTGGCCTGAGTGCTCGGAAGCCTTCTTCTTAACATAAAAAAAAAAAAAAAACCTTGACAATACGGAAACACGTCAAAGGCGATGTCGTTGCTACCGTGTCTCAGCCATGTACGTTTTGCTTAACATGAAACAAGAAAAAAGGAAATAGAAACCTTGTTTTTTATAATAACTACAACAACATTAAAATATACGACACGCTAGCCTAGTTGGTAGTGACTCTGCCTTCGAAGCTCGGGATCCTGGGTTCAATACCTGGTAAGGGCAAATATTTGTGTGATAAGCACGAGAATTTGTTCCAGAGTCTTGGATGTTTTCTATGTATTTAAGTATATATTTCTCTATATAAGTATGTTTATCGTTGTCTAGTACCCATAGTACAAGCCTAGAGCTTAGTTTGGGACTAGTTTAATTTGTGTGACATTGTCCTGTGATTTATTTATATCGTGGAAATCGGACTTGATTAGGGAATGAAAAACGTTATCGCGCGGAGCTAAATTTCTATAGAACTTTTTGGACAGCCACGTGGTTTCCATCTAAGCCTCGATCCACAATCCTAAAGTTTACATTCTGAACACGCCCTAACTAAACAGAGAACAATGCAGACGATGCAATAAAAAAAGGTTGGAAAGGTGCACTTGCACAAAAAATGTGACACCATCCGTGACCTGGGTTCACGTAAATTATACGGTCTAGATGATTGCAGATAAATTCTTGATACCATAATCGAATTTCGGGAATCACGAGTTGATGAGGGGCCTCGACGTGGCGTGTATAATTTGAGGTCTTGTATGGTTGTGATTTTAGTTGTAAAGATAGCAAAGAATGTTGGGGAATTACATGCAGAAAATATGCAGTAATATCATGTAAATGTTAAACAACACGTGTGGTTGCCGGGTTAGAATAGTGCCACTCCATGTCTTCCTGTGGATGTCGTAAGAGGCGACTAAGGGAAAAAGGGCTTGTAGTACTGTTAGGCGATGGACTTGCAACCTGTCACTAATACACCAGTATACTTTTTAGAGTTGTTAGTATTTCTGTAGCTCTGCCTACCCCTCTCTGGGAATGAAGGCGTGATGTTATGTACGTATGTTAAACAAGATTAATAAGAAAAACATAGTTATTAAATTATTTAGTGTAATTGCAGGGCCAGTATAGTGTCTTCCCTTGGATATCGTAGGGGGCGACTAATGGAATAAGGGCTTGTCGTACATGTTGGCGATGGGCTTGCAACCTGTCACTAATGGATTGGGGAACATCTTGGCCTACTTGTGCAAATGTGGTTACAGAATTATCAACGGGTCTCTTTAGAGTTGTTGGTATTTCTGTGGCTCTGCCAATCCCACTCTGGGAGTGGAGGCGTGATGTTATGTATGTATGTACATGGTTGTTTAAAAACTATAAGTTTAAGTTGTAGAGGAAAGATGATGGGACAGCAGGACAAACGGAAGAGGAAGACTAGTGCTTAATTACTTTGGACTGATAAGACAGAGGACCAGGGCCTCTATTCTGCTGCGTTATAACGATATCGCGTTTGACGTGTTTTGAAATCGTTTATGTCACAGTGGCCATTATTGTAAATTTTGCCGTTTTAATAACTCTTACGTCACTTACAATAATGGCGACTGTAACATAAAGGATTCTAAAGCACGTCAAATGCGATATCGTTATAACGCAGTAGAATAGAGGCCCAGGGCTGGGATTCTACACGGTAATAACGATATCGTCTTGGACGTGTTTTCGGATTGTCAACGTTTTGATAATTCTTATATTACAGTCGCCAACTGTGACATAAACGATTCTAAAACAAGTCAAACGCGATTTCGTTATAACGCAGTGGAAAAGAGGCCCAATATCGTGTTGTATCAGGAGATGCAAACGCTGGAAGAGAATTAAGAGAGAAGTGGCAAATATTGCACTAGATTACTAATCTATACTAATACTTTAAATGTTAAAGTAACTTTGTCTGTCCATTTATCTGTCTGTTTGTTACGTGTGAAAATTTCAACTGTCTAGCTATCATTCTGGCGACAGACGGACGGACAGCGGAGTCTTAGTAATAGGGTTCCCGTTTTACCCTATGCGTACGTAAATAACGTTTAATTGAGTCCTTAATTAAAGTTGGCATCGGTAAAATTATCAAAGGTCCTAGCCAAGATTCAAACGCTCCTAAAGTTTATCTTTTCTATGACTCAAAATGTATGGGTTATCCCATACATTGTACCGTGTTATCACGGTACTCTTGTCGTTGCGATAAACAACATGAAGCCCTAGCCAAGATGCAAACGCTTCTAACGATTTTCTTTTCTATCGCTCAAAATGTATAGGGTAACAGTCGACCGCGTGGTTTATCGAAACGCAGGAGAATGTCATTCCATACATTTTGAGCGATAGAAAAGAAAAACGTTTAGAGCGTTGCATCTCGGCTAGGGCCCCAAACCATTCATGTTACTTTTGTAAAGGAATCTTGCAAACTTTCGCTACTCTTTCTCTGTATACTACCGCTTTATTAGCGCTATTGTATCTTTTATAACTCTGAATTAGCGCCTCAACGTTAGTCCGGAGGTGTCGATAGCGGCTTTGCAGCCCGCTGGTACACCTTGACGGACTGACAGACAGACAATAGGGAAGCCTGCGGTTTACATACGGTACTCGCAGGTGCACAGGTTTGGATGTGGCATATTAATAAGTTACTAGGGCATGCTTTTAACAGCTTTTTTATTTTTATATTTGGAAGCCTGTTTTTGGCCAAATGTATCATTTCCGAAATTTTTCATTGCTTTTTTAATTTTTCGCAATTTATTTTAGTACCATCGTGTAAAACCCTATAGGTTAGGTTAGGTTAGCTTTTATAAAATCCTGAAATATTTACTGTTACAGAAAACAAAGCGGGTTGGCTAATGAAAATTTGGGAAATGGAACATTTCACCAAAATCTTTTTGACGGAACAAAGGTAACCCTTATATTTACAAAGTATAAAACAAAGATTCCACGTCTGTTTGTATGTCTGTCTGTCTATCTGTATATCCGCTAAACCACGCAACGGATTTTGTTGTGGTCTTCATAACTAAGATATTTTTTACAAAGTTTAATATATTATACGAAGCGAGGGTAGGTCACTTAGTTACTAATAATTCGAAGGAGATGATTTTGGGAGTCTGTAAAAAACACTTCTAACGGACAAAGGGCCAAAATAACAAAACAGCATAAGTACTCTCGTAAGGATTGCCTCCGACTCCTCCGAGAGTTCAAGTTCCTTTCCATATTTGTCCTTAGTAATGATTGCCGTATATATTAAAATTTCCACTTTAAATTACTAAACAGTCTCTCAACATCCACTGTGGAGAACAGCACATCCTTCAAATATTTAAAATGACTAAAACCGATATTGTGGTTTATTCACGTTTTAAGTACAAGACAGTGAATAAATCACACTGGACTTTTGGACTTTATCTTAGAGTAGCAGAGATTATTTATAGTAAAAAATATATATCGACATCTTATTTATCGATATCAAATCCCTAGAACGTGCCCCGATTTAGCACACGTAATGATCACCATCTCATAGAAAATTATCTTAGTAAATTTTAATAAACACGCTCACGCAACTGCCGCATCCGTTCACACCCCTCCAAGTTATGATGTGTTGTCAATATCTTGAGGCATCAATAGCCTGGCGAATTGCCAGCGGCGAGAGATACGTTTGCCATTTTATTAGCCGTTTATATGGGAGACGGGCTTCGACGTGCGAAACAAACTAACGCTCGTTTGCATTTTTATTTTTATAATTGGATTTTCCCACTTTTCTGCTAGTTTTTTGTTTCTTAAGACAGCACTCGTGTTAACTATGTTATGTGGACGTGAAGAGGTTCTTTAGGGATTTTAACATATTTAACCATAGTATTTTTATACTAATAAACTATGTTTTAATAGAAGTAGGACTACACGCTAGCCTAGTTGGTAGTGACCCTGCCTTCGAAGGCAGGGGATTTTTTCGACGCCGAGTATAGTTGTAATTTTAGGTTTTTTTTATGGATTTGAGAAGGCAAACGAGCACACAGGCCACCTGATATTAAGTGGAAACTGTGACCCATAGACATTCGCATTCACAAGACTGCAATCATAAGAAATACGTTGCAAACGCGTTGCCAATCTTGAGGACTAAGATGGAATGCCTCTATGCTAGTAATTTTACCGGTTGTCTTATCCCCACACCGGAACACAACAATGCGAACACTGCTGCTTGGCAAGTGGTTAATGGATAAGTTTTTCATAATACGTACAAAATATTCAAAAGTCATTAAAATCTAACTAGAAAACGAAGATACGTAACCACATTTGTATGAAAGTTTCCTTCTTACAGTCCTCTTAGAATTAAAGAACTCTGATCCAAACAGGTTCCGTGTAATAATGTAATTACACCACATAATTATATTGTAATTTAATACATATCCAACATCAAATGATTTAGGCAAAACAACATATTCTCATTATAGTAATCATACAACTATGCATATCAAAGGGAAAGCTACCACTTTGTTTATACCTACTTCTAACATCTTTAGTGCTTTGAATACCCTGAAGTATTAGTCACGTGGTCAGGGCTTCTAAGTTGGCGACAGCAGCGCCCTCTAGGGAGTGGAAACGTCGAGAAGTACTCTTTGAGAGTCGCAGGCGTGCCCCAGGGACCCGACAATATCTCGATATGAAGACAATGGAAACATATTTATTTTACATTTTTAGAGATCCGTGGAAGTTCCGTGTTTTTTATCCTTATTGTACGCAAGAGACGAAAGCAAAATACATTATTAACAAAAATGAAGTGTACAATGGCAAATCTATCCCTTTAACCTCGTGAGAGCCCGTGTTTCACAGGATCCTAATCAAGTCAATTTAGTTTAACTTTATTTTAACGAACATAACGTTCATCTTTAGTTCTTTCAAATTTTGAAATGGCTTTCAGAGCAAAGGTTATTGAACTTTATTACCTTACTGGTAGGTATTTCAAATTCAAATCACAAAATGTCTTTTTTGTTATGGTGGGCCTCACGAGGGGGACCTCTTCTAGTCAACATTTAGGCATTACTAATCGACAAGATTCATACATTGTAATGATAAGATTGCTTTCGTTAAAAAGGAAATTATTAAAGAATATTTATCTTTAATTTATTTTTAAACTGATACAATAAAGGCGCAGACGGAGGTCTGAACTTAAAAATATTGTTATGTATAATATTAGATATCTTCCAGCTTTTACAAGCTTTTGACAGTAACTGTGTACACTGCCGTGATATCAGAGAAGGCGGCTTACTGCAATGTACACATACATACAAACATAACACCACGCCTTTATTCCCAGAGTGGGTTAGGCAGAGCTACAGAAATACCAAAAACTCCAAAAAGACATGTTGGTAATTCTTTACACACATTTTGCACAAATATTTGTTTGCCAGTGTAATACTGACAGGTTGAAAGCCCATCGCCTAACAGTACAAGAAGCCTCATTCACTTAGTCGCCTCTTACTACATCCACGGAAAGACAGAGTGGCACTATTCTAACCCTAATTGCTAACTGCAATGTATTAGTCGAAGCATTTTAAACTCTATTGGTAACCATATTAAAATCAAAAAGCTTATACTATTACTATGTAGTTAGCCCCCTTTAATATTATGGCCGCATTATTATCATCAAATATAATAAATAAATATCAGGGGACAATCTCACACAAATTGACCTAGTCCCAAACTAAGTTCTAGGCTTATTTTAAGGGTAATAGACAACGATAACCATACTTGTATAAAGAAATACATACTTAAATACATAGCAAACATCCAAGACTCAGGAACAAATATTCGCGCTGATCACACAAATATCTGCTCTTACCGGGATTTGAACCCAGGACCGCTGGCTTCAGAGGCAGGGTCACTCCCAACTAGGTCAACGTGTCGTCAACGTTTTTATCAGCGTAAGAGGAAAAAAGAACGTTTCTCCAGAAAGATGTCGCTAACAAGATTTATTCGACGGAACCCTTTGTCTTAAGTGTATCCTGGTCGCATCGCAGCTGCGTACAGTTTATGTTCCATCAATACCGAAGGTAATAGGCTGCTGGCTGCTTCTCTTAGGATAGCTAGACTACTTTCTAGAAGTTTATCAAGCCGTTAGGAATATGCAGTACACAATACAATACAATACAAATAGTCTTTATTTAACACCAATACACAAAACTCGATTAGTATATTTATAATATAGAATATGCTGTTAAAAATTTAAGTACCTAACTAATACAGACAAGTTATCAGATTCAGATTCAGGTATAATAACTCAATATAATGTATTACAACAGTATGAATTACACGGAATGCCAAATTATAAGTAAGTAACTGTTTCCCGCGACTCCGTCTGCGTAGAAGTCGTTTATCGCTATTCCCTCAATCTCGTCATGCGTCTTGTCTAAACCCCTTGATGTACTCATATTCCGTTCAAATTGCTATCACAATTTTATTCGCTAAGCTTCCTATTAGTAGCAGTTTTTGTACTGTCGTATTTTGGTGAGAGAAAGATAGCTGATGACATGACTCTAATGGGCCTTAGGACCTACTTACCAAGAGGCCTGTGTTTACTTCTCTTTCCAAGCCATATAAAAATCTTCACTAATATAATAAAGGCTTACAAAGGCTTTGGCTAAATCTTCAAAAACACAAGATAATAATTTGGAACTGTCGTCTAGCGATCCGATCAAAATATCTATGGAGCCGGGCCACAAGTGTTGCCGTCGTAAAAATTTCAGCGCTTTGAATTTGAGTGACGCGCGGAAAATCGATAGCAGGCAACTCCTCAGCGGCTGGTATGAAATTATGAAGCTCGAAGTCGGCAAGTCAAATTTGCTGTGAAATATGAATTTAGTTTAAAATAATTCCGGTAAAAATCATGATGAACGAAGGAAAAATTGTGGGAAAACGGGACAATTGGGAGAGTAGGACAACCATAGAGCAAGAAAAGATTTGAATGGGCATCTTAACTTATTACAGTATAAACACATAATAATTTGAAACTTACTCAGTGAATTAAAATAATGATGATTATTAAAATATTGTGGATTTTAAAATGAAACAACTTTTCAACTTTTGTTGTTCTTCTGTTCTATGTAAGACCGTCAGTACGTTAGAGATAAGACAAATTTGCTGACAACAATAGAAACTAGAAGAAGAATTATGCTAAGACGCGACCGTTTCTTACAAACATTATAGAAGGAAAGGTAGAAGCAAAGAGAGGCAGAGGAAGATCAAGGAGAAATGAATTTTAGTAAATAAAAGAGTTAGTCGTATCGTACCAGAAATTTAAGAAATTGAAAGAAGATCATATATTGATTGGCGATAACTCCATCGACAAGATATAGCTTGGTTCTATAATAAACAGAAAGAGAGAATATCACCACGCTCAATTTTGTGATCTCGAATAAAGATTTTGTCCAAATGTATTTCATTTATTAGTAGTTTAGTAGTTTGTGTTTTGCATCAAATAAACGATTTTCTTCTTCTTCTTCTATTTGTCATTTCTTGTTTAAGTTTATTTTTAGTTTAGTTGGGTAGTTGTGCAAACTAAAATTCATCCAAATTAATAACAGGACACCGTTCAAGATAACTTCTGCGTTGACTTTTTCCTGGTACAGAATGCTTTTTTTTATTTTTTTATGTTACGGAGAAGGCACACGAGCACTCAGGCCACCGGATGGAAAGTGGAATCTGAGACCCATAGACATTTGAATTCTCAACACTATAATCCTAAGACCTCAAATGCGTTGCCAACCCTGAGGACTAAGATGGAATGCCTCTATGCTAGTAATTTCACCGGTTGTCTTATCCCCACACCGGAACACAACAACGCGAACACTGTTGCTTGGCGGGTGGTTAATGGATAAGATGGTGGTAGCGATCAGGACGGACCCTGCACAGGGTCCTACCACCACTAAACCACTATGCTTTTATGCATATTACGTCTAGACGCCACTGTCTATGTCAAATTCGATTTCATATTCGATGTCCTTTTTTGTAGGACATTGATGAATCTGCATCTTCTTCTTTTGGAAAAACATTTTCACCGATCACTTGTAACTTCCAACCTTGACACTGGCAGAGTTCTCCCACTGGACAGTAGCCATATATTTAAAAAAAATAACTTGAACTTATAGGACATTTAAGTGTTGCCGGTAAAAAAAAAGTAGTTCCTTCCGATTCTATACTTTTTGGTTTCATAAGTCACATTTTACACAAAATAACCAATCCAAAAATCTGAAAAAAATATGATATAGACACCTTATGCGTAACAGATCGTTATCGTTGTTGAAATTTTATAGGCACAAATAAGTAAAAACGGTAAGGTGGTAAAACATAGTGGTGGGTGACTTCGTGGCAGTGAACCGGATACTGGCTCAGCATAATGGTCAGGTGCTAGGCACCAGCAGCACTGCGTTACGCGGATTTGCTGTATCACCGATGATATTGTTTGACAGATTTCACTACACTACTATTATTATAAATGTGAAAGTTTCGATGGATGGATGTTTGTTAGTAAATCACGCCAGAACGGTGAAACTTGGCACAGAGATAGATTCTAGTCTGGATTAGACAGTTCCCGAAGAAACAGCGATTAACGATTTCTACGCATACGGGGTCGCGGGCAAATGCTAGTACATTATAAAGATGAGATTTGTTTTAACAGAACAATAAAAAATATTTTAAAGGCCATTTAAGTTTACATTGTCAAGAAAATCTAGTTAGAAATACTCTGAATGGATATAGTATTCACTCATTAAAGAGGTCGACGAAACATCAATCATCTCGGAAAAGAGAATAACATAAAACAGGAAACGCAACAAAACCTACGCAATGACCACAGATTAATAATCATACAATCATTCACTTCGTAAGAAAAAGCGGTGCTTACAGAAAATTACTTCAAAGTTCTATACTAAGAAAGAATAAAAGGAATAGATGCAAAATCGTTTCAAGCATGAAATACAGACAGAATAGATTAGAGCATACTATTCACTATAAATGTTTCAAACGTTCTTTCAAGAATTCTACTAAATCCAGTGGAAGGCGTGACATAGATCAATAATGTTCGAAACGACAGTACTCAACACATCGACATCTAAGCCCCGATAATAATTCAGCTGAAGATATTGATTACCTAATTGATATTTCCTGCTAAACATAAACAATGGATACTCGTTTCCCTCCTTCTAACAATTTTTTATTACACTGATATTTTTTATTTTTATAGTTTATTATAGTTTATTGCATAAATTTAGCATGTAAGTAGTCTATGACCTGGAATAACACTAAGGATGCTTTTATACCGAAATTTCGTAACGTTAAACAAGACAAGATATGGACGGAGTAACGGGCTAAGCTATTATTTTACATATAATGGTTCTAAGTGTTTTTGTCGGCATACTGCCCTCACTGCCCCAGTGCGCTGTGCAGAAGTCAGTCACAGGCGTTTATAAATACGAGCAGCACTCTCACCTTCAGTTGTTGTCCAAAATTATAACGTCTCCTTGTGTGGTTGAGTCGCAAGCTGTAGCGGGGCTACCAAGGTCATTATTTTTACGCTTCTCAATTGTTTTTCGAATTTCCTGTGGAGAATTGCATGATTCATGAACGCAGTTATTTCCCTGGTCTAATATGTTCATGGATTCAATTTGGATATAACTTAAAATAAAGATTAGCCATCTAACGACGAAAATGCACCCATTTATGGGGACTGGGAACCTATAAAAGTAAACACGGTGATGGTTTACACTTGGTGTCAACACTTGGTTTGTGAATATCACAGATACAAAAGTTGCTAAACGTAGACGGTACTCTTGACCATGATGTTGAGACTTGTGTATTTGTGTATTACATGTACTAGATCACCCAAAGGGCAATGGAAAGGGCTTTGCTCTACGTATCTCTGCGTGATCGAATCAAAAATAAGAAAAAAGGAGAACCAAAATCTTAAGTGGCAGTGCGCAGGGCACATTGGTCGTAGAACTGATGGCCGTTAGGGCGGAAAGGTTCTAGAGTGGCGGCTGCGGACTGGAAAGCGAAGTGTTGGCAGGCCATCCACAAAGTGGACCGATGACCTGGTAAAGATCGCTAGAAGCCGATGGATGCAAGTAGCATAAAACTGTCCATGGAGATCCTTGGTTGATTGGTTGATATTTCCAGCAGTGGACGTGTTTCAAATGATATGACGATGTACTAGGTACTGCTAGAGTTACAATTAAATTATAGTAATGTTTCAATTCCCAACTAACAATAGGTACTGCAATAATCGTATCGATTTTAATAATAATATTTATCACTTTATTTATAGCCACTTTCTGATCTCGCTTCTTCCAAACTATATTGTTTTCGGTTTCGCTACCTCCTAACAATTAAACCGCGCCCCAAGTGCAACATTCTTCATTGCACGGCCCTGACCCTTGCCACTTACCGCTCCCGCTTTCGCTCATGGCACTCAAAATCGCCCCCGAATGAAATTCTTCACGACATAGTTGCCTTGCCACTGAATAAATTAATTACCTAGTCGTTGAATACTAAATATAATCCTGAACCTAATTCTAGAGAACATAAATAGAAATACTTTCAGTGATTTTCATAGTTTAATATGAGTTCTAATGGAATTAGTTTACACCGCCTGAAATGTATTAGAACCCTTTTTTCTGTTCAAATCTGCAAAAATCGCTATTTAGCGATAAGACCGACTGTTTATTTTAAATTTTAATGTTCTGTTCCGTACGCGTTCTTCTTGCTGGGTGTAGATTTTCGAATGATTCTTCCTTAGTGCACTAAGGAATATGGTCTAGAAATTTGTAGTCCCTAATTTCAGCGGTTTAGGCTGAGCGTTGTCGGTCAGTCAGTTATGGAAGAGTTTTATGTGTTTAGATTTTAGTATTATTATCTATGAATATGTAATCACTATATTATACAAACAAAAGCGATAACAATTCTAAAACAGACAAAAATATAGCAGGGCGAAGAAAGGCGAACTTATCCTTTTAAGGGTTTTTTTCTTAACGGGACAATCTTACATCAATTGACCTAGTCCCAAACTAACTTCTAGGCTTGTACTATGGATATTAGACAACGATAAACATACTTACATAGTGAAATTAATGCTTAAATACATCGAAAACATCCAAAACTCAGAAACAAAATACTCGTGCTCATCACACAAATATTTGCCTATACCGGGATTCGAACCCGGGACCTCTAGCTTCGTAGGCAGGCAGGCTACCAACTCGGCCATTGTGTCGTCAAAACATTACTTTATTAATTTGATTGGGGTTTTTTTATAGACTAGTTTAATGATAATTTCTGTTTTACAAGTGAATTACTGTTTATTTACAGAATAAATTTTGCTGTTTATTTACAGAATAAATTTGAAAAAATTCTCGTGTCACAATGTTCGTTCCCATACTCCTCCAAAACGGCTCGACCGATTCTTATGAAATTTTGTGTCCATATCGGGTAGGTCTGAGAATCGGCCAACAACAGTGGCATTAAAGAAAAAAAGCGTCGAAGTCGCTGGCGGGTCGCTAGTACTTTTATAAATTTTCCAAACACTTGCTACTAACCACTCTTGCTTCCGCCTCCGCTCCCGCTGCCTCTTGTCCCCCACACCGCGCCGTGGGTGCAACATACTTCATGCACGGCCCTGACTGCCCGCGGCCACTCGCCTTAAGCCGTCACCAGACATCCACAATCGGAAAAATAATTTACGATTGGACGTAAAGCGAAAAGCGTTAAATTTGACGTCCGTGCTTGAATTTCCTCAAAGACGTAAAGTATACTAAAATAAATTTAAATGCATCCTACTTCCTAATTAATATTGTTTGCCCTTCATCCCGCGTTTATAAACGTTTTAACGAATTTAGGTAAAATTTGGCAAACTTGAAATTTCTAATTCTGGATTATCTATAAAATGTATTCTTTTTATTAAAAAAAAAAACGTTTTTGAGGGAATACAATAAACAAATTTACGCAAACAGAGTTGCGGTGAAACGCTAGTAGAACACAGACTTTTTGTGGAACTTTGTTGACATTTCGTTTTACAACCCGTCTATTTCTTACAATGCTCAAGTTGCAGACCATTCCAGAGGTTTGGGAATATTCTAAAAAAATAACTGATAACAGTGAATACATTCTTGGTGTTTTTTGGGAGCATTGAGGATGTTTTCTATCGATACGATGAGTAAAAAGATTCATAGAAGTTACCCAGAATACGTCATTTCAAATTGTAAAGTTTCTCGTCGGCACAATAAAATTGCTATTTAGTAGTAGTAAGAAATAGTTTTCTTAGTTATAATTAAGTTAATTATTTTGTGTATACACCGGCCATTACAGTTTGTGTGGGACCACCTTTAGTGTGAGCATCCTTTATGCAAAGTGGTCACAGCCCGCCGATTTGCAGTTTTCAGATCAGCATAATAAAATTATTGTATATGTAAAGAAAATTCCATCCGAATAAATTACCAGTGCACATGTTTCATTCACGACTTTTTGGTTAGCATCTGTGTTATTCATGTACTTACACATAATAATGTAAATTCACGAGAAAGGGCTTCCTGCGACAAGGGTGTATATTTGTTAACAGTTTATTGTACAAACAAAAGAGATAAGAAAAAAAAATATATAGCAGGGATGTACAAAGACAAACTTATCCCTTTAAGGGATTTCTTAAAGTTAACCTTTGATCGATTGAAAAATAATTTATGACAACTAATAGCCAAAAACAAGTACTTATATTACCTAAAACAAAATTGAAATTTTAGTGACCCTGTGCAGGTTCCATTCGGATCGCTACCACCATCTTATCCATTTACCAGCCGCCAAGCAACAGTGTTTGCATTGTTGTGCTCCGGTGTGGGGATAAGACACCCGGTGAAATTACTAGCATAGAGGCCATCTTAGTCCTCAGGGTTGGCAACGCATTTGAGATCTTGGGATTGCGGTCTTAAGATTAGTCTTCAGAATTCAAATGTCTATGTTTTTTTTAAGAACAAGAATTAAGCCAGAACTTTTTCTCTCCAGTTTTGAATGAATCTATAAACTGAGACTGCCTAATGTGAGTAGGTTGCAGATTCCACAAACATTAGTGACTAAAGGCAGTCAATAATTAAGATGACCCGATGTGCTTGCTATTAGAGGTATGTACATAATCAAGGCAATTTAGTTCACACTTTATAATAGAAGGTAACAAATTATTTTTCTTCGTTTTAAAATTTAAAATGGCATTGAAGAGCAAAGGTAATTGAACTATGTTTCGTTATTGTTAGATTCAAATTCTCACTTACATAATTTCCCTGTTTGTAGTCTCACGAGGCTTTACAAGCCTAGAGCATAGTTAGAACTAGATCACTGTGAGATTGCCCGAGTTTTTTTTTATGTTAAGGAGAAGGAACACGAGCACTCAGGCCATCTGATTGTAAATGGAAGCTGAGACCCATAGACATTTGAATTCTCAAGACTATAATCCTAAGACCTCAAATGCGTTGCCAACCCTGAGGACTAAGATGGAATGCCTCTATGCTAGTAAATTTACCGGTTGTCTTATCCCGACACCGGAACACAACAATGCGAACACTGTTGCTTGGCGGGTATTAGTTGTACTAAAGTCAAAAGGTATAAACACGCTTTATTAGGTGCTAAATTAAGCGAGGCAGCCAAGGTCGGACGCTATCGGCTAATTAGCGTGTCAGTACAGAGCAATGGTCGACCTTCACCGTTCCAGAACTCTTCGATGCAGCGATCTTCAGCGAGTTTGACATTGAGTTATATTCTACACTAGGAGACGCCCGCGACTTCGTCCGCGTACAATTCATTTTCCGCTACTGCCCCTATGTGTATGTTGACGACAGTATAAAAAAAAACACGGGACAATCTCACACAAATTGACCTAGTCCCAAACTAAGCTCTAGGCTTGTACTATGGGAACTAGACACGACTAAACATACTTATATAGAGAAATACAACACCCAAGACTCGGGAACAAATATTCGCGCTCTTCACACAAATATCTGCCCTTACCGGGATTTGAACCGCTGGCATCGGAGGTAGGGGCCTCAGGAGGATAGCAAGGATACTAATCCTCAGAGTTGGCAACGCATTTAAGGTCTTAGGATTGCAGTCTTGAGGTTATAGTCTTGAGAATTTCAATGTCTATGAGTCTCAGATTCCACTTACCATGAGGTAGCCTGACTGCTCGTGTGCCTTCTTCTTACCCAAAAAAAAACCATTGTAGAACTATGTCACAATGTTAGGCCTCAACATTTTAACTAGTGTTTTGCGACATCGGTACGCGATTTCTCAACGCCTTCCTTCCCTAACCCACATTTAAAACAGTTTTAAAAAGCTAAATGTTTTTACCGTAAGCAAATAAATTTCCTTTCAACAGTAATTGTCTTAAAACGTCCCTGGCAAAAAAAAAAGATTTATGACAAGTAGTAATCAACTTGTCATAAATCTTTTTTTTTTACTTAACACGCTCTCCTGTACAGTTTGCAAAAATGAATAACGATGATTTTCCTTACAGGTGTCAATTAATTGACTACAGACAATGCACAGCCAAATCCGCAGGACTTAGGGTCTTTAAATTTGAAGCCTTGAAGAAATTTTAACCTTGAGTGCACTTAGAAGGGATTAGTGCTAAAAGGTTAAAATAGGGGGTAAAGTTTTATCCGGCAAATTTAAGAAGTCCCGTTGGAGCGTACAAAACACATTTTAGCGCGTGCCTTCTCAATTAGAAAGAAAGAAAGAAAGAAAACAATTTATTCAAGCACACAGAGCGAAAGTAACAATATTTTACGACATAGTTATATAACAAATACAGTACAATACAATCTTGGCAGTTACCAAGCAGAGCACACGCGAGTGTGCACTGGAGCCCAGCAATGTGTGCGGATGAATAGGTTCTGGCTCAGCATGTGTTGTGACACGAGATCACAACGCTGTTATTCTGCCAGCACCTCCAAAAAAAAAAATTAGGCTGCTGTAGTAGGGTATGAGAAAACGAGCCTACTATTTTCTCAAAGGTCGCCAGCGCAGTTGCGATTCCTCTGATGTTGCAGGTGTTTATGAGTCGCGGTGGTCACTTACCATCAGCTGAACCGCTTGCTCGTCTTCCTTCCAAAAAAGAAACAGTTGTCTCATACATACATACCTACATAACAGCCTTCATTCCCAGAGTGGGGTAGGCAGAGCCACAGAAATACCAACAACTCTAAAATGACTTGTTTATGATTCTATAACATTTTGCACAATCAGGCTAAGAAGTTTACTAGTGAATTAGTGACAGGTTGCAAGCCCATCGCCTAACAGTACTACAAGCCCATATTGTCTTAGTCGCCTCTTACGACATCCGCGGGAAGACATGGAGTGGCACTATTCTAACTCGGCAACCATTTTTCGTTTTTACCTAATTTAAATCACGAAATAAACACGTTATTTGTATATTTTGAAGAAAGAAGAAGAAGAAGAAAATCGTTTATTTGATGCAAAACACAAGCTACTAATAAATGAGATACATTTGGAGATTAATCAGGAGTACTAAACTTAAAACTATTTTATTATGCACCAAACTGGGTGCCGCTCAGCATAGTGTCAGACACTTGGTGTCGTGACGCTGATTTTCAGGGCAACCATACGGGAAGAAAGCGTTGCTAGTCCTTTCATAAGTACAGTAAGAGCGTATAATAATAATATGTGGAGTAATGGGAACTGTAAACGAAATTATATGCATACTTATATGGAAATAGAGGATAAATAAACATAGGTAGAGGTACTTAAATAAAATAGGGTGAAAGCGAGAGTGTAATAAAGATACCGTACAGCCGCTAGGTGTTGGACAATTGTAGGCCAATCAGATACTCTTTGAGGTTGTTTTTAAAAGAAGAAAGAGACTTAGAGTTTCTGATCGGTGGCGGAAGATTATTCCAACACTTCGTGGCTGCATAACGAAAGCTGCCTCGAAAAGCAGCTGTTTTGTGTCGAGGGCAAAGCAGGCGTGGCGCTCCTCGAACTCTCGAATTAGGGAACTTGAGCTTTTCAAAAAGGTAAGACGGTTGACCCTTGCCTATAACTCCAAATAGCAAGGTAGCTAGGTGAGAGAAACGCCGCGCTGACATGTTTAAAAGCTTGCTTCTGTTCAAAAAAGGTGTAATATGGGAGCGGCAAGGAACATCAAAACAATAGCGCACGCAGGCATTTTGAACACGCTGCACCATCTTGCTCGTACGAGCTAATAGACAACCACTAAACACAACATCAGCGTAACTTAATTTTGAGAGAATCAGGGAATCACATAGTTTAATACGCAGGTCAACGCTTATGTGGTTGCGAACTTGATATAATACCTTAAGCCTATAAAAGCAATTACGAACTAGTTCCAACACATGTCCCTCAGAACGTAGCCTGCTATCCATCAAGAGGCCGAGATTGCGAGTCTCAGAAACGATCTCCAGACGATCACCCATTATAGAGACATGCGGGTCACAAAAGGTAATGTCCCGTATGTGTTTTTTGGAACCAAACAGTAGCAATTTGGACTTACTACCATTGAGAACCAAGTTATTTTTCTCGCACCACTCAGCCACGTTACCTAGATCAATGTTAAGTTTATTCACTGTTGAGTTTGTTTCCGCGGGCTTAAGGGATATATATAATTGAAGGTCGTCTGCATACAAATGGTAATTACAATTAGAAATATTATTTATTATATCACTGCTGTAAAAAATAAAGATAAACGGTCCCAAAATCGACCCCTGAGGGACTCCTCTAACGATCGGCATAATATTCAAAGCTAGTGTTATACCCGACTCATTACGTACCTCGACAAACTGTTTACGGCCGACGAGATAGCTAGAGAACCAATTCACTGTTCGGGTGTCAAACCCATAATATAAAAGTTTTGCTAACAATAATGTCGTATTAATCGTGTCGAAAGCTCGTGAAAAATCCAACAAGACTAGTAAAGTGCCCTCACCATTATCCTGAGCAACTAAAATATCATCCACTACGTCGAGCAAGCCGGTCGTAGTACTGCGAGATTTTCTAAACCCCGATTGTTTTTTAGGCAGCAGGTTATTGTTTTCCAAATACTTTATCAGTTGGACACTAACGACTTTTTCAACAATTTTCGACAGAAAAGGCAATATACTAATGGGGCGCAGATCTTTAAATGCCCTTGGTATTGAACTTTGGGTATGGGTTTAACTTTGGCAGTTTTCCACAACTCGGGGAACTCTCCAGATAATATTGACTTATTAACAATTTTTGTAATTATTGACAACGTGTGCGGCAGTGTTAAAATAATCATATTAAGGGTAATGCCGTCAGATCCCTGAGCGTTACTGGAAAAATATTTAATTATATTAAAGATAGCTCTTTCATCAACGGGTTCAAGAGAGAACACTTCAGTGCCAAATCGATCCGCCTTGTACCTAGCTAAAAGGGAATTTTCAACTTGGCCATCTCCAGGCAAATTAAGAAAGTGTTCATTAATATGGTTAGGGTTGCTTAAATGTGACGGCAGATCCGATTCCTTACGTTTAAAATCAACGACGTCTTTCTTAATATTTTTCCAAAGGACACGCGAGTTTTTTATATTACTATTAACTGCTGCTGCTTTTTACGCTGGTTAAAATATGCAGTCTTTTCAGTAAGGAGTGCAGATTTTGTAATGCTCTTCAGTTCCCTATAGTATTTAATGTGAGCTTCTGACTTTGTTAACTTACAACGAACGTGGGCGTCATCACGTAACTTCATCATTTTCTTCACCGTAAAAGTAATCCAGGGATAAGAGTGACTTTTAATCAGAACTCGCGTAATGGGCGCAGCCTCATCAAATAGCTTCAAAATACACTCATTGAAGGACTCCACCATGTCATTCACACTATCAGACTCCAGATTTCCCCATGCAATTGATTCCACGCGGGCATTAAATACCACTAGATCAATATCCTTTAAAGGCCTGTAAATAATGAACTTTGGTGGTGGCTTACTTTTTTTAATCTTTAATTCGCAGGTAATGAATGAATGACTACTGGGATCAGGTATATAGTTAACTTTTAAGTTTTACATGTTGTACTGAATTTAATGTTTCTGTTTGTAAACTACGAGGGAGGTTTTCTTACACTCCACGGAACCAGACCACCCTAGCAAACTATATCTACCTTTTTCTGCTCACGCTACCGGAGTTCATAAATAAATTCTTAAAACTTCTTTGAGTTTAAAACTTGCCACACGGTAGGACGTGACAACATACTTCGATCAAATATATCCTATTTCTACATGATATGTCTAGCACGTCGGAGGCAAGGTAAAAAATAACACATCATTTTGTAGTATTAATAAAAGTTTTTGAATTTGGTGAAAAGAGAGAGTAGAGTCTTAACGGTTTAATTCTTAAAACAAGGTTTTTGGTTAAGTTTAAGCATTAATATTTCTCTGTAAAACAAGAAAAACCAAAAACATGTCCAGATCCCTTTTATTTCAAAACTTTACTCACTTTCAGCAGAAATAGAACCCATTGTTTTCATTTAAAGAAAACTCATAAAGGAACCGTTCGTCCGTTGCATGTGGTTGCCGAGTTAGAATAGTGCCACTCCATGTCTTCCCATGGATGTAGTAAGAGGCGACTAAAAGAATAAAGGCTTGTGTTAGGCGATAGACTTGCAACCTGTCACTAATACACTAGTTAAGTCCTGATTGTGCAAAACGTGGTTAAAGAATTATCAACAAGTAAATAAATATAAATCTAAATATAAATACCAGGGACAAACTCATACAAATTGACCTAGTCCCAAACTAAGCTCTAGGCGTGTACTATGGGTACTAGGCAACGATAAACATACTTATATAGAGAAATACATAGAAAACATCCAAGACTCTGGAAGAAATATTCGCGCTCATCACAAAAATATCTGCCCTTACCGGGATTTGAACCCAGGACCGCTGACTTCAGAGGCAGGCTAACTCCCAACTAGGCCAACGTGTCGTCAAGTATTTTCAGAGTTGTTGGTATTTCTCTAGCTCTGCCTACCCCACTCTGGTATTGAAGGCGTGATGTTATGCATGTATACATGTCATAAAACAAATGCCTTTTTCCATATAAATTGAAAAAACACAGTATGTGCTAACATAAATCGCACATTCAAAGTATCATCGTGAGTCGACAACGCTAACAGCATAAGCACGATTCTTAAAAAGCTTCAACATTTAAACAAAAAGTTTTTATTATGTTAACTGAATTGGATACATTTCTTTCCTTGTGACCTCCCTTCGACTAAATGGCCCGACATGTTTTGCCAAAGCAAGGATATTAATCCTCAGATTTGGCAACGCATTTGAGGTCTTAGGATTGCAGTCTTGAGGTTATAGTCTTAAGAATTTTTATGTCTATGAGTCTCAGATTCCACTTACCATGAGGTAGCCTGACTGCTCGTGTGCCTTCTCCTTACCCAAAAAAAACTATTGTAGAACTATGTCACAATGTTAGACCTCAACATTTTAACTAGAGTGTTTTGCGACATCGGTACGCGATTTCTCCACCCCTATCTTCCCTAACCCTCATTTAAAACAGTTTTAAAAAGCTAAATGTTTTTACCGTTAACAAATAAATTTCCTTTCAACAATAATTGTCTTAAAACGCTCCTGGCAAAATTAGGCGAAAACAAGTCATTTCACTGACACCGTCCACGAAAAAAACAAAATAATAATTATGTCCATTAAAGAGCGGGCTCGCGGCAAAAAGAATCCGCCTTAGCTCTGATAGCACCTTAATTTCCTTCTCATAAACTTTAATTGCAAACATAAAGTTCTATTGTTTGACAATTTACCCCATTCTACCCCGCTGAGAATGTTGCCAGCTCATTTGAGCTCCTCAAACGGAAATCACGTTTTTAAACTACTTTTTTCGAATGGCAACTCGCTTGGTTATGGAAATGGAATGCGATTGAGATGTTAACGGTTTTCATTGTTTTCGGATATGGAACGATTCGATTTTATGAAAGGCGTTGGAAATAGTTCGTTTGGAACGGAAAGAGAAGAAAATTAAAAAACTGATTTGATCATAGATATATTTTGAAATAAAATGTTAACTTGAATGAGAGTTAGTCAAAAAAGAACCGCAAGTTCACGTTATGAGCAATTAGTAGAACCCAAGTCAGAGACAGTAACTTTGTTTATGTAGGAAAAATTTAATTACAGAATTAAAAAATATGACTTAAATATAATTTTAATCCTTTTCGTTACACTCTCTACGATTGTGGAATCTATTACATACTGACATTAGTCAAGGCAGTCTCAATGTGTAGGTTCTTTTAAAATTAGACTAAAGAAGTTCTGGCTTGACATCTGTTCTTAGAACGTTTTCTTTCCTTGTTAATTTTCTTTGTGTGGTGTTCAATAAAGCGTATTGTACATACATAACATCACGCTTTCTTTCCCAGAGTGGGGTAGGCAGAGCTACAGAATTACCAACATCTCTAAACTTGTCCATAATTCTGTAACCGCGTTTTGCACAATCAGGCTAAGATGTGTAGCAGTGTATTAGTGACAGGTGTCAAGCCCATCACCTAACAGTACTACAAACCCTTATTCCCTTAGTCGCATCTTACGATATCCACGGGAAGACATGGAGTGGCACTGTCTTAACCCGGCAACCACACCTGAATACGTACATCACAGGTATTTGTATTGTATTGTAGTATATTGTGTTTATTTATTTATTATATTAGTTTCTTGTATATATGTATATAGCAATTTAAATTTGTACTTATTTGGCTATTCGTCCAGAGATCCATAAAGGGATAAATTCGCCTTTGTCCCTGCTATATTTTAGTCTATTTTATCTCTTTTGTTTGCACAAGTGTTTAAATACATACATATACATTCAAATACTACTTAATAGCGACACAGATTTTACCGGCAAAGAAAATAGAAAATAGAAACTCTTGCGCATTGGCATCTTGGCTACGCCCGCTATGTAATACAGGGCTGAGATTCTACACGGTAATAACGATATCGTCTTGAACCCGTTTCCATATTGTCAACGTTTTGATAACTCTTAAGTAATTTACAATAATGGCGATTGTGACATAAACGATTCTTAAACACGTCAAACGCGATGTTGCTATAACGCGGTAGAATAGAGCTCGTTAAGGATAAGCAGTGCTTTGAATCGGCTAAATTAAACATTCCTCAGCTGAATTCGAAAAAAAAACATGACAAAATCTAGGTTAACCGTGCATTTTCAGGAGCTGGCATTAAAAAGTCGCTACTCGCTTAAACTAGTTCTACTTGGACCCTAAATATAACTCAGAAAGTGCAGTTTATGCTCTAATATTTTATTTAGAAACTGACATGCACGCTACTGCCGCTGAATGCAATGTGAAAATTGCATGTTTTATAAAAATATTACTTTATTTCTTAGTAATGTGCATAATTTTATTACTAGCTCGGGAACTCGCTTTTAGGAAACATGACTTTCATAATGTGGCAATACTTATGTGGGGAGAATTTATGTTTTGGGTGGAGTTTTTGAGTGGAAACTCCAGTAAAATCCAGTTACATTTTAAAAGCTCAAATCGATCTAGTTGGTACTCGTAGGTACAGAAACTCTAAAAGGCCCGAACTTTTAGATTTATTTTAGAGCATTGCTTTTGCACGCCTACGGTTTTGTTGCCTTAGGTAATATACAAAGAAATAAAATTGCCTTAATTATTACGACGACACGCTAGCCTAGTTGGTAATGACCCTGCCTTCGAAGCTCCTGGGTTCAAATTCCGTCCGTCCAAGGGTCCGTTCGGATCGCTACCATAATTTTATCAATTAACCTACCGCGAAGCAGCAGTGTTCGCAGAGTTATTTTCCGGTGTGGGGATAAGACAACTGGTGAAATTACTAGCATAGAGGCGTTCTTAGGATTGCTATCTTGAGATGAGAATTCAAGTGTCTATGGGTCTTAGATTCCACTTACCATCAGGTGGCCCGAATGCTCGTATGCCTTCTCCATGCCATAAAAAAACTGACATTAAATTCCATGTGTGTATAGTGTGTTCGTAAATCCATACTTATATGATAAATATGAAAGTCTGTCTGTCTGTCGGTATGTTTATTAAGCTTCTTTCATAACTAAACCGCTAGCCGATTTCGATGAAATTTGGTATAGAGATACCTAGAGTTCCGGGGAAGGTTAAGAATACTTTTAACCCGTTAAAAAGTCTCGAGGTGACTATACCAAAAGTTTACATAAATCTTATCAGCCAATTTGGACAATAAAAACATTTGTATGAAAAGTAAACAAAAATAATTTCTCAGAAAATAACAAAGAAAAAATCTAAAACTTACAGGAAATACTACTTGTCAAAAATGCTTTTACTTAAAAAAAATACAGTAAAGATTTTGTGAAAGGGCCGCTTTTCCATGTAAACACGGCTACGTTCTAAAACAAGAATTCATCCATTTCAATGAATGTAAGTACGCTTTTTCCAATTTAGCAGCTTTCTATTGAAATAGACTATAAAAGCATTATTCCAGTGACTGTTAAGAGGATTTCACAATGCGAATACTATTTTGTATTGTACTGTTCAATATACTCGTATTTTTAATTAACAACGTGGGTGGATTTCATGCGCGTTATTGGAAATGAATTTTTTGAATGAGAGGTTGGAGGCAAATAGAATATTTATTACATTTTATATACGATGTACGTTACATGTGAAAAGCTTTGGATTTAGGAGTAATAATTACAGTAACAATTTAATGTCTTCTCGTGGATACCGTCAAAGGCGACTAAGGCTTGTAGTAGTGTTAGGCGATATGGGCTTGCAACCTGTCACTAATACACTAGTAAACTTCTTGGCCTGATTGTGCAAAATGTGGTAACAGAAATTATCAAGAAGTCTTTTTAGAGTTGGTGGTATTTCTGTAGCTGTGCTTACCCCATTCTGGGAATCATGGCGTGATGTTATATGTGTATGTAATAATTTAATTAATCTAGATATCACGTGCTTTGATGTTAATTAGTAGGTAGGTAGTAAGTAGGACACGTTAGCCGTTAGTCGAGTAAGGTTCAAATCCTGGTAACGCACAGTTTAGTGCTTTGTCGCTGTAACGTTTTAAAGTTTTTGTCGAATTACTGGACTAATCTGTCAAAAGGTACCAAAGATTACAAGTACTTAGAAGGCCGACTGTACTTATCTCAACAAAATAGTAAATAAAGTATACAGTCACTGTGCATGTTTTTCTCAAATGAAAAAACAGCAATTTTATTTATTACTCGAACAAATAAACCTCGGACATATTCCCGAGCACTATTTAGTAAAATAAATCCCTCTTTTTCCGAAAACCAGCTTCGGAAATGCAGCAGACAGGCCTGATTGATTCCCCCAATGGGGTAGGTTTTATTCGATCCGGTTTTTACCGGTCTTTTTGGCGAAACGACCACTTTTTACCGGACCCGGCGATACCTTTTAATGACCAGTTTTGGGTAATTGACTTTGTAATTAAGGTTTCGGTAAAACATTGGAAATAAATTGTTAACTTTATTCTTTATTTTATGTCTGGGACATGGGTAAGTTGTACGTGATATAAATAATTTAGTTTGTCTCGCGTTAAAACAATTGCCGATTCTAATTTCTTTTGCAGTATACTCGTACTTAGCTATCAAGAACATGAAGTTAATAGATAAAACTTGGTGGAAAAATTTCATACAAAATGATGAGAAAGGAATTGTTTGAAACAATATAAATAATATCCTCTTGCGGTCAAATAATACGGGTCAGAGTGCGTTTTTCATACAAACTAAACGGTTGTTTTGAGTTAGGTTTAATGGTGGATACTCCGAGGTTCAATAGAGGAGGTCAAAAGTTCTTAAGATAGCTAACTGATCGCACAATCAGTTAACACCACAGCGAGAGACTTTGGGCCAGTATTTGAATTTCCTTACATTTTATTGCCATTTTAGATGATTTTCTGAACATGCACAATTCCGGCGTTAACCACAGATTCAATCAGTTGGGTATCCTAGGCACTCTGGAAGTCCTGTATCGGTGCTCGGGGTATTCATCATCAGATTTCACTAAAAGCATCCCCTGGCGAGGAACCAAGGCTTCGAAATAGCCTCTTTAGTATGAAAAACGCATTCTACACACATACATACATAACGTCACACCTTCATTCCCAGAGTGGGGTAGGCAGAGCTACAGAATACCAACAACTCTAAAGTTGTTGATAATTCTGTAACTACATTGTGCAGACAGGCTAAGATGTTCACCAGTGTATTAGTGACAGGTTGCAAGCCCATCGCCTAACAGCACTACAAGCCCTTATTCCCTTAGTCGCCTCTCACGACATCCACGGGAAGACATGGAGTGGCACTATTCTAACCCGGCAACCACACGGGGGAAAAATCCAATCTGACCCTTATTAATTGACTGCGAGTGTAATTTATAAGTACTGCTTCAATTATGATTATTTATGCTATAGGTACTTAAATATCCCTACCCACTACTTAATTTCTCGCAGGCAACAATGCAACGGCAATTTGAATGGGCAGAGAAACGTCGTGAAGTCTATTGCTTTCACACTCTATCTGGGATAACACATAATACTCATACTCATACTCATTTATTTATAATATTATAAAATATTACATGTCAAAATAATTACAAAACTTTGGTATTACATGTCATAGTTAGTTGCATTATACTCGTAGTAGGTACTTTAGATAGTATTCAAAATAAGTTATAGATTACACAATTGAAATTAAAAGGTCATTTTATGAATTCATAAAAAAAAAATCAGTATCAGTAATCTATCTGTATATGGGTAAGAACCAAATAGTTGGACCATAGTTAAGCGTAGTTAACCATACAAACAACAAAAGTAAAAAAAGTTCCGTTGTCACGAAAATTATCCCTACAATGTATGGCTAATTTTCGTGTCACAACGGAAAAGTTTTATAGAAAATTTAATTGAGTGAGTTAGCGTGGCCAACTTTTTGGTCCTTACCCATATTGATAGATGAGGGTGATAGCGATAGAGAGTCGAATACTTTTAGTATTGCCTGGGAAAAGACGCATAACGCTAAATTAGCAATTTTCGAAAATCGACAAAATGTACAGTAGGGCTTACACAAGTTGCATTCGACAACCGTTAGCGATTTTGTTTCGATTGAAAGATACGAGTTTAATGGAATAGGGAACAAGCATGAAAAACGGAATCGAGTTTCATTGATACGATTTAGGAGAAAATTAAAATAAAACATAAAGACGTAGACGTATTTCAGCTAATCAGCGATAAGACTGCCTGTTGTTTACCTGGGTCTTCTAAATTGTGCAAATTCTGTGTAATGTTTTTGTTTGGTGGACAATAAAGTGTTTTGTACTGTATTGTATTTCGGCGTCCTCATTAAATTTACGTTTTTTTTTTATGTTAAGGAGAAGGTACACGAGCACTCAGGCCACCTGATGGTAAGTGAAATCTGAAACCCATAGACATTTGAACTCTCAAGACTACAATCCCAATACCTCAAATGCGTTGCCAACCCTGAGGACTAAGATGGAATGCCTCTATGCTAGTAATTTCACCGGTTGTCTTATCCCCACACGGAACACAACAATGCGAACACTGTTGCTTGGCGAGTGGTTAATGGATAAGACGGTGGTAGCGATCCGGACGGACCCTGCACAGGGTCCTACCACCACTAACTACTACCACTACGTAACTTTATTATTCAATGATGTTGGCTTAAACATTTTTTTTTAATAAATGCATGTTTCTATATATGGTCCATATATTTTATATATGGAACAACAGCTGTGACGTAATTCCTGTCATCGATTTTGTATGGAGTGTTTTGTTTAGAAACTATGACTTTGTATAGCTTCATATCTTATAAAAAAATAACACGACAATTGTTTCGTGAATACATTTATTCTTCTCTTTCATAGCACTTTCCAGAGAGCGTAAGATTAAAAAATATGCATGTTCCCTATTGACGTAAGTCCCCGAGAGTACCACGTGACTATATCTGTGGCTTACGTCAATCCCATACATTTTCTATAGAAACATAATTGCTAACGATAGTCGAATGCAGCTGGTCTAGCCTCACAGGATTGACGTAAGCTGATGAAAGATCGCGCTAAACGTTTATGTCAGCATATTCGATTCGATAGAAAATATAAACATTAGCGCATTGGCATCTTGGCTCCGCCCTCTGAACCTCTGTGTAAAACAGGGCTGAGATTCTACACGGTAATAACAATACAATACAAATACTCTTTATTGAACACCAAAAAAATAAAATTAAATACAGAACACGGAACAGTACATTCAAATCATAGGTATACAATGGCAGGCGGTGTAAACTAATTCGTCTAGAACTCAAACTAAATAACTACAAGAAACAATTAAATTATTTCAATTTTGAAATTTAAACTGTTTAAATATAGACTACATAAAGTAAATAATAACGATAATATATCGTCTTTGACGTGTTTCTGTATTTTCAACGTTTTAATAACTTATGTCATTTACAATAATGGCGACCGAGTCAGCAACAATTCTAAAACACGTCAAACGCAATATCGTTATGACGCAGTAGAATAGAGGCCCAGTAAAACCCCCAGCTCAGTTGACGTTAAATGAATTGCATAGGCATGTCATGATAACCCCTACTTAGTTTTAATTTAAATTAGGTACTTTAAGGCGTCACGTTTGAAATTTACACGTAAATACGAGATTCCTAAAAGGAAATATCACCTTTTAAATCCTTTCATCTCCATCCTCAGTCATTCCAGAACTAACTATAAACAAGAGTAATGACATAAGAGCGGTATAACTCAATATACGCGGCGTTTCTCGTTTATCTCTCGGCTTGGCAGAACCGCCGCCGCATATGAAAAATCAAATGCAGCAGTCCACCAGACGTAGTACAAAGTAATACAGTAGGCAAGAAAATTCGAACAAGAGAAAAGGTAAAGAAATGTCGAAGTACAAAAAAGTTATTTACTTTAACTCATTCTTGTTATGATTATCATCCCATTATATTATTATGGTTTTCCGTGTGGTTGCTGGGTTAGAATAGTGCCACTTCATTGATCCCGTGGATGTCGTGAGAGGCGACCAAGGGAATAAGGGCTTGTAGTACTGTTAGGCGATGGGCTTGCAGCCTGTCACTAATACACTGGTAAACATCTTAACCTGATTATACAAAATATGGTTACAGAATTATCAACAAGTTTTTTAGAGTTGGTGGTAATTCTGTAGCTCTGCCTACCCCACTCTGGGAATAAAGGCGTGACTTTATAATTGTATAGTTCTCAGCACCAACCTTATATGATTTCTGTTTGGCCCATTGGTTGACTGGTAGAGAATTCCTTAACACAATAAGTCCGTCTTCCGCAAAGTCTTGGTTTTGTAAAGTTTAAATAAATTAATAGGTAAGTAATAAGCAAATGGCTAAAAATATGGAATTATAAGTGGCCGTTTTCCAAAAAAATGTACATCGTTGAAGACAAAATTAAGAAAATTTAACTTTTTCCATTTCGTCACGAAAATTAACGTATCTAAATGTATGGCTAATTTTCGTGACGTAATGGAAAAAGGTGAATTTTCTTAACTTTGTCCTTAATAATGTTCACTTTTTTTGGAAAACGCCCAAGTAGTGGGGTCGTCAGCAAAGAAAATAATAATAATAAAAAAGGGAATAAGAAAAAAAAATAAAATTTAGAAAAGTGGGTAAATGTTATCTTTTTGGAATTTATCACTTATAGCTGTTTCCCGCGACTCCTTCGGCGGTGAAGTCGTTTATCGCTATTCCCTCAGGAAACATCCAATTTTTCGAGAAAAAGGATGGCTTTTTTTAAATAAAACCCATTCGAATCCCCTTGAGTGGGATAGCGGGCCCGTCCCTGATTTATACACACTAATTTGGGTTAAACAATAAAATGAAGCCGAGAGAAAACCATTCTGTGAACCTTGACAATGCATTTTCGAACGTTAACGACGAATCCTGAAATTAAAGAAAATATATAAAAATGGCGTAGACCGAACGGCGGTCGCGTTGGGTACCAAGAAATATGAATTTTGACAGTATCCGTAAGTCTATGCGCACACGCAAGCGGATTGTGAAGCGATGCTTAAATCGCGTAGCTGTCAAAAATAATCCATACAAATTTAAATCTGGGCGATAACGTTTTTTACCCCCTAAATTTAAAAATCTGTTGTAGACATTATGAAAAACTAGTTCTGTACGTTTCCGCTTATTTTTTCTTCTAATAAATATTTCCTTGGAAAGAAAAATGTACAGACGTAGTTTTTCATAACATCTACAACATGTTCAAATATCGTAAACAACAGACAACGTTTGAGGGAAGAAAAACCCTATCGCATTGTAAGGATTTGTTTGCTCCACAGGGTTAGGATTCTACAAGGTAATAACAATATCGTTTTTGACGTGTTTCCGCATTGTCAGCGTTTTGATAACTCTTATGTCATTTACAATAATGGCGACTGTGACATAAACGATTCTAAAACACGTCAAACGCAATATCGTTATAACACTGTAGAATAGAGGGTGGGGCCCTAGCCAAGATGCAAACGCTCCTAACGTTTTTCTTTTCTATCGCTCAAAATGTATGGGATGACAGTCGACCACGTGGTTTATCGAAACGCACGAGAATGTCATCCCATTGAAAAACGTTAGGAGCGTTTGCATTTTGGCTACGGCCCCAGGTCCTCTGCAAAAAAAGAAAATTAGTTGTGAATTGATAAGTTGATGACAAAACAAGAAGCACCTTTATAATATTAGTAATAAAATAGAGCAGTAACAATAGGAAAACACAGTCGTAAACTGCAACTTCCATAGACAATACCCATGGCCTACTGGAACCCCCTGCTTTGCGGCCTGATATATGACCGAAGCTTATTATTTTTGCCCATTAAAATTACAAATGGTGGTATTTTTTTGTAAAGACCGGAGATTTTTGGCAGGACGCCGATCCGCGGTACGATTTTATTCCACTAGAGCGATAAATCAACTTTTACATTAAGTAATTGAATTTATGCGCTGTTTATTGCTTCTGGAAATTGTTGTTAAACACCTATTATTTTAGCTTTTGGGGCGTATTTTGGTTTACATTCCATTCTTAATTTCGTTTCATGATGTCGCTCATGAAACGAAATTAGGAATGGAATGAAACAAAAAATTGGTTTACTAGCGACGCGACGTACGTTTTTCACTTGTTGTGAATTTTAGTTTTTTTTATAAGGATAAGGCACACGAGCACCACCTGATGGTAAGTGGAATCTGAGACTCATAGACATTTGATATCTCAAGACTATAATCCTAAGACCTGCAATGCGTTGCCAATCCTGAGGACTAAGTTGTAATGCCTCTATGCTAGTAATTTCACCGGTTGTCTTATCCCCACACCGGAACACAACAATGCAAACACTGTTGCTTGGCGGGTGGTTAATGGATAAGATGTGGATGGATAATGAGTTAGTGACTATGTTTGTTGTTTTGAAATGGCTTATGGGTTAAGCAGAAATTACTTATTGCAATAAAAAGCTATAAATAGCTTCCGAGCGAACAGAAATCTTAAAAAAATCGCGTTCAAACATTAATGTTTTTCCGGTAATGATATAAAAACATTTCCTTATATTTTTAACCAAATGGGGAAAATATTGGGGCAATTTTAAATTTTCTGCAAAATCGAAGCGTAATAAAAACGAATAAGATAATGTTTCTTTCTGTTTTGATAAAATCTGCTCAAAAAAAGTGATAAATTTAATAAAAACGCGTATAAATCAATCACCAAAGGCACACAACTCAAAAAAACTTAAAAAGCAATTCCAAACAGACAAAACAAAGAGTTTTTAACGCATCGGCAGTCCAATAAACGTCGTGGGGAATTCGTATCGAGTTATAAATCATTTTATTTCAGTGCGTAGGCCCACCGCTGCGTTGAACGCGTCATATGAAATCTACTTTAAAATTAAATGTGATAAGTCTAGATACATAAGTAATGAAAATTTGAACGTAATGCGCTTAGCAAGAGTTGAAATTAAGAAATCATTAAATAATTAGTTGTATCATTTTGCTTTAGGAAAGTGTTATAAGTTATAATCGTGTCAAAAGTGTCATGGACTTTAGATAAACGATTTATATTTTTCAAAACATAATTTTATTTGTAGCTCAAAAATACGTATAATGTTAGGCTTATAACTTTAAGTATTTTATAAATAAAATAATAATAATAATAAAATCACAGGACAATGACACACAAATTGACCTAGTTCCAAACTAAGCTCTAGGCTTGTACAGTCGAGTTCAAAAGTATGTATACACTTTAGTACCTTGTCTATTTAACGTCATGTTTAAACTGCCATATGAAATTATCCAAGCGATTAAAGTGACAAGGTACTAAAGTGTATACATACTTTTGAACTTGACTGTACTATGGGTACTAGACAAAGATAAACATACTTATATAGAGAAATATATACTTAAATATTTAGAAAACATCCAAGACTCAGAAAAAAATACTCGTACTCATCACACAAATATCTGTCCTTACCGGGATTTGAACCCAGAACCCCCATCTTCGAAGGCAGGGCCAACGAGGAGCTACCACGATTGTATCTTAGTTTTCATATTATATGTTAAAACGGGGAAGTCGGACAATGCTCAGTTTAGGGTTCCGAAGTACTACAAACATAAAAATCAACAAGTAATAACTAATTTGGTGCCGTCTTAATTGATTTTAGCAGGTATAAACACTTTAATCGCCTGTATCTCAAGAACCAATTATGTCTACTTAGTCGTGATAGTTTTCCTTGAAAAATCGTTATATGCGCTTTCATTTAAGAGTTTTTTCTGAATTTTAGTATTTGTAGTTTTAACTGTGGGGGGGGGGGAGACACTTGATTTTAACAAAAATTAGCGCCTTAAAGCTTAATATTTCATTAACGGATTCCTTAATCGAATAATGGTTTTTACAAACCCCAACCCCAATATTTTTAGTAGACCTATCCAACGACACCTCACAATATGGGGTTGACGAGAAAAAAGAATTACATCCCCACGTTACGTGTAGGAGAGCTACTGAGGTAGGAGTGACTAATATGTATATTCGTGCCAAATTACAGCTTTCTAGTACTAAGAGTCTCTGAGCTAGGCTGCGGACGGATGGACGGACGGACATGGCGAAATTATAAGGGTTCCTACTTTGACTACGGAACCCTAAAAACGGTACCCTTGGGGCGCAAGCCTGAATCGCACTTAACCGGTTTCATTATCTATCTTTCAATTACGTGAGCCAACAAAAGATAATAATTTAGCAACTTACCACGTATCAATTAGCTCTTTTGTTCTCGCCACTG
Source organism: Acleris holmiana (assembly GCA_949316455.1). NCBI lineage: Eukaryota > Metazoa > Arthropoda > Insecta > Lepidoptera > Tortricidae > Acleris > Acleris holmiana. Next base: position 1,731,292 of record OX438779.1, read on the forward strand.
TTCAGTATTTAAGCTAGCTCTGAATTTAGCGACTATTTCTCGTTTGTTGATAATTCAAATAGTTATAAATGCGCGTCCGTCTGTATGTTACCTCTTCACGCTTAAACTGCAAAACCGATTAAACTGAAATTGGGTATGGAGATTCTTTGAGTCCCCGGGACGGATATACGATAGTTTTTATCTAGGATAATTGTACAGTTCCCGAGGGAGCAGGGATAAATAACTTCTACGCGGACGGATTTGCGGACAAAGTAGTAGTCTATAATAAAACAAGTGACTAGCCTTGTAGGTGACCCTTCCTACGAAGCAAGAGGTCCCAGGTTCGATTCCCGGTATAATCAAAGATTTGTCTGACGAGCGCGAGTTTTAGTTCATTAGAAGTATAAGTCTTGGATATTCACTATATATACATACATACATACATAAAGTCACGCCTTTATTCCCAGAGTGGGGTAGGCAGAGCTACAGAATTACCAACAACTCTAAAAAACTTGTTGATAATTCTGTAACCACATTTTGCACAATCAGGCTAAGATTTACCATTTATTAGTGACAGGTTGCAAGCCCATCGCCTAACAGTACTACAAGCCCTTATTCCCTTAGTCGCCTCTTACGACATCCACGGGAAGACATGGAGTGGCACTATTCTAACCCGGCAACCACACGGACTTCGCTTCACTTCACTATATATTCAATTAATTATTTATCTAAATCTATAAGTAAGTATGTATTGCGATACCTAGTTAACATAGTAAAAGGCTAGAGCTTAGTTTACGACTAGATCGATTTGGTGCGATTGTCCCCTGACATTTTTATTTATTTATTTTGTATCACAAATGGCATGAATCGACCAAAACCCCAAATGGAAATGCATCTACGTATATATCTGTCCTAGTTTCTTTTTACCTGTCACGTTTTCAACATAAAACCCTCAAATTTTATTCCGAATAACATTTCGGAACGCTAATTGGGATTCTCGCAAGGACTGTCAACACTTCCTTTGATATTTTCGGCCGAACACTGTCGCTGCAATGGACGTAATTAGTATGAAATTGATTAAGTGTTAACATTTTTTCGACTTCGACTTTGATATGTTTAAGGAACGCGTGTCCAACCGAGACGTTGACAAAAGGGATTTGTACTGAATTAAAGATGTCAATTAAGTTTTAAAATAAACGAAGGCAAAGACCTGTTTACAATTTGGACTCAGAATAAATTCGAGTACAATGATGCAACAAGAAGGGTGTCTATGTCTAATGCAAATAAATATATTTCATTTCATTTCAAACGGGACCCTATCACTAAGCCTAATACTAGCTGCCACTGTCTGTCTGTCCGTTCGTCCTAGCTTTAAACAGCTATATCTCTTGAACCGTAATAGATAGCAGGTGGATTTTTAGGGATCCTTAGTCAAACTAAGAACCCTTATAGTTTTGCTATGTCTCGTTCGCAGCCTAGCTCAGTGACTCTCAGTACTAGAAAGCTGTAATTTGGCATGAATATACATATTAGTCACGCCAACAAAGTGGTACAATAAAATCTTATATTTTTCTACTCGTCTACTCCAATATGTGGGGTGTCGTTGGATAGGTATTTTAAAAATATTACGGTATTGTAAAACAATTTTTCGATTAAGGGATCCTTTTATGAAATATTAAGTTTTGTTAGAGTCAAGTGTCCCACCCTCTACAGCCAAAACTAAAAAGACTAAAGTCTGAAAAAAACTTAAATGAAAGCGCGTATAACGAACTTAAAAGGAAAACTATCACCATTAAGTAGACATCATTGGTTCTTGAGATAAAACCAATAAAGTACGAGTATTTAGACCTATTAAAATCATCGAAGACCAAATGACTTTAAATAGAAAATTTGTTACTACGTGTTGTAATTTTTTTTTGTTGGTTAACGGCTTCGGAACCCTACACAGAGTATGGTCCGACATGCTCTTACAGGGTTTTTATGGTTCTGTTTCCAAAGGGTGTCAAACGGAACCCTATCCTAAAAGCCAGCTGTCTGTCTGTTCGTCCGTCCTAGCGGTATCTTTTGAATCGTAATAGATAGCAGGTTGTTATTTTCCAGCTCCTACACGTTAAAAACGATATTGCGTTTTGAAGTGTTTTTAACATTAACCGGCGAGTTTTATTTTTCCCATAAGAGAGTTATAATTATATTTTAATGCTTTTTATTTTAAGAGTTCCTTCACTTATCAGGTCTCTATAACGCTACAGTGCGTCGACCATGGTTGCAATTTTGGGCAATAAAGCAGTTCAGTCAAGAGAAAAGATAAACCTATGCAGAGTATGCTAACGCCATCTGTCGCTGTTAGATGGAACTATTCATGCGATACCAATATTGCAAATTTTGTTTTTTTTCCTTCAGGGTTATTAAAATTTTGTAAAAAAATATATATATTTATGAAATAAAATATAATTAAAAATTCATGTAAACATAGTTTTACAAATGTAATACTGAGGAACATTGAGGACGGCCTTTGTTTACCAATAACTGTATATTTACACAGGGTTAACCAAATTTTAACGTAACCCACTTAAAACTGTCCTTTATACCGAAATTCGAAAATAAAATTCTTGGCAACAATAAGTCATAAATTTTAATTATGCGTCTTTCGTTACGTTCTACTTGCGACGGGAAGAGAAAAAGAGAAGGTAATACGCAGGGCCTTTGTTTTAGTGTTTTGCGCGAATAAAGTGACAAAGTAAGATGAAATTACCGCGCCTAATTAAGGGCATGGATTACACGGGTAAGTGTCTTGCACTTGCACGCTTTGTAGAATATAGTGAGCTAAATTTTTATAAAAAAAATCTAGAATTGATTACTTGCCTGTGGCTCAAAAACTCTTCATGCGATATTGTTTACGGTCGACAAATATGTACGTCATTTTGAAAAGTTCATTTTATTCATAATTTAAATGCTAAATGGTTCATATATGATCTACAATCCATACGAATATTATAAATGTAAAAGTAACTCCGTCTATCTGTCGTCAATGATCAATGAGTCAATGAGTTCCGGAGAAGGATATAGGATAAAGGATGGTTATGACAGTTCCCGAGGGTATAGCGATAAACGATATCTACGCGGACGAAGTTGTTATAAGGACGATGAATTAAAAAGTAAACTTGTCTGTGATAGAATTGATTCTATTTTTTGTATAGTTATTTTGATCATTTTATATCCAAACGAAATAATATACAGGTGAATACCAGGTCATACTCTGAGGTCATATTAACATACTTTAAAGGCGTTCTCGCCCGCATCACCCGGTCGTATGCACCCACTGCAATACCGATGCAATATTCAGAATATGACAATGCGCGTGCCCAGCGTGACACAAGTGGGACGCGACCATCCGTCACGGTGCCGATGACGGTATCTTTTTATATTTTAATGATACACTTTTAATAAACTGTTTGGAATACTTTGTCAAGCTCTTCTCGAACTTTGCGTTTAGTTTTGAACCTAATGTTTAAAAAAAGTGTCACGTTTTTTCGTGGTGTGAGTTTACGTTTGTTTCCGAAAATATAATAGTACCCATAGTTTGCCTGTGTGGTTGCCGGGTTAGAATAGTGCCACTCCATGTCTTCCCGTGGATGTTGTAAGAGGTGACTAAGGGAATAAGGGCTTGTAGTAACTGTTAGGCGATGGGCTTGCAACCTGTCACTAATAATATTCCGGAAGGCGTCTTGGCCTGGTTGTGCACAATGTGGTTACAGGATTACCAACAAGTCTTTTTAGAGTTGATGGTTTTTTTTGGTTGCCTAGGCCCAGGAATTAGGGGATTGCCTGACGAGATAGTTGACTGCTAAAATACAAGTCAGGAAATAATAGAGGAATTGAGAGAGAATCTCCTTTTGAAAACTACGAGAGTTAAGATAATGTCTGCCGCCATCATCCAACGCTGCACCCACCTATTATGAAGTTTTACGTGCAATAGAGAGCATTTTTAAATAAAAATTTGCCGCGGACAGGAATATGTTTTAATACGTTTACTTCTAAGAAGAAAATTAGGCTCTTTCCGCTATCTTTTTTCAAAAGAAAAGCCGTCCTTTCCGAGCATGTTTGAGAAGAATCTAAATATTCAGTGTGATTCAGGAAAATTAAGAACAGTGACTACACTTGAAAGACAAACATTAAATCAACTGGAAGAGAGTGCCACTAAAAATAAGTTTACATATTGTACTCTATTCGTGCGATTAATGTTGAAAAAAAAAACCAATATAGAATGTTAATTAAACACATAATTGAACTGCTTTGCGCTGGTAAGGTTAGGATAGATATACGAGTATTAATAAATATAGTTTTCAATCAAAACCATCCAGACCATCTTTTAATAATGTTCCAATATATATGTTTAACGACACGGTGGCCTAGTTGGGAGTGACCCTGCCTCCGAAGCCAGCAGTCCTGGGTTCAAATCCCGGTAAGGGCAGATATTTGTGTGATGAGCGCGAATAATTGCTCCTGAGAAAACATCCAATGTTTTCTATGTATTTAAGTATTTATTTCTCTATATAAGTATGTTTATCGTTGTCTAGTACCCATAGTACAAGCCTAGAGCTTAGTTTGGGACTAGGTCAATTTGTGTGAGATTGTCCCCTGATATTTATTTATTTATTTATTAATATATTTTACGTCCATTTTATTCTGAATCCTCGGCTTTCCACTTCAAATACATATCGCTTGCATTTGATGTTCCCTGTACGATGCGCCTGCGCTGTCGGAAGTGGGGCGCGCCAATTCGTCTCGCTGTCATTGTGTGACATTATTATACTTTAAAACATGTTTTTAATAATCACCCAGACGTGAGAAATCACAAAGTGTCTTCATTATTTTTACAAACAAATGCATGGATGTTTTTTTTTGTAATCAAATCCATACTTACAAATGATATAAATGTGAAAAATAATTCTGTTTGTTACTCTTTCACGGCTCGAGTTTCGGAAAAGGACATAAAGGACTTTGTATCCCGAAAAAAATAAGTTCCGGCGTAAAGATAAGACAATCTGTGAAAGTGACACATGCATTTCAGTGTACATAGCGCAGCTTATAAGAAACACAGAGATGTATCAGCGTGTTAACTTTGCAATGTATACCGAATGTGACATATCACGAGACATTGTGAAATTGGGGGCTGGCTTGCCTTCTCGTCATAAAAGTTGGGCCTCTATTCCACTCATTAAAACAACGCTTGTGACGTGTTATGGTATTGTTTTTAACTTGGCTGCCATTACTGTCAAGTAAATCAGAGCTATCGTAATGTTAACAATACGATATCATTCCAAAAACAATATGGTATTACCGTGAAGAACAGGCTATGTGCGCTTGCTTCTTTATTGTTTTTAAGCGTCATCTATTATTGCTTTCGAATCTAAAAATAGGTCGTATGTTAATACGATGCGCAATTATCATTGTTTGTTATGAATTAATGAATTTTCATACCTAGGTCGGTCGTTTCATACAATATAAGTCAAGGATGCAACCATGAACCACCGACCTTTTCGTGAATAGAATACATTCATAATTCAATTATTTCTACTGGATAATTGAGTCACGTTATGATAATTTTCTTTTAATGGCGTGAGAGGCAAAGGAGGAGGCGGGTGTTAAACGGGTGTCTATCATTTCATCGAATTTCTTTTCAACGAACGCTATTTTCTGCCGAAACCATAATGTTTTCAGGGTATTTTAAACATCTAACCTAACCTAACCTACGTAATTAATGTTTAAGATACCCTGAAAACATTACGGTTCCAACAGATAATAGCATTCGATGAAATGAAATTCGATGAAATGATACATTCGATGAAGTGATAAGTTACTGTGTCTATCATGTCATCGAAACACCTTTCACCGAATTTATAATTTCATCGAATTTAATTTCATCTATCGCTTTTATCTGCTGAAACCATAATGTTTTCAGGGTATCTTAAACATCTAACCTAACCTACATAATTGATGTTTGAGATACCCTGAAAACATTATGATTTCAGCAGAAAATAGCGATCGATTAAATGAAATTCGATGAAAAGATACATTTGATGAAGTGATGAGTTACCATGTATTTCTCTCTGTAAATGTGTATCGTTGTCTAGTACCCATAGTAACCGTAGAGTTTATTTTGGGATTAGTTCAATTTGTTTGATATTGTCTTAGGATATTTATTCGGTTTTATTGTTAGTGCATCACTTTGGCGTTTAATCGGCCCCAATCCAAGAATAATCTAGATGATATTCATACCTGGGATCAGTCTAACGCAACTAGGAACAAAAAAACTTTTATATGGACTTTGCATGGCAAACAATTAGCCAACATACTCCATCAGTACAGTTCTTATTATCTAGTCTGTGCCGTTAAACATCAGCAGACATATTGCTCAAAGAGAATATAACCTCGCGTGCCTTGTTTGTTTATTTTTGTAGCGTTCAAATTGATTTAAGTATGTTAAATTTGCTATCGAATCTAGTGCGAAGTAAAGACTGATTAGTAAATACATTTTGTGAAAATGCCACCGAGAAGACGGTTTATAACTTGTGAAATTTGTGGAATTCGAGCTAGTTGAGGAAATCTCGAAAAATGATGGATGTTTATGGCGAAATTTCCCTTGGATGAAGACCATCTATATCTAAGAGCAGCAGGTTATAAACAAATAAAATTATTACAGACATTTTATTCCCATTTTCATGGTGTACTAGAGATGTACTGAAACTATCGATAACTATATGGCGTATTTGTTTACCAGTGCATTTAATTACGCAAAATAAGTAAAATTACATATGATTTCAAAAGTACTTATAATTATTATACAGATATTTATTTGAACTCTATAGATTAGATTTTTTACAACTTTTACATGAAAGTAAAATAACTACTTAAGTACAAATATTTTCAAATGCAGGCAGTGGGTCAAGTTTGTGGGAAAAGAAGATTTAGTTTATGTTCCAATAGAAAAATTGCATACATTGAAGTATGTATGTGGAGAGCACTTTGAGAGCAGAGCTTTTAAAAAGAAAAGAAATCGCGTCTTATCATTCCAAAAAGGTTTTCTAAGCTATCTTGATTTAGCTGACGAAGATTTAAGTACTTAAACCATTTTGACTCAACATACTTCCAAATATCTTCCAAAGACTATAGTGAGGTTACGTATCCCTGGACGCATCGTACGTGTTTCAGTCTTAGACAGCTATCGGACTTTAGGAAATACATCGTACTATATAGATATATATATATATATATTTATGTACCGAAAAATATATCATAACTCTGTGTGTGTCGTGCTTAAAAATAAATAATTACATTAGTAGTAAAAAATATTATTTTATTTCGGGTCCTCATTTAAGTCGGATCTTGTATTAGTCTATTTAAACAAATATCCACTATACAACATACGACTTAAATGTGGACTCGAACTTAACCTAGTTTCGATAAAAAAAAATAGTTAATACGAGCCTTTATTTTAACCCTGTCCATTTTATCGATATCGACACCCACTGTGTAGCCCACTGCACTATTTTTGTCTATTAGGTTGGTAGTATTGCTATTTGTTGTTTTTTTGACGTACAATTGGTATTGGTGTGCCATGCAAACTGGGCCTCTATTCAACTGCGTTATAACCATATCGTTTTTGACCTGTTTCCGTATTGTCAACGTTTTGATAACTCTTATGTCATTTACAATAATGGCGACTGTGACATAAACGATTCTTAAACGTGCCAAACACGATATCGTTTTAACGCACCTGAATAGAGGCCCTGATTCCATTTGCTAGTATGAGAGTCCCGCCTCTTAAAACGTAGTGATTATATTTTCTTTGCCTGGGATATCTCGGGGCATCTTTACGTAAGTAATCTAGCAAAAGATATCATCGATTGAAAAATATATCGATGTTCCTGCCAAAATCTATATGTTATGCGACATAAATAAATATTACATATTTTCTTCTTATTTTTAAATACGAAAAGAAACAAATTAAAATGTGTACCCATTTATATGTTTATTTTAAAATAGTTTTCATGATATACATTCAATATTTTTTTCCATATTCGATAGTACTAATGATTGCCGTCTAGATGAAAATATCTACTTTAAACTGCTAAACGTTCTATCAACGACCACAGTGGTCAACCGGGCATTCTTCAAATATAATGACTCAAAGCCAATTTCTCATTTATGTTGGTTATTGAAATTTCCTCACCTTTTATAAGACTGTTTACTTTTTTCATGGTGTCATAACCAGTATTTAATTACATCGACTTCTCTTTTATCGATATCAAGTCCCTAGAACTTACTCCGAGTTATCCCAGGTAAGGACTGATATTAAAGACCAAAGTAAAGCGACACGTAAAGACATTTTGACGTAACATTTTTCCTTAGTCAAGTTCTCAGTATCATCTAGTATTAGTCTCGTTTTCGAAACAAAATCGATATTAACAAAAGTAAGTATATTCCTCGGAAAATACTTTATTTATAAGGATCCTTTACCGTGATATAAGCAATATTGTAGTATTATAAGGCATCAGGTTCTCTTTGATAGCGAACATTGGAAAATATTTTCTCAAATTGAATACTTATTCTGTTTAGGACATCAAACGAATTTCTTATTATATAGAAAATTGGATGCTTTTATGGTTAAATTTCAAAGTTTTAGTTTATTTTGTGTATAAGACCAACCAGACCCTTTTTATATATTAAAGTATATAAAAAGGATTTACACACTACTAATAGATTTTTTTTAATTGACTGCAAATGCATTGTCAACTCTGAAGACTAAGACATAATAGCTCTATGCTAGAGATTTCACTAATAAGTTTGTATTATCCCCACAGCGGAACACAACAATGCCAACACTGCGATCTGTACGGACCCTGCACATGGAAAAGAAACCAAAGGCAACTGAACAACTTAAGTAACATCACTACATAGTATAAAACAAAGTCGCTTTTTCTGTCCCTATATCCCTATGTATGCTTAAATCTTTAAACCTACGCAACGGATTTTGATGCGTTTTTTTTTAATAGATAGAGTGATTGAAGAGGAAGGTTTATATGTATAATACTTTAATCCGAAGCGAAGCATGGGCGGGTCGCTGGTAGAAAATAAGAGATGGTCATATCGTTACAAAGCGACATATTCCAGACCCTCTTGATTTTAATAAAGATGTCTAAATATATTTTTAATTAAGTTTACTCGTAATTTTACAAAAGACTTAACGATATCTTCCAGAAAACCTCGACTTTTTTATAGACGTACTACGACTAATAAACGCTTGGGAAAGGTATTTTTCTATAAATAAGATTTAAAAAAATCTGTTATACATATTCTATTATTAATCCGTATCTCTTCACAACCACAAAATCAGTAAATCTATAAAAACCTCTATACTCGTAACTAAAATGATATTGGACGGCTAAAAATAACTAAAAGCCGATGCAAAATATTTGCGATGCGTCCAGACTGCATATTTTTTATTAATAAATTTGATGCCATCGTCGGGCAAAGGGTAAAGTCATGTAGGTTTAAAGATGAATAATTTGTTTTTATGTTTTTAGGGTACCTATTGCTGTCACTCACGTGTCCGTCCGTCGTTTGTCACAAAAAGTTATACAGCTAAACTGTTAAAGCAGTAGCCTTCACACAATGGGCTCATTGGACTGTGAACCTTATTATGTATAACACATAGGCTACCTACTTTCATCTCGGAAAATTATAAATTTCCCGACGAAATAAAGATCACATTATAGCTTCTTATTGACCTAAAGTCAAAAACTATTTTTAAATGTTTTTTAGGGGTAAAAAAGGTAAGGGGTGGCGCAAATAAAAAAACAGTAGATAAATAGGAACTGTATTTTTGTTTTTACAAAAGAAAGGTTTTTTTTAATTGTTTCGAAGATTTTTTTACCTTCCCGTAACATTGTCCTTTGTGACATTTGGTGATAATGTTTACTATTGCGTATATTTTAGTAACAAATACTAACATATTGATAAATCGGAATTTGGTACGAAACCCTAAATGTGCGAAGTGTAAAGTGACAATATCGTTACATCTATCTTTTCTACAGTAGAAGATCCATTAATATTTCAAATTGCGTCACCTAAGCAGTGAAAGTATTGTGATGGGAGTTTTAAATGTATGCCAATTTTAAAGTAAATCATGACATCGTAAACTGATCTTATTTTAGTATGCAATGTTATTAGAAAGATGTATAGCAACAGGATCAGAAACGACCAAATCTTTTTTTCTTTTTAACCTGCTTCAAAACAAAGAGGTTCTCAATTCGTCGGGTTTATTTTTTATTATGGTAAGTCAGTTTCCAAGCGTACGGTCATTTACAATCACAAGATCTAAAATTTATTACCAACCCTGAGGACAGAGATGGTATTTATTAACTTGGGGGTGATTCTCTCAATACAGCGCTGCGTCGATCTCAAAGGCGAAGTTTTATCCGGCAAGTCTAAGAAGTCCCGTCGGAGCGTACAAAACACACTTTAGCGCGTGCCTTCCCAATTAGGCAGGAGGCAGGTGAGTCGCGTTCAGTGTCGTATAAAGCTGCCTAATTGAGAAGGCACGTGTTAAAAGGTGTTTTGTACGCTCCGACGGGACTTCTTAAACTTGCCAGATAAAACTTCACCTTTAAGATCGATGCAGCGATGTGTTGAGAGCATCACCACCCTTATAATTGTTTTAGCATCGGCAACCGTGTTGCAAAACTGAATGATATAAAAAGTGCTACTTTAAGGTATACACGAGGTCCCAGAAAGGGCTAAATTTTTGCCCTTACCGGGATTTGAACTCCCGCGGCTTCGGAGGCAGGTTCACTCCCAACTAAGCCAACGTGTCGAAAATTGTTTGACTGTACATGGTAATCGTCATCCAGATAGACCCTCGAAAAATATCTCTACTCTGCTTCAACTGCAGTCGAACTATAAGCAGCTGCACAGTTTTGTACCTTGTCGCTTTAACGCCTTTGTCAAATCAGTGTAGCAATAGAGAACATGCATGAAAACCAGAATTGAGTTTCATTCGAACGATTTAGGAAAAAATGTAAAAAAAACCATTTAAAACGCAACACACTAAGCTTTGACCCGTTTATTAAGAGTTTATATAGAATCAAAACTTGTAAAAAAATTAAAGGTTATTTTAGTGTTTAGATTGTTTATTTTGCCATTTGTCATGTCAACGATATTGGCTTTAACAAAGTTATTTACGAAATAAATGCTAATATCTTCATGAGTTACTCATATTTTAAACATGGAACAACAGCTGTGACGTCATTCCCGTCGTCGATTTTGTATAGTGTTTTTGCAGGTGGTCTGAACTTTTTTTTTTTTTTTACACTCGGCGTCAAAAATATCGCCCCTCCGCGAAAATCAGATTCAAGCTAATCTAGACCTTAGCGAAATTATGTTACATAATTAATATTAGTATCAATTAAAAGCACGTTTAATGTGTTTTAAATTAATAATGTTTATTTTAAACAAAACGTAATGGCTTGTGAATCAGAGCGTTTCGAAAAAAAAGTGCACAAATACTCGTTTGAAGGGTCGCGAGTTGTGTCCTTTTCCAGGGGTATAAAATGCCTGTACAAGGTCAAATGTCAATCATTCACTATCCAAACGTCGAAGAGAACACATCTAAGGAACTCAAGCAAGAAAACAACCCTCGAACATGGAGACCACCGCTGCTGAATCAGCTCAAGTGGTTGCACTACTGCAAGCAGGAGTTCGGCAGTGTGATGTCGCTCGGCAACTCAATTTAAGCCGTCATGCTGTCCGCCGAGTATTTCAGCGGTTCCAGGAGACTGGGGGCTACATCAGAAGACGTGGGGCTGGTCGGCGACGCTGCACATCCGAAAGAGATGATCGCTTCATCGTGACATCATCTCTACGCAATCGCTTCGCTAGTGCTGTTGAGGTGCAACAACGCCTCAGAGAAGCTCGGACGAGATCAGTTAGCATCTCTACGGTTAGAAGAAGACTGCGGGAGAAGGATATCGTGGCTCACAGGGCTGCTACAGGCCCAATGTTGACCGCACAGCATCGCAGAGATCGCTTGCAATTTGCCCGCGACCACGTCGATTGGACGTTTGAGCAATGGAGGCAGGTTCTCTTTACCGATGAGACGAGAGTCTATCTTTATTGCAACGACAAGCGGGCCAGAGTCTACAGAAGGTCGGGCGAACGATTTGCTCAAGCCTGTATTGAAGAAACAGTGGGCTACGGAGGTGGCTCTTGCATGTTCTGGGGGGGCATGTCTATAGACGGCAAAACCGACCTTGTCTGCGTCTCCAGGACTGGAGGCACTCGCGGCCAAGGGTCCCTGAATGCTCGCCGATACATTGCCGAGATCCTGGAAGAGCATGTGATGCCATATGCGGGTTACGTCGGCTCTGGGTTCACATTAATGCACGACAACGCTCGCTCCCACACTACATTAATTGTTCGGGATTATCTGGAGGAGGTCGGGATTCCCGTTTTGCCGTGGCCAGCCAGGAGCCCTGACTTAAACCCGATTGAACACCTTTGGGACGAGCTGAAGCGACGGGTTCGGTCACGAGATGCCGCCCCTACCACCCTGCAAGATCTTCAGGACGCAGTCATCGAAGAATGGGGCAACATTCCACTCGAGGACATCGTAAAGTTGGTGCGATCAATGAAAGACCGTTTAGAGGCAGTGATAAGGGCAAGGGGGGGGTAACACTAGGTTTTAAGTTAATTTTAGGCACTTTTTGTAAAATTTTGTTATCCATTTATTGTTGTAAATTTAAACTTTTATAAACATTTTTCAACTGTTCGCAATGTCATTTCCTTTAATTTTTGACCCCAAGGAAAAATCCTTTTTTTTTTAATTTTCCTAAAAAAAACACTTCATTACCTTTCAAATGATACCGAACAATCATATTGTTGTCCTTGATCAAATAGGGTTTAAAGTCGGTTGTAATTATTTTCCGAGGAGGGGCGATATTTTTGACGCCGAGTGTATGTTAAGGTGAAGGCACACGAGCACTCAGGCCACCTGATGGTAAGTGGAATCTGAGACCCATAGACATTTGAATTCTCAAGACTATAATCCTAAGACCTCAAATGCGTTGCCAACCCTGAGGACTAAGATGGAATGCCTCTATGCTATACTACTATGACTTTTTAAAGCTTCATATCTTATGAATAAATTACACGACAATTATTTCGCGTATACAGTTATTCCTCTCCGTCATAGCACTCTTCAGAGAACGTATGAAAAAAAATATGCTTGTTCCCTATTAAATCATGACGTAGTGACAAAGTACTGACTTACAACGCCAACCCGAAAATTCCACTTTTCTTGGGTTACCCTGGTTTTTATCGTGGCCGCCTCAATATTTGTCTGCTGTCTATTTCGCATGATTTTTTTTATAAAAACGTATCGTGCACTAAAATAACATGTTTTTTCTACTTCAGTGTTTCATTCGGGTTCAATATCGGTTTGATTGGCAAAAATCCTTTGACAATTTCCTTTTATATATTGCTATATGCTGCCCGTTTTTAGGGTTCAAGAGTCAATAAGGAACCCTTACAGTATGTCATGTCCGTCTGTCTGTCTGTCCGCTGCTTCACTCAGAGACTCTTGGTACTAAAAAAGCTACTTTGGCATGGTTGTAAATTGAAGTAACACCGACAAAGTTGTTAAATTAAAATGTGTTTTTTTTGGGTACATAATTCCGAATTGATGAAAATTCCGAATTTTCATGCAACGTTTTGAAATAAAACTTCAGTTTTTGATATGACTTTTAATCAAACCTAACCTAACCTACGTATTGCAATTAAATTATGCATTTAATCAAAAGTATCTATAGCGTTCGGAAAACTCAAAATTCGGACAAATAAATATTCGGATAATAGTAATTCAGAATTTTAAGGTGTTCCCGTTTTTCGGGTATCTCCCATACAAGAAAAGAAAAGGTAAAGAATATTTTTTACGATATGACATCGAGTGGGTGTTACTGGGTAGCTCTTAAAAATCATTATGTAGATCAATGATGGGTAAAATATCATCGACTAACGATTAACAATTAAAAATGGCGATTGATTAATCTTAGTCGTAAGAGTTTCGATTAATTTAGTCACGATTAAATTAATCGGCGATTAATTAACAGCGACTAAGTGCCGTGTTCACCAACAATTAAACGGACGATTAGCAGTTTAACGGGTGTCAGATGTATTGATTAACAGCTGATTAAGACTTAACCGTCCGATTAATTGTTGGTGAACACGGCCCTAAATTGTTAATCAATTAATTAATTATATTAAATTTCTCTCGATTAAAATAAAAATAAATCGTTTCTTTTGTAACTTTAAGTTTCGAGTAACGTTGACAGATTGCTACAGCTTAACAGTTTACATCTGTATAATATCATTTACAACATAATGTTTTTTCATACCGTGCATGTTCCAATTTTTTATCGAGATTTAATCGAGAAATTTAGTCAATCAAAATGAAGATTAATTAATCGATATTCGTGTACTACGTCAATTAATTTAATCAAGATCAAATTAATCGTGATAAATTTTGTGACGATTGATTGTTTAATCGATTAATTAGTTGATTAAAAAGTTAATCGGTTAATGCCCATCTCTGATGTAGACGTTATTATCAATTTTTAGATTTAGAAAAAATTGAACTCGGTAAGTTTAATTTTCCCTAGAGTTTTACTTTACTTTTCAACCCGACAAAATTAAAAGTAACCAAGGGAATAACCATATTCGAGATACCGCAACATGGGATGGCCGAATAACTAATTGACGTGACGACACGCTAGCCCAGTTGGGAGTGACCCTGCCTTCAAAGCTAGGGGTCCTGGGTTCAAATCCCGGTAAGGGCAGATAATTGTGTGATGAGCACGAGTATTTATTCCTGAGTCTTGGATGTTTTCTATGTATTTAAGTGTATCTTTCTCTGTATAAGTATTTTTACCATTGTTTAGTACCCATAGCAGAAGTCTACTTAAGACTAGAGCTTAGTTTGGGACTAGGTCAATATGTGTGACATTGTCCTATTTTATTTATTTATTTAATATTTTATTGAATTCGATGCGGACAAAGTAGCGGGCTGCTACTTCTAAATACATTCAATCTTAATAGTTTTACTATATAAGAAAAAATAATATTTAATTAATAGTATCAAATAAAAAATCCGTATTTACCACACAAATAAAGCAAATTTAACTGGATGTTCATATTAAAATATTTCTTTGTACTAATACATACATAAGCGGGTCGGTAGGCATACTCATTGTTACGCAAAATGTAATGCTACTCGTAGTCATAAAATGTTTAGTCATAACTTCTTTCAGGCTGAAATTATAGGATTTAATAAACGCCCATCTTGTTGATTAGTTAGGTTAGGTTAGGTAATTTTTGTTTTTAGTGGTGGTAGGACCCTGTGCAGGGTCTTATCCATACACCACCCGCCAAGCAACAGTGTTCGCATTGTTTTGTTCCGGTGTGGGGAAAAGACAACCGGTGAAATAACTAGCATAGAGGCATTCCATCTTAGTCCTCAGGGTTGGCAACGCATTTGAGTTCTTAAGATCATAGTCTTGAGAATTCAAATGTCTATGGGTTTCAGATTCCACTTGCAATCAGGTGGCCTGAGCGCTCGTGTGCCTTCTCCTTTACTTAAAAAAAACCTGTCAAATTTACGGTGTCGTGAAAGAAATGCATTATGACTTGCGAAAATTATGCATAACGTTACATTATGCGTAACAATAAGTATGCAACCCAATCCTTATCCACCCTTCATTCCCAGAGTGGATAGGCAGAGCTACAAAAATACCAACAACTCTAAAAGACTTGTTGATAATTCTGTAACCACATTTTGCTTATTCAGGCCAAGAAGTTTACTTGTGTATTAGTGACAGGTTGCAAGCCCATCGCCTAACAATACTACAAGCCTTTATTTCTTTGCATTATTGTTAATAACAAACGCATCACACAGCGTAGATTTAAATGTTTAAGGTTTGTATTACGCTTCGGTACATAAAACAACAGTCACATTACTTTAATAAAATAGAGGCTAATGGCTTCAGATATAGCAGTTAAGTGGATCTAGAGATGCTGGATGATTATTCAAAATCTTAGTTAGAAACATACCCTTTTATTCTGAATAGGTTACAAATTAAAAGATAAAGTTTTGAGGACGAATACCTGCCCTCATGCCAAAATGCAGTATCTCAAATTCAATGGTCAAAACAGATTCAATCTTATCGCGTTAGTAATAAGGTTGCATTTGCTACAGGAATCAGACGGGCTTTGCTACAGGGTACAAAAACATACTTGAAAAGAAAATATGTATACTAATCTTACGTTGTCCGTCCGTCCGTTATATATCAATATAAACAAAAAAAACCGGCCAAGTGCGAGTCGGACTCGTGCACAAAGAGTTCCGTACATTTTGATAGCGTCCGTATTGTGTCATGACCACCATGGTGCGAAACCCTCGGTGGGCGAGTCTTACAAGGAATGGTTCTTCAGTTAATTATTCTAGTTATGGCTTTTGACGTAGATACCTCGTCGTGTTGTTCTCCTATAAGTCATCCCTTACATTTGTAATGATACTAATGATTCCATTTGTTTTAGTTTCAATAATTATTATCCGCCCCCCGTGGTTGCTGGGTTAGAATAATGCCATTCCATGTCTTCCCGTGGATGCCGTAAAAGGTGACTAAGGGAATAGGGGCTTGTAGTATTGTTAGACGATGGGCTAGCAACCTGTCACTAATACTGTATTTAGTATTATAATATTGTACTTAATGATTGAAAAAAATACCTTTTGCTGGAGTTTCTTGCGGCTTCTTCACCGCAATGATAGTCTTGTCCAAAGCGCTAGTTGATTCACTGCATATTATCGACGTGCTAAAGAACCCCCTTGTGGCCTATTTACTGAATAAACATTTTAATTGTTTTTTTTTGGTTTTTTATCTCATTTATTATTATTATTAACAAAAATCCGTTATTTATTTCGCAACAAGCCAAATAAAACGATAAAAACTAACGAAAGCACTTACAAACCTACTTAAACTATTCTAATCTAACAGACCATCGTTCCCAAAATGCTGGCAGCATTGCCACGTTGAATGGCAATGCTCAATGTTTGTGCCATGTAAAGGCCAGCATTTTGGTCACGACTTGTGTCAACCAGGCGCTTAGAAAGGTCTTTACAAATACGGCGTGCTCCTGGCCCCCACGGTCCTAAGGTTTCTACCCGAAAAGGCTCAAATACGTAACTTCGATCAAGTTAATTGTAATTTGAATTTTGAATTTTAAACGCGCAAATGACCGATGTTTTTGAGTGTACATCATTGTCAGAAAGAGAGGTCACACGCTCCAAGCCGCTTCCCGGGCGACGGTCGCTATGTCGCTGGCGCTATAAGAGTAATATAAGCATGCGCACGAGTTTGCGGAATTAATGCGCGTCCCAAGGCTAAGCGCAGTGTACATGTTAGTGGTAGAATTATATGCGCAGTACACTGAATTAGATTAACATCAATATCAGAAACGGTAAAGCGTGTAACCTAGTTGGTAGTGACCCTGCCTACGAGGCTAGCGGTCGCTGGTTCGATTCCCGGTATGGGCAAACATTTTCATGATCAAGCAGGTTCAGTTGCCAGCAATAATATATTACCTAACTGAACTTTAGACATGTTATATGGCTACTAGACAATGTTATGTATAGTTAGTACTTACATAGAAATACAAACGAGAACATACATACATAACATCACGCCTTCATGCCCAGAGCGGGGTAGGCAGAGCTACAGAAATACCAACAACTCTAAAAAGACTTGTTGAGTCTGTAACATGTTGCACAAGTAGGCTATGATGTTTACCAGTGTATTAGTGACAGGTTGCAAGCCCATTGCCTAACAGTACTTCAAGCCCTTATTCCCTTAGTCGCCTCTCACGACATCCACGGAAGACATGGAATGGTATTATTCTAACCCGGCAACCACGGAGGGGCGGATGATAATAATTAAAACTAAAACAAATGGAATCATTACAAATGTAAGGGATGAATATAGGACAACACGAAAGGTATCTACGTCAAAAGCCATAACTAGAATAATGAACTGAAGAACCAGTCCTTGTAAGACTCGCCTACCGGGGGTTTTCAGGGTCCAGGGTACAGAGAAATAAATAGACAAATACACAAGAATTAACATAAACATTCGCGCTCATCATACAAGTATTCCTTTTATCGGGAGTCGACACTGGCACCGTGCTGTCGTTAATCTTATATTCCATTTTTAATAACACTTATTTGGGATTCCCATGTCAAACTAAAGAAAAAAAAAATAATTAAGTTTTATTATTCGTACAAAGAAACAAATACATTTTGTAACTTAAAACGATTCACGAGACGCCGTAGAAGCACTGTCGAGCCAATGGTTACCATTTATTGCAGTCGATCAAAGTGTCGTGGTAATATTCTTAAGGTAAGCAAGAGTAAGGTAAGGTGAGGAAAAGAAATATAAATTCCCTCAGGAATCGTCCGATTTTTCGGGATGATAAGTATCTTATACCCTCTCCCGGGACTCGAACTATCTCCCTTCCAAATTTCATCCTGACCCGTTAAGCCGTTCTGGCGTAATTGAGTACAAAAATAATATCATAGTAGTAAGATAACAATTTGTTGTGTTTCACCAAAGTAAAAGGAAAAAAATACGTGTGGCACTCGGGGACTGCCGCGGTAAAGCTATTGCATATAAATTTTTATCAATTAATGCAATTATAATTTGGTACACGTTAAGGTTCAACTAGTCGCGGGCTCGAACTAACTCGTGGACGCGACCAAAAACCACGCAGTCTCACCTAGCATTGTGTCTTAAAGAGATAAAATCAATTATGAGCAGTTAGCAGCTAGTCTACACGCATACGTCTAGTGGCACGCACACAAACACCGTGCCGAAGTCTGCCGAACTGAAACAACGTTAGACGATGCATGACTTTCAGCGCCGCACCGTTGCACCGGAGTGGGGGGTGTTAGGTTTATTTTCGTTACGGAATTTCTTGATTCGGTCGCCGCATCCAAAGCCCGCGATAAAAGCTATGCAATAGCTTAAAAATTGAAATATATTCTGCTAACTACATACATACATAACATCACGCCTTCATTCCCAGAGTGGGGTAGGCAGAGCTACAGAAATACCAACAACTTTAAAAAGACTTGTTGACAATTCTGTAACCACATTTTGCACAATCAGGCCAAGAAGTTTACATAGTGTATTAGTGACAGGTTGCAAGCCCATCGCCTAACAATACTACAAGCCCTTATTCCCTTAGTCGCCTCTTACGACATCCACGGGAAGACATGGAGTGGCACTATTCTATAGGTAACCCGGCAACCACACGGGGTGCTTTCTGCTAACTACAGCTGCTAACTACAGCTGATTAATCGAGCATGGGTCGACAACCGATCGATGATTGATCGTCAATCGTTTTAATGTTGTGACACCTAGCTGCAGAAGCAATATTTAAAATTGCATTCAACTTACTGTTTTAAATTAGTATAACAAGCAAAGCGTATATATCAGGGATCGTTACCGATATTCTGAGTACCGGTTTAAAATGAGGTATAACCGGTTATAATGGCATTTCACTATTTTTACCGCTAAAGCTCTGATTAGCGGTATAATCAATACCGGTATTCGAGTACATGATCGGTTTAGGCAACTGACAACAATACCTCTATTTGATACTTTACCCATAAAAAGCATTACCGGTAATACCTGTCAGTGTCAATATACTTGTTTATTTGTTTTCGTAAAAGTTTTTAAATCTATTACCTATGTAAATCAAAATACACACAATCAATTTACTTATCCAGGTTCTAGTAGACACTAGTTAACCAGCCATGCACAATAATGTCATCGCGTGACGTACCCTGTTACACTTGGTATGCTTTAGTAATAATGTCAAATTGACGTCTTTTTTATCACGTGCATTGAATAGCTGTATTGAATACCGGTATTTAATATTGTAAATAGTGTATACATAGCGATAAAAACAAAAGCGGAATGACAACAATACCTCTAATTCGAATATAGGTATTATTTTTTTAGCGGTAATAATTTGACAATTTAAATACAGGTATTGAATAAAACCGGTTTTGCAATCCCTGGTATATATGCCCACGTGTTAACGGCTCGCGATATAAACTTCCTGCTTTTGGCATTGACATTGTGTACAAGATCAAGATTTGGTCGTTTTGCAAAGTATTATACTACATTACCTACTTACTTAAAATAGTAACACATACCGACGGTGGAAATTTCAAATGTCGTAAGGGACAAACGCTTACTTTTCAGGGGAGCCAGAAAACAAAATTCTACTTTTTTTAAATTCATAACTTGGAAACTACTCATCCCATTAAGATGATTCTTGGAAGCATACTTTTGAAATAACTTCGCCTACCCTAATTTTTTAATTAACCACTAAACCACTGTATTTATGGAGGATAAATACAGTGGTTTAGGAAATAGTGTCCCTTACAACAAAAAAATAAGAAGAAAATGTGTGTTACACCTCCGAAAACACATTATTTATCTGACAAAATGTATTCTTTTTAGTGCCTTACAACATAGGAATTTTAAAAATATTGAGATTTACGATATTGCGCTTAATGAAACAAGACGTTATACAAAAATATTTGACCGATACAACATAGTGTTTTAAATATTAGGAAGTTACGACAAACTTTGACCGACTCATAACTTTTTTATTAGAAGTCATATCGAAATTTCAATACAACAAATAGATAGAAAAAAAAATACTGACTTCAATGGTATATTTAGTGTACTTACGAGAAAATGTCCCTTACGACATTTGAAATTTCCACCGTCGATATAACGATAGTTTCATACAGCCGACGCTTGCAAATCGAAGCTTGTAGGATTAACATCTTCGCGTGTTTTCGTAAAGACATGCACAAATAATGTCGTATTGAGTAGACCAAATTTGGTCTTGTTTAAGTGGGATCACATTGGTGCGTGCACTAGGTTTCTGTGTTATTCTAAGCCTACATATAATTTTAAAGTTACACATACACATATCTGTGTCATGTTACAGACATTTTTCTCTGAGGCCGTCCCTCATGTCACATCGTGGTCAGCATCAGGGTTGCATGTGGAGCGGATGATCTCCCTCCAACGGTTTCTGTCCAGAGGGCCGAGCACGCTGCCACGGGTCAATTTTTGACATAGGGTGGAGACTATAATTCCTGTATTCCATTATTCCAACGTAAGTATACAGAGCTAAGATTTAAAATAAGTGTGTTTAGTGTGATTGGAGTCCTTTTAATACTAAGCAACTTGATCTCCGGGTGTCATTTTAATAATATCATAATAATATTTGACACTAGTTATTTCCAAATTAACATCACCTCAGCGCATTGTGTGTCTGAAATATGAAAGAATGAGTAGTAATAGAGACTTAATTTGGTGGTAATTATAACCAATAGAAGACCATTTGATCTTCAATGGGGTTATTATGACATGGCTATGCAGTTCATTTTACCACGAGCGTAAAGAACAGAGCTATTAGCAGTTAAGCCCTGTCCTACTCACAGCGTAAACTGAACTGCATAGATGTCATAACCCCCAAACCTTTGACATGTTATTGAGTTGTCAACGTTACAATAGCTCTTATTTACTTGACAGTAACAGCTGTCAAGTAAATAAAAGCTATCGTAACTATAAGCATGCAGTTAATATGTATGACGGACCAAGGTCAGCGTAAGTAAAAAAAAAGGAAGAGAGGATTTTTTGTAAGGGAGCACCTATTTGTATAATATAGGTTGTATGGGACTGTCTACCGAAAACTGTACACTATACAAAACTAAGAATAAACAAAAAGAGATTTCAGGAACATGAATTCCTGTTTTTATGTGCAACTACGATTCACCCGCTACCCTGAAAATGTAGTGTAACTAATTCTATGATGTTTATTTAACATAATTTATAACAACGTATGACATCTGTATGCATATTTTATAACAAACATAAAGACAAGTATCACGCTATTATAACGTTTATGCCAGTCAGACGCGGAAGAGTTGCCCACGCGCATGTATTATTAAACTGTTTACACAGTGTGTTATTATATTTATTTTAATGAGACAATTGTACTGATGCATAATAAGAAGTACAGTTTGTTTTTCGGTCAGTGCATTGTTGTTTGTTATAAGCGTTATATTTTCCAAGGAATAGCTACCTTTTGTAAAAGTGAACATGAAGGGGCACAGGACAATGACACACAAATTGACCTAGTCCCAAACTCAGCTCTAGGCTTGTACTATGGGTACTAGACAACGATAAACTTACTTATATAGAGAAATATATACCTAAATGTGTGGTTGCCGGGTTAGAATAGTGCCACTCCATGTCTTCCCATGGATGTCGTAAGAGGCGACTCAGGGAATAAGGGCTTGTAGTATTGTTAGGCGATGGGCTTGCAACCTGTCACTAATACACTAGTAAACTTCTTTGCCTGATTGTGCAAAATGTGGTTACAGAATTATCAACAAGTCTGTTTAGAGTTGTTGGTATTTCTGTAGCTCTGCCTACCCCGCTCTGGGAATGAAGGCGTGACGTTATGTATGTATTTATATATACCTAATACATAGGTAACATCCAAGACTCAAGAACAAATACTCGTGCTCATCAAACAAATACCTGTCCTTACCGGGTAGACAAAAGGAAGGCATTTTTGACAAAAATATTACCGAGTTCCAAGTTACCTAGTACTCGTAAATAGGTACATAGAAAAACTATCAAGACTGAAACCAATTCTCCCGCTAATTACAGAAATACCGCCGCCGCCGCTAATTACCGAGTATCGAACCTAGGACCACTAGCTTCGTAGGTATAGCCACTACCAACTAGGACAATATTACAAATTTAATATTTAAGTATCTTTATTTTATTGAATAATATCAGGGGACCATTATCGCAAATTGACCTTGTTCCAAACTAAAGTACCCAAGAATATCATAATTTTTTAATTTGCAATAAGAAAATACAAGTTTGGTTCATGTAGAAGTTGTTTACAAATCAAAAGAGGAAACTTTATGGAATACTGTTAGTGACGTGCAATGACTAGAATTCGTTTTCATATTATCTGTACAGCAGCAACTGCAATAAACGATACCTCTAGCGCCATCTTTTGGCATAATCTGTAACTAATGTCTTGTAATCAATACAAAACAATTTTAGGTATGTATATTTAACTTTAATTAGTATTTTTATGATTATGTTTGTTTAGTTATGATAATATTTTGATTTAAGGCTAGTTTTTGCTTGCCGCCTTGTAATGTGCTTCCTAGGTTTAATTGTCACCGAGGTCCAACATATATTATATGACATTAAAAGACTACATATGTATGTTTATCGTTGTCTTGTACCCGTAGTACGGTTGGCCTTATATGTACTCTGTCATTTTAACTTTATGTTTGAAAAGCTGCATTAATCTGTCAAAAGCATTAAAACGACAAGGTGCTAAAGTGTACAGTGACTTATAACAACTGTAGCTACAAGCTTAGATCTTATGTATTACCAATTACAAACTTTTACCCGTAACTCCTACCTCTATTCTTAGAAACTGTCATATTATTAGATTCTGAGATAGCTAATTGACGTATTTTATCGAAATACCTTTCAACGAAATTAATTACATCGA
Source organism: Acleris holmiana (assembly GCA_949316455.1). Lineage (NCBI taxonomy): Eukaryota > Metazoa > Arthropoda > Insecta > Lepidoptera > Tortricidae > Acleris > Acleris holmiana. Next base: position 1,755,016 of record OX438779.1, read on the forward strand.
AAGGCATTCTTAACAGCAAGAATTATTTGTTTGGCAGTCATAAGTTTAACCTAATCTAAGCTAAGTAATTAATGTTAAAGACTATGTTTTTCTAAATATTAATTTGTCCGAATTTGTATTTTCCGTAAGCTATGTGACGTTGGAGCTATTTTAAATAAAATGCATAATTTAGTAGCTATACGTAGGTTACGTTAGATTTGATTTATAAGGATATCAAAAAATAAAGTCTTCTATAAAAAAAATGTATTCAGAATTATGAAAGTTCAGAATTTTGATCAATTTGGAATTGTGCAGCGTGTACCACCTGAATACATAATGGTTTAAGCAGAAAATTGCGTTCGATGACATGAAATTCGATGAAATGTTTTAATCGATGAAGTGAAATTCGATAAAATGATGGGTTACTATGGTGATATTCATCACACAAATGCTTGCCAAGGTAACTATTAAAATAAAACTAGGGTAACCACTTCGCCAAAAACTAAGTAAGTTTTATTTTAACATATAAATCAAAGACTATAAATGGCTTGTTTTTGATACGTACCCATTGCATTATCATACCCATCAAGAGCGTCTATCAAGTATCAAGTAATACGGCACGAACTAAGCGAGGCAAGTTTCAAGAACTTGCGAATTCATTTGTCTGGCTGGCAGTTCGTATAGGTAGGTTACGCAGGTGCATACGGTATTGGAGGATGGATAAACTTGGGAGATTTAGAGTGAAAATGAAAAAAAATATGAATTTATTTATTGACTTTTTATATAAACTTTTACAAACCTTGACATTAAAGTGTTGGAAAAAGTGGGTGTGTTTATCTTTCTTCAAAGAATATATACGGACTATCTACAATACAAATGTATTCTTAGTCTGTGTTACAGGACCCAGTAAAACACATTTTTAAGGTATCATTTAAAAAAATAGTAGACTTTACACCTAGTTATATAAACTAAAACTAAGCACTTAATCATACATATTCTAGTGAGTTGGTGCGTGTGTGAATTTGTCCGAAGTTTTAATAGAATAGGTAGGTAAGCTGTTTGAAATTATGAAGAAATTCCTAAGTACTGTCACATTTTAAGTTTTTAACCGCCGACAAAATTGAGGTGTGGTACTAGTTTAAAAGCAGTGTATGTGTGTGTCTGAAGCATCGAAGCTTCTAAATAGCTAGAGCAATTTGGACGCGTTTTTATTAGATAGTTTGTTTAATAGGGTTTTTAATTAAGTTTCAAGAACCGGTTGAGATATCACGGGGGTTACCAAGGCATGGCTAAACAATCTAGTTAACAATGAGAGAAAGAGTCTTTCATAGAATGGTTTACTTCGTCAAATTTTCATTTTATCGACCGACATTTTCCACGTGCGGTTACACGATAGCAGTATTCGTATTTATTTTTTAAATCAAATGGGAGACATTCTGCATAAGGACCGAATCTTAAGTACCCGAAACCGACGTGCATGCATAACTCGATGTATGAACGTGGAAGAAGCGAAACAGATTTGTCAGGATCATAGCAGGTGGATATAAGTGGTCTCTGCCAGGGAATGCAAATAACCGGTAAATAACCGAATTATGTATGCAAAAGACTGTTAATAACCGGTTTTAACCGGTTATTTGCATTCCCTAGTCTCTGCCTACCCCTCAGGGAAACAGGCGTGATTTAATGTATGTACATACACATACAAAGCCTCACGCCTTCATTCCCAGAGTGGGGTAGACAGAGCTACAGAAATATCAACAACTCTAAAAAGACTAACTGTGTAACCACATTTTGCACAATCAGGCTCAGATGTTTACCAGTGTATTAGTGACAGGTTGCAAGTCCATCGCCTAATAGTACTACATGCCTTTATTCCCTTTGTCGCCTCTTACGACATCCTCGGGAAGACATGGAGTGTCACCGTTCTAACCCGGCAACCACACGGACAAAATGTAAGTATGTATTAATAATGTTGATGACTTAACTTAACGCTCGTCCATTCAACAAGTTAGGTTGTTTAGGAGGATCACCTAACAACGAACACTCTGAAGTATACCTGTACACTACGTAAAAGCTTGTCGCATTGCGATATACCTAATTTATTTATTTATATAAATAAATAAATATAAATATATTAATAAATATATAATTTATTGAAAAGATACACTAATAGTATTTACACAATTAAGATATAAAAACACATTCCTTTGATATTATGGGCCTGTGTGCAATACCGGAGCAAGTGTATACAGCACTCTTACAATTTAAATGTCGCTAATAAAATAAAAAAATATGTAGTATCTTGCACAATTAAACATTAAACAATACGGTTAAATATAAGATAGGTAGGTAATAACAAATTAATTAATTATTCGATAGCTCTCAACCTTATTACAGCCAAGATACAAAGGCTCCTAACGTTTTTCTTTTCTATCGCTCAAAATGAATGGGATGACATTCTCGTGCGTTTCGATAAACCACGTGGTCGACTGTCATCCCATACATTTTGAGCGATAGAAAAAAAAACGTTAGGAACGTTTGCATCTTGGCTAGGGCTCCTGCAGACCTGCAACAAGTTACCGAAATGTCAATATAAGTTGCACTTGTTGGCAACTCGTTGTAGGTCCTCATGAACCGATTCAGTGGAAAGAATTTGCCAACATCGGTTCTATAAGCTACTAAAAATATATTTGCGATAGGATACTTAGGTATATTACGTGGTTCTCTGATATTAATTTCTAATCATGCGTTGTCAGCAGAAACGCGTTAAATATTCGACATTCTAAGTTTCCGTATGTCTGACAGACGGGAGTACTGACCCGCCTATTCTGCCTAGCCATTCACCCCGGCGTCGCCTGTCCAGACGACCTGTTACACAGTCCACTTGCCACACTCGATGTTTATGCATGTTTACAGACTGACAAACGGTTTTTATACTGATTGAGCCGTTTTCGGACATGTTATGATCGTCATAATTGTAAGCGGAAAGTTGATGAGAGATGTGAATGATGTAATGAAATACCTAGGCATGGTTATTTTGAGACGAAAGATCTATGAGATCGTATTTTGATGAATTTTGCATGTTTCGTTTATCTCTAGGTCTCAGATCTTAGTTACCATCAGCTGACCAGAGCGCAAATGAGCACAGCCTCCTTGCCATAAAAACAGTTTTTTGTAAATTCTTGAATTAAAAAGAAGACTGAAAATATATCTGCTCTATGAATAAAATATATACCTAGAACTTTGATATGTATTATATCATATCAATGATAATGAATACATAACCTTACCCAACACAAACCTAAAATATTTTTTTTTTTCCACATTTTTTTTAAATTTTACATTTAAATATTTCAATTCTAATGTTCGTACATAGTAATGAAAAATAGCAATAGTAACATTTCCATACAAACAATGACATCCTTTCTCATCCATGTTTTATCAAATAGACGACTATCTATTCTCAACTTTTCATAATCTCGAATTTCAATTTATAAAGAATCATACACTTTGCCCGCTATCAGTCCTGCATCAAACAATTTATGTGGGAGAACCCTACGTTTCTCACGCCGTCGTATTTTTTCCCACGGGCCCTATATCTCTCCCACTCTAGTTTATTCTTTTACTCGAGTAGTTGTTCTTCTGTGAAAGAAATTACTTAAAGGTCAGGAATATTTTTTGCACCTTTTGAGACTAAGGAGAATAAACAAATTGACCTATTTAGGCTTACTTTAGGCTTGTACCCATGATTACCATTTCGGTAATGATAAACATACTTACATAGAAAAATACATTATACATATTACACATATTACATATATTACATATATTAGTCCTCAGGGTTGGCAACGCATTTGAGGTCTTAGGATTACAGTCTTGAGAATTCAAATGTCTATGGGTCTCAGATTCCACTTACCATCAGGTGGCCTGAGTGTTCGTGTGCCTTCTCATTAACATAAATAAAAAAAAAAAATACATGCTTGAATAAATACAAAACATACACAATGAAGAAACAAACCAGAAAAGGTAAACGAGACAATAATTTAAGAGCTTTTGTTCCGTATTTGTTATAAATAAAGAATTGATTGATTGATTTGTTTGATTGATTATTCAACAAATATTCGCGCATCACCCAATTATTCCCCATAATGGAAATCAAACCCAGGACCGCTAACTAGGCTGACAGCGCGTCGTCTTAAGTGTACGAGTAAATATTAATAAAGCACGTTTCCAGGTAACTTAGCTTAGTGTTGGAGTGAAATATAGACAAACATTTTTTCCTTTAGCGTTAAAGTATGCTTCATAGTTCAATTGTCACCAAACCATCTTAGTCCATCTTAGTCCTCAGGGATGGCAACGCATTTGAGGTCTTAGGATTATAATCTTGAGAATTCAAATGTCTATGGGTCTCAGATTTCACTTACCATGAGGTGGCCTGAGTGCTCGTGTGCCTTCTCCTTAACATGAAAAAAATAAAAATAAAATATATAAAAAACAAAATATTGGATATTTTCGCTATATCTAAACCACTAGAAATAATTTCTAGTGTTGAGTTTACGAGATTTTTTCAAGTCAAAAATACGTAAGTACCTATTACTAAGTAAATTTACCTGTGAGTATTCTTACCGCACTAGAACTATTTCATTGTTAGAATTCCCTAAGGGTGCCTAAGGGAAATATTTTCAAATCTCCTCGATATTTTTATCGTCCATCCTCTTTCGGTCATCAAATCATCAAAAAATGACTCATCGCATAAATGACCAGCTTTAAGCCACAATTTACTCCATTTCTTTGTCACCTTGTCAACTTTACTCATCAGCCTATCTCTAATAATATGACGTTACTCATCAAGCGGCCGTGAGTTTACGTTACAATAAATAATGCCACAAAGAAACAAAGAGTTGTATGAATCATGCCTTAATTACCACGGCGAGACGGCCTGACTGTTCCTGTGGCTGAATATAGTGAATCCTGTGCCACAGGGTTTTTTTAATTGTTTTTAGGGTTCCGTACCTCTGAATGGAAAAACGGAACCCGAGGATCACTCGCATATCTGTCTTTCGGTCCGTCTGGCACAGCCAATTAAAACGACCACAGCCAATTTACTTTTGCATTGTTTTTCTTACTGTAATTCATACTTCGCCGAATTTTCATTTCACCGACAGTCATTTATACGTGCAGGAGATATGACATTTTGATGGCACCTAACCTAACTTAACCTATGAAACCCATAAGATAACCTAAAAACAATAAGAATACGTGAAAACATCATGGTTTCAGCAGAAAATTGCGTTAATGAAACGATAAATTGATGAAGTTAAATTCATTAGGCTTTTGTTTTTGACGAAGTGGTTACCCTAGTTGTTAGTAAGTTGGAAAGTCTTTTGTGAAATTTAAATGTGATGAATATGAGTATTAACTATGGTGCCCATCATTTTACCGAATTTCGGGAGCCTGCCGTTTGGCCAAATTATTTTTCGTCAAATGTATCATTTCCCAAAAACATCATTTGGGCAAACGCTTTTTTTTTCCAAAATTGTAAATATTTCCGGACTTTTATAAAACTAACCTAACCTAACCTATAGGGTTCTACACGATGGTCCTTAAAAAAACCTGAAATATTTACAGTTTCGGAAAAAATACAGTTTGGCCAAGTGATGTTTTTGGGAAATGATACATTGGACGAAAAATAATTTGGCCAAACGGCAGGCTCCCGAAATTTGGTAGAATGATGGGTACCATAGTTAATACTTACATTCATCACATTTAAATTACACAAAAGACTTTCCAAGTTACTAACAACAAGGGTAACCAATTCGTCAAAAACAAAAGCCTAATTTTAATTTCACCGACAGAATACGAGCAGGAGTTATAATATTTTGGTGGTAAAAGGTCTGACCTTATATTTTATCGTTGGAAAAATGTTTACGCATCTCATCTCTTGTCGGGGTCTAGGGTGAGTATAACGGACTCCAGAGTACTTCAAACTAAAGTGTAAAAAAAAAAAAAAAAAAAAAAAACCGGGCATGAGCATGTCGGACCATGCTCAGTGTACGGTTCCGAAGCCGTTAAGTACCACAAACATAAAAAATCATCAAGTAATCACTAATTTTCTATTTAAAGTCAATTGGTGGCGTCGTAGATGATTTTAGTAGGTATAAACACTTTAATCGCCGGTATCTCAAGAACCAATGATGTCTACTTAGTCGTGATAGTTTTCCTTTAAAATTGATTATATGTTCTTTCATTTAAGATTTTTAGTATTTGTAGTTTTGGCTGTAGAGGGGGGGGGGACACTTGAGTCTAACAAAAATTAGCGATTTAAAGCTTAATATTTCATAAACCGATTACTTAATTAAAAAACTGTTTTTAAAAACCCACAATATTTTTGAAAGACCTATCCAACGACACCCCACACTATAGGGTAGACGAAAAAAAAAAAAACATCCCCACGTCACGTGTATGGGGAGGTACACTAAAAAAAAAAATTTTTTACTTTTTATTGTATTACTTTGTTGACGTGATTAATATGCATATTCATGCCAAATTGCAGCTTTCTAGTACAATAGTCTTTGCACTAGGCTGCGGACGGACGAACGGACGGACGGACATGGCGAAACTATAAGGGTTCCTAGTTTGACTACGGAACCCTAAAAACGAACGAGATACCCTCTCCGTCGTGTTGGGGCGCCACAGGATCGCTTCGCAGCACTCTAGCTCTCGGCTGTTGGCTAACCTAACCTAACCCATGCTTTAGCTAACCTAAATACAAAAAGCGGCCAAGTGCGAGTCGGACTCGCCCATGAAGGGTTCCGTAGCAGCAAGTAACATAATATAAAAGTTCGTTATAGCTTTGATCAATGTTTTTATGACGTATTAAAAAAAAAAACTACTAACTAGATCTCGTTTAAACCAATTTTCGGTGGAAGTTTGCATGGTAATGTACATCATATATTTTTTTTAGTTCTATCATTCTCTTATTTTAGAAGTTACAGGGGGGGGGGGGACACATTTCAACACTTTAGAAGTGTCTCTCGCGCAAACTGTTCAGTTTAGAAAAAAAAATATGTTAGTAACCTCAATATCATTTTTGAAGACCTATCCATAGATACCCCACACGTATGGGTTTGATGAAAAAAAAATTTGGCTACGGAACCCTAATAAGGTTTCAACAGAAATTAGCTGTCGATGAGATAAAACACATTCGAAGTGAGTGTCGGTGAATCAAGAGGATGCCGTTTAAACGTAAATAACACTTTTGTCTGACCCTCTTATAATATGTTAAAAAAACGAACTTTCCCAAAACATGCCGTGCAACAGCTTTCCACTCTGACGTTAGCAACATATATATCTAGCAAGAGCCAAAATAAGACTTTCAAATAACTCTAAGTGCTATTGTGGTGACATCTAAAGCCTGACCTGGAGGTCGACTCGAGCTCGAGCATCACTTCATGTCACTCAAGATAAGTCTTCATTTCAATTTGCATTACTTATTCTTTTTTGCAAAAGGTTTGTTACTCAGTAAAACGTAATTGCTTTTCACATGTGATATCGTATTGTTAAACTCGGGCACCGTTACTGTCAAATAGTTAAATAAGAGTTAAGTTGACAATAATAATAATAATAATAATAATAATATCACGGGACAATGTCACACAAATTGACCTAGTCCCAAATTAAGCCCTAAATAGGCTTGTGCTATGGGTACTAGACAACGATAAACTTACTTATATAGAGAAATATATACTTAAATACATAGAAAACATCCAAGACTCAGGAACAAATACTCGTGCTCATCACACAAATATTATACCAACTAAAAGAGTCCCTGTAAAGTTTTTTGGTTTAATAATTAGTGGTAGTTTAGTGGTGGTAGGACCCTGTGCAGGGTCCGTCCGGATCGCTACCACCATCTTATCCATTAACCACCCGCCAAACAACAGTGTTCGCATTGTTGTGTTCCGGTGTGGGGATAAGACAACCGGTGAAATTACTAGCATAGAGGCATTCCATCTTAGTCCTCAGGGTTGGCAACGCATTTGAGGTTTTAGGATTATAGTCTTGAGAATTCAAATGTCTATGGGTCTCAGATTTCACTTACCATCAGGTGGCCTGAGTGCTCGTGTGCCTTCTCTTTAACATAAAAAAAGACAGTTTTTTTTTAATACGTATTTATTTTGCTGTTCAAAGAGGTAATGCTGCCAGCTTCCTGGGCACCATCGTCATCGACAGCGATTTGATCTATATTTGTTACCTACTCATAATTATGAAGTTTAGTAATTTAATTTAATTTAATTAGTTACATTTTGATATTACATTGAATATTTTTTCTTTTTTTAATAAAAATAATAATTATTGACTATCATAGCGGCCCTCCTGACCGTTCACTTACTTATTAACTTCCGAACCGAAAAAATACTTACAACTAATCCCTCGGTAACAGTCCGGTTTTTCGGGATAAAACCTGTTCCTAGCTATAAAATATTTCTACATCATTTCACGAACGATTTAGGCGTTGAACAGAATGAGACGGAAAAATAACAAAAAATCATATTTTTTTATTCATGTAAGTTCTAATTAAAAATAAACATTGAAATAAGGACTATTAACAAGTTAACAACACAAAATCCTTAAGTTCAATAAGGGTATAATAATTAGTCGTACCGCATGACCTCCCTTAGGTACATGCGCAGGCGCATATGCCAGCTGCCAGTGCATGAATCACCCCCATTGTTGTTAGATACGTAGTTCGTAATAATAACCCGTGGAAAGCATCGTGGAATTTTTTTCCGTTGTACACAAAGGAGGACACATGTGGCGATTAAAAAAGCGGCCCTGTTGGATGATTCTTACTTGTAATGCGACCCCGTGTGGTTGCCGGGATAGAATAGTGCCAATCCATGTCTTCCCGTGGATTTCGTAGGAGGCGACTAAGGGAATAAGGGCTTGTAGCGCTGTTGGGCGATGGGCTTGCAACCTGTCACTAATACACTAGTAAACATCTTGGCCTGATTGTGCAAAATGTGGTTACAGAATTACAAAGAAGTCGTTTTACAGTTGTTGGTATATCCGTAGCTCTGCTTATCCCACTCTGGGAATAAAGCCGTGATGTTATATATGTATGTATTTGTTTACTGTGTTGTATTAAACCGCCATCCATATTGTAACCTATAGCATTTTTATTATAATAACCTATAACAGTTCTAAAATAAGCCTAGGTATAATTAAACAAAGGAAAGTTCACAATCATAAGGAGTCAGGCTTGTATGTCTTCAATCTTCCTTGTAAAGATGCGACCACTCACTAAAACATACATTAAAATATATTTAAAAAACATATTCATTCTAATAAAAAAACAGTGTGGTTGCCGGGTTAGAATAGTGCCACTCGATGACTTCCCGTGGATGTCGTAAGAGGTGACTAAGGGAATAGGGGCCTGTAGTACTGTTAGGTTATGGGCTTGCAACCTAGCACTAATGTACTGATTGTGCAAAATGTCGTTACAGAATTATCAACAAGTTTTCAAGGCGTGACGTTATGTATGTATATATGAATTCTAAAAAAAAGAAGTAAGGTGTGTGACAACCTGAACATTTTCATTCACGAGTTAAATTTGATATAGCAAAAGGAAAATTAATAGCGACTTCCAGGAAACAATTCACCGTTTAATATAGAGAGGTACAAAGACGCTTTGACACTGAGGGGACAAAAACCTTCTCCAAGTCTTATTACGAAGCTGGAAAAATACCTCTCAAATTAATTTTACCTCTGAAACTACAACATATTTCGTCTACAAAATACATTCAATAAGCCGGAAAAAACGGGTATGAATATTGTAAGGGCTTTTTTCCACGTTTCGTTTTGGTTTTTTCCGGTAGTTATATTTTGATACGAAGAGACCAATTCCCTTCAATGTTGGTTTATTGTCAGTATATACTCGTGCAGGTATAGAGTAAAAATAATTATTTTTTTTGCGAGTATTTAACCAGTTCGGCGTAGGTCGTTTTATAATCGGATCCTATACTACTACGACAGGATGCTGAATGGTTCTAGAACATTTTGCATCATCTGGCATTTATAGTTTAAGGCCGAGATTCTACACTGAAAAAAACCGGGCAGGAGAATGTCGGACCATGCTCAGTGTAAGGTTCCGAAGCCGTTAAGTACCTACTACAAACACAAAAATCAACAAGTAATAACTAAATTCTCTATTTAAGGTCAATTGGTGCCGTCTTAGATGATTTTAGTAGGTATAAACACGTGGTATTAATCGCCTGTATCCCAATGATGATGAAAACCAATGATGTCTATGTGATAGTTTTTCTTCAAAATTCGTTATAATATGCGTTTTTTTCTTACATTTTATTTTAGCACTTTATTGGCGTGACTAATATGCATATTCATGCCAAATTACAGTTTTCTAGTACTAAGAGACTCTGCGCTAGGCTGCGGTCGGACGGACGTGCATGGCGAAACTATAAGGGTTCCTAATTTGACTACGGAACCCTAAAAACGTGTTTCCTTATAGTCAACGTTTTGATAACTCTTATTTACTAGACAGTAACGGTAGCCAAGTTCAAAACAATACTAAAAGAAGTCAAACGCAAAAGTATATAGTTTTTGGGAGAGACCACACCGACACGTAAAATACGGTGACGTTGCGTTGCGTAAACAAAAGACTGGGTCATACTTATTACATGGCGTCAATTTGGCGTTAAGCTCCTGTGTCGTCACTCCCTTTCCCTGTAGTCTTTGTGTTTATATTTCAATACTGAAATTTTCAGTTAACCCATTCGCAATATAATTAATAACATATTTAATCATCACTACATAGTATAAAACAAAGTCGCTTGCCGCTGTCTCTCCCTATGTATGCTTAGATCTTTAAAACTACGCAACGGATTTTGTTGCGGTTTTTCAATAGATAGAGTGATGCAAGATTAAGGTTTATATGTATAATACTTTAGCCCGGAGCGAAGCGAGGGCGGGTCGCTGTTTTATATAAAATATTTTTCATCCATTAACCAGTTCGGTGAAGGTAGTTTTATACTCGGATATACTATTAAATATATCAAATGCGAGTACGAATGAGACAGCGACAACTCGCTGAGGGGCATTAAAGAAAATTAGAAGCACAGATAAAACACACACACACACACACACATTTCACAGAACTGACATTTTTTAATTTATCTTTTAGTGCATACCAGGTGTTGCCTGTAGTAGGAGCAATAAATTTAGGGGTCGTTTCCACACCACAAACGTAACACCATTTATTCTACAACTTTTGAAAATAACTTGTTGTTTACTAAATATTAATTAATTTAGATTTTCCAAGCCAGCAATGTATTGCGAAAACTACGAAGTTTGTAGGCTGACAGTAGATGTCAACTAGACTATTGGGTGAAGTACATTGAAAATGCTATTTAGTTTTTTCGAAAATATCCCAAATAATAAATTACATATTTTGTATAAGTTGTAGAACAAATGTTGCTACGTTTATAGAGTAGAAACGATCGCTCAATTTATTGCTCCTATTACAGGTAACACCCGGTATGTATATATATATTATTTTGTATTTATGTAGATATTCACGTATGTATTTATCTCTATATATGTTTATCTATTTATTTTTGATGCATGCTGTAAATGATTTTTTTTAAATTAAATTTGCCCAAAGGTCAACTGGTAGAGAATGCCATTAGGTTAAGTTCTCCTTTTGTACTCAAATTCTGTATTTTTGTGCAATAATGATTTAATAAATAAATAAAAAGGATATTTCTATAATATACAACACACGGCTATAATGATAATATAGTTTAATAAATATCATTACGTGTACAGGCACCTAAGAAATAAAGGAAATGTTGCCGTTCAAACGAAACCAAATATTGAACATGCCAAAATATACGATTTACGCACGAATCGCTGCGCAGCACAATTAACGAGCTGAATTTCCATTAAAATCACACTATCGGAATTAAATAAACATATTTTGCATCTATATTGCTTTATTTACTCATTAAAATCATTCAATTCATTACTTTTAACTGTTGTTTTCGATATTAATTAAGGTTTAACGAATTTACACCTGTGATTTTTTGATACGTTTTCCGTACATTAGGCAAAGACGAATGAATATGAAAATCAAAGTAGGAATTTACTAGCAGCAATAGAAAATAGAAGAGGAACAATGATAGGACACTGCTGCGACACGACCTTTTCCTTAAAAACATCATAGAAGGAAAGATAGAGGGAACAAAAGGCAGAGGAAGACCAACGAGAAATTACTTTGAGCAGATAAAAGAGAAGGTTAAGGTTGGGTCGTACCAGAATGTCGAGCAGTTGACGGAGGGCCGGAGCGGTTGGCGATTACTCCACCTACAAGAACATAGCTCTAAAATAAAGAGAGACAGGCCAAGAAAAGATGAAATCCCCAAAAGTACATACACAGATGGTGGATGGTACAAGTTGTCAAAATTGAATTCATATCTTCCGTTTACTAATAATTGGTTTAGTGGTGGTAGGACCCTGTGCAGGGTCCGTCCGGATCGCTACCACCATCTTATCCATTAACCACCCGCCAAGCAACAGTGTTCGCATTGTTGTTTTCCGGTGTGGGTATAAGACAACCGGTGAAATTACTAGCATAGAGGCATTCCATCTTAGTCCTCAGGGTTGGCAACGCATTTGAGGTCTTAGGATTATAGTCTTGAGAATTCAAATGTCTATGGGTCTCAGATTTCACTTACGATCAGGTGGTCTGAGTGCTAGTGTGCCTTCCCCTTAACATAAAAAAAAAAAGTACTTTATTTGTGGTGAAAATCTTATGGCCCTGTTATTGTCTTTACTAATTATTGACCAAATATTAAACATTTTGAGACAAAATCTTTTATGAATCGTTAAAGGACTCTAATTAACTATAAAGCAATCTAACCCTACGTAACGTGTGGGACAAAATTTTCTCATTAAAATCTTCATATCCAGTGGCTCTATTCGGAGTCGCTTTGCCATGTAAATAAGCGGCATTGGCAATCAGAGGGGGAGTTAATATCGGTCAAATGAACCGTAATATAGCAGCGTGATGGCCGATCGGTCGGTGATATTATTTTATGAGAATATTCTTAGGGTCGATGTTCACTAGACTGATGCTTGCTTTATAAATGGCCCGTGTGGTTGCCGGGTTAGGATAGTGCCACTCCATTACTATTTAAACAACATAGAGGTGAAAGAAAACTGAGCTAATTATACCATAAATAAATTCTGCTTAAATAAAACTATGTACCTATATAATACCTTGTCTTTGTTTAAACAATACCTTATCTAACATTAAATTTGTCTGACTTTAATATTTTTGTCTCCACCACCACAACCTTGAATTATTAATCGTACAGTTTCCTCAATCATATGCAGATTAACTGGAAGAGATCACTTAAAGCAATAAGTTCGCCTGTGCACATGTTCATCTTAAGTTTATGTACGAACTTACATTGTTTTATTAGTGCAGTAAAGAGTTTGCATACGGATGGACAAATAATACGGGACAGAGTGCATTTTTCATACAAACGAAGCTATTTAGAAGCCTTGGTTCTTGGTCAGAGGTATAAGGTATTATAGTTTTGAGCGAGGTTTATTGCTGGATACTCCGAGGTTTCATTAGAGGAGATCAAACGTTCATAAGATACCTAACTGATCGTACAATCAGTTAACACCACAGCGGGAGAGTTTAGATCAGCATCTGGATTTACATTTAATTCAATCGGTTGGGTATCCTAGGCACTCTGGGAGTCCTGTATCGATGCTCGGGGTATCCATCATCAGATTTCGCTAAAAGCATCCCCTGGCGAGGAACCAAGGCTTCGAAATAGCCTCTTTAGGATAAAAAACCGGGCGAGAGCATGTCGGACCATGCTCAGTGTAGGGTTCCGAAGCCGTTAAGTAGGTACTTACTACAAACATAAAATCATCAAGTAATAACATTTTTTTTTATTTAAAGTCATTTGGTGCAGTCTTATGAGCAGATGATTTTAGTAGGTATAATCACTACTTTAATCGCCTGTATCTCAAGAACCAATAATGCCTATAGTCGTGATAGTTTTCCTTTCAAATTCGTTATATGTTCTTTAATTTAAGATTTTTCACAGATTTTTAGTATTTGTACTTTTGGCTGAAGTGGGGGGGGACACTTGAGTCTAACAAATATTAGCGCTTTAAAGCATTATATTTCATAAAAGGATTACTTAATCGAAAAAATGTTTTCACAAACCCCTGATATTGGAAGACGAGAAAAAAATACATCCACAAGTTACCCTAGGGGAGATACCCTAAAAAATTTTTTTTACATTTTATTTTATTATTTTATAGGCGTGACTAATATGCATATTCATGCCAAATTGCAGCTTTCTAGAACTAAGTTTCTCTGCACTAGGCTGCGGAAGGACGGACGGACACGGCGAAACTATAAGGATTCCTAATTTGACTACGGAACCCTAAAATCGCACTCTGACCCGTATTATTCGTCCACGAGTGTGTTATTAACATGTGAGTTGTAACCTTTATAAAGTAAACGGATATTAATAGTGGTCCCCATTGCCTCTGATGAATTATTGTAATGACTGGATGACTCGTGTGTCATCGGGGGTTCTCTATTGGATGGCATAAAATTATTTGTAATAATAGTGTTACGCATAATTGCTTTTAGCCGAAATAATGATGTGCATAATCATCTTTACGCATATATTATTACGCATAACATTAAAAAGCATAAATACAGTAAGCATAATTGTCATCAAGACTAACGTCAAATAGCATAATTGCAAAAAGTCATAATAATTAATTGGCATCATTACAAAATGGATATCATACTAACCTAACCTAACCTAATGTACCTAACGTGACCTAATTTAACCTTAAGTATCTAATAATTATTAGCCCAAACAATAATATGCATAATGTGTATTAGTCAAATACAAATTAGTCCAACTAAAATTATTCTAATAGCCTTATATGCTAAAAAAAGAGTATGCTAAAGTATTATTATGCGACAGTACAATTATGCCAATACAAATTATACGAAAACAATTATGCGAAAAAATATTAGTCTAAAACACATTATGCGATCCAAGGGGATCCCGTCATCGGGTGGAACTTTACGAATAAACGGATAAAACTGACATTGTAACGATAAAGGGATCTATAATACTCCGTAAAAGCATATCACTTTAGACATGGGGTTACCTTCATTTCGTCAAAAAGTTTTTGATCAAATGTTTCATTTCCCAAATTTTCATTTGCCATACCGCTTTGTTTTCTGTAACCGTAAACATTTCAGCATTTTATAAAAGCCTTACCTAACCTAAAAAATTCTACACGATGGTACTCAAATAAATTCTGAAAAAATATATAACACTAGCGACCCACCCGCCAGCGGCTTCGCCCGCTGCAATTTTTTTTTGTTTCTTTCATGTCACTTAGGGCTATAAAAAATAGATAGTAGCCGATTCTCAGACCTACTGAATATGCATATAAATTTTTTCCGCTCCTTGATGGTAACTAACACTGTGACACGAGAATTTTATATATTAGATTGGTTTGGCAAATGAAAAATTTGGGAAATGATACATTTGACCAAAAATGTTTTGGCCAAACGGCAGGCTCCTTAATATATGTTATCGTACTAGGTCACCCGCTTATTCGTACGAGTAGAATTAGTTTCCCACCATTTCCCCTATTAACGCCTAATGAGATGAATTTCTAAAAATCCCTTCTTAGTTCACCCCTAGGGGTAACTCATCACTTCGTCGAATTTCATTTCATCGAATTTCATTTCTCCGAATTAAGATACCCTGAAAACATAATGGTTTTATCAGAAAATAGCGTTCAATGAAATGAAACCCAGTCTTCAAAGCTAGCGGTCTCGGTTTCCAATCCCGGAAACGGTAGATATAAGGTATTTATTGCTGAGTTGTAGATGTTTTCAATGTATTTAAGTTTACATTCCTCAATAGAAGTAAATTTATCATTGTTTAGTACCCATATTACGAGCCTAGAGCTTAGTTTAGGACTAGATTAATAGTGTGACATTGTGCCGTGATGTTTATTTATTATTAAGAATAACTTACTTTGGACTAGGTAATTGAACACAAACGTCCCTATTACAGTGTACGTTCCTGGAGCTATCTCTTATCCAGTTGGATAAAATCGTTAAACGCAAGACAAACACGCAGCGCCCGTCGGGTGGACGCGAATAAAGGGAGATTAAATGTAAGGATCTTGATAGGGTTGCTTCTTTCAAGTTAAGAAGTATATAGGCCACACGGGCACTTTAATGGGTGCGCCAAAGTTTATATAAAATTTCAAATTAGATTATTGGAACTCCGAAAATGTATCTCATACCATTTCACATCATAATGATCACTCTTCATAATCAATTTTAATAATACACTGTTTATTTTCAGGATTTTAAAAATTACATTACAATACAATACAATACAAAACACTTTATTGTCCACCAAACAAAACATTACACAGAATTTGCACAATTTAGAAGACCCAGGTAAACAACAGGCGGTCTTATCGCTGATTAGCGATCTCTTCCAGATAACCTTAGAAGGGATAAGGTGTCAAGTTAAAACAATTTACACAGTAGGTGGTGCAGACCAATTTCGAACAATAACAAGGAACTATGCTAGCTTTAAAATACAAAATACCTATAAATACACGCTTACCAAACTAATAAATAAATAATAAATAAAGTAATAAATTACCACTGGTAAATAAGGTTAGGTTAGGGTTGGTTTGTTTTATAATCATCCTAAAATCAGAACGTTTCAGTAAAATTCAGTTTAGGAGTTGCGATGATTATAAATAACAATTATGAACAAAAAAATTATGAGTATTTTTTTTCGGAGAAATGATGAGTATAGTCACAAATCGTTATTTGTATAAACAAATCGAAAGAAAACTTTATATGAGCCAATACGGACCCCACTTTAACACGTCAAAATTAAGTAGGTATACCAGTGCTTCCAATGAGCCAGTCTAGTTGCGGGGTAAGAATATTGCCACTCCATGTCTTCCCCAGGATGTCGTAAGAGGCGACTAAGGGAATAAAGGCTTGTAGTACTGTTAGGCGATGGGCTTGCAACCTGTCACTAATACACTGGTAAACATCTCAGCCTACTTGTGCAAAATTTGTTTACAGAATTATCAACAAGTCTTTTTATAGTTGTTGGTATTTCTGAAGCTCTGCCTACCACACTCTGGGAATGAAGGCGTGATGTTATGTATGTAGGCCGCACGGGCACTTTTATTCGTCAAAATGATAACAATGCTTCCTAAGAGGAGACATATATTCATGCCAAATTGCAGCTTTCTAGTACGCGCGTAGTCTCTGCGCTAGGCTGTGGACGGACGGACGGACGGACGGACATCGCGAAACTATGAGGACTACTAGTTTGACTACGGAACCCTAAAAAAATGCTTTGAACTCGTGAGACTCGGTGAGCCACAGAGAGAACAGGTAGGTTAGTTTAAACTTTATTTTAATAAATCGTATTTATGAGTAAAGGCAATTGAACTTTATTTACTTGCTGTTTTATTTACGGATTCGAGGTCTTAGGAGGTCTCAGATTCTACTTACCATCAGATGGTCTGAGTGCTCGTGTGCCTTCCGCTTGTCATAAATTAAAAAATAAAACCGTCAAAAATTTCCTTGTTTCTAGTGTACTTGGCCTCACTAGGTTAAATGAAACGGTAAGAATTCTTAACACATATTGGTTTGATAACTAGCTATCCAAGTAATATTAATGTTAAAAAATGTTGAGTAGTTGATTTAGAAACCAGCCGTGATAGTGCCATGTAACATACCTAAAACAAATTAAATATTTAGTAAAAGTAACCTTACTAACTTAGTAGCTAAGGTGTATTTTGCAGTTAATTAATTTTGTTAGTTATTTCCGTTGTCGTATCAGCCGAAATATGTTTACTGCTGGACATATGGTTTCAAGGAGTCATGTCCTCGCTCGCATCTAGCAGAAAAAAAGTTAAATTTTATAAAAAGAGACTTCGGAGTAGCAACCCTACGAGCTAACAAGGCAACACCCGCGTCCAGCGATTATCAAGACGTGTTTGTCACGCGCTAACTGTGCAATATCGATAAGGTTTATTTTATAACGGTGACAAAGGCTTTGCTAACCCTTGAACTACTACAAGAAGTTTATTTTTATCGTATTATCTTGCACAAATGGGTCCTGTCTCATACAGCCCCTAAGCAGCTTTTGCGCAAATAAAACTGTGGCGACCTAGCGACATCTAGTGACAACTTGTAACAAACAACTCAACAGCGCCACCAGCGTCAGACAGCGCAACTAAATCTGACAGAGCGCTACATCGCGCTAACGAAGTTTCTTCAGTCAGTTGACTTATATACCACTTCCAACTTCATCCAAATGGACTTCGGTCCCCAGGCATAACACCCGCCTGGAGAGAGATCTCTCTATTGCGCTTTATTCCTACAAAACCAACTAAAGTTTTTTTTTTTTTTTATGTTAAGGAGAAGGCACACGAGCACTCAGACCACCTGATGGTAAGTGGAATCTGAGACCCATAGACATTTGAATTCTCAAGACTATAATCCTAAGACCTCAAATGCGTTGCCAACCCTGAGGACTAAGATGGAATGCCTCTATGCTAGTAATTTCACCGGTTGTCTTATCCCCACACCGGAACACAACAATGCAAACACTGTTGCTTGGCGGGTGGTTAATGGATAAGATGGTGGTAGCGATCCGGACGGACCCTGCACAGGGTCCTACCACCACTAAAAGATGATCTTGGTGTTTCAACCATTTTGCATCACGTTGACCGTCTGCCTGTTTACCTGTCATTCGCAAAAGGACAATAGTTACTCGACTTAATTCATATCTTTTTGTACTTTTTTTTTTCTTTTTTTTTATGTTAAGGAGAAGGCACACGAGCACTCAGGCCACCTGATGGTAAGTGGAATCTGAGATCCATAGACATTTGAATTCTCAAGACTATAATCCCAAGACCTCAAATGCGTTGCCAACCCTGAGGACTAAGATGGAAAGCCTCTATGCTAGTAATTCCACCGGTTGTCTTATCCCCACACCGGAACACAACAATGCGAACACTGTTGCTTGGCGGGTGGTTAATGGATAAGATGGTGGTAGCGATCCGGACGGACCCTGCACAGGGTCCTACCACCACTAAAAATTTTGTACTATTAAAATTAGATTATTTGACCAAAATAAAAAAACTTGGTAGTGGCAGTAGCATCCCTACGAGCTAAAAAGCGATTATCAAGACGTGTTTGTCGCGCGCTAACTGTGCAACGTCGATACAGTTTATTTTATTACGGTTACGAAGGCATTGTTAACCCTTGAACTACTACAAGAAGTTTATCTTTGTCGTATTTTTTGCATCTTACTAATCTTACTTAACCCTTAAAGTATTTTTTATAGTGTACTATGCAATCCTAAAAATGAATTTAATGTTGATGAATTTAAAACCTTACTTATGGTAGTTGCCTTGGTGTTCCTACCACTTTTCATCTCAGTCTGCCAGTTTGTCTATCTTGAGCAGTAACAAAATATGCCAACGCGATTAAAATGTTTTTGTTTTATCGTCGGAACTTTGGTTACCAAAACTCTCGATTAGGTTAAATAAATTCATGACTGAAGAGCATGTACTTATGAACTGAAGAATAACTACTACCCACTCTATATTTCCTATCCATTTTTATGTGATAAGATTTTTTACTGACTATTTCGCACAGTTAATTATCTATTTCTTTACGACGACACGTCGGCCTAGTTGGGAGTGACCCCGCCTCCGAAGCCAGCGGTCCCGGGTTCAAATCCCGGTAAGGGCAGATATTTGTGTGATGAGCACGAGTATTTGTTCCTGAGTCTTGGATGTTTTCTATGTATTTAAGTATTTATTTCTCTATCTAAGTATGTTTATCGTTGTCTAGTACCCATAGTACAAGCCTAGAGCTTAGTTTGGGACTAGGTCAATTTGTGTGACATTGTCCTGTGATAATTTAATTTATTTATCGTGTCCCAAGACGGTGGGTCTACATTAATTACAGCGGAGATCCTGCTGCCACCATCTTTTGATTTTAGATCATCTTCTTGATACCAGCATTTCTAAATTTCAGCCCATTACGATGGCAAAAATTGGTTTTAAAATCACAAGAAATACAAACGAAGCAAGATAAAAAAAGTTGTGAAATTAAAAAATCGTTGTGAGACCCAATAGCCCAATATCTATTTCAGTAACATTGTAATCCCAATCTTGTAAAATGAACTATAAAGTGCTTTTTATGATTGGTACGAGTATTATGTCCTCAAGCAAAAACCTGGGGACCCAGGAGGTCAACACAAAAATTGAAATCGGTAACCCATCATTTTATCGATGTATCACTTCATCAATAATATAGTTTCATCGAATTTCATCTCATCGAACGCTATTTGCTGGTGAAACCATGATAATTTAGGATATCTTATACATTAAATACCTACATTAGATTAGGTTTGATTATGTGAGTACCAAAAAAAACTCGCGCGACGAGAAATCGAAATGCGTAAATATACGTTTGTTGAAACGTGTTGCAATAAAATAATAGGTACCCTTTTTAATTATATGTACTACGAGTTTTCGAATGGCCTTTAAAACGAATCCTAAAACCGACTCACGTTATAAACAGTCTGTTATTTTTGAAATATTGCTTATGACTTATGACAAAGAACTGAACCTAGCTTTATATAAAACATTACATAAAATAAAAACTTCACGGGTAATTAAGCAGGAAAACGTGTCGAAGTTTGGATACCTACGTTCTCCTACAGAAACCGTGTCCCCTAGACAAGATAAATACGCTTTTACGTTATTTAGGTATCTGATTTAGACCAAGTTTTTTTTTTAATTTAACGTTACGGTCACGTGACTTACTCGATACAAGGAACTAGTCCGGAGCGCTATAGTAATATAATCCCGCGTGAACCTCAAAAACCAAACCAACTGGAAGATTTTCACTAATTTCATATCATGTAACAATGTATAGAACGTTTCTGTAGCGTATTGCTTGCGGGTCAGTCACCGCGTCTGGCCCAAACCTACCTCGGATACCACGAGCTAGGAAATCTGACACGATAGGTTTTGACTAATAAAACATAATACAGGATGAAACTTGGAGGAAAACTATTATTTCTCATCTTTTATTCGAACTTCCATGTCATTTTCAACTCTAGAGAGACTTTGTGGCTGAATGAGTCGTGAAGTCAGGTTCCTATAATGACTAGAGTTGTTATTGATATACTTATTTATGTAGGTATATATGTATATGTATGTACGTTTATATTAGTTTGTGTACTTGCTAATTTGTTTAAAATTTATTTATTTATTTATAAGTATTATCATTTCTTTTTACTTTTTGTGCAAACTTGTATGTATCCAACCCCATGCATTGTCCTTACTCATTTGCTTCAGGGTTAGCTGGAAGAGATCCCATTTAGGGATAAGTTCGAATTTGTACATTAATTTAGTGTTATAATTGTAATATTTATATTTTTGTGCAATAAAGATTTTACATACATACATACAAGTGGTTTGAAAAAAGAATTGGACAAACACAGTCACAATCACAATCGGGAACACCTTAAAATTACGAAGTATTTTTTCCGAATATTTATTTGTCCGAATTTAATTTTTGCCGACGGCTATTTTAAGCTTGATTTATTTTAAATTTAATTACTATACGTAGGTTAGGTAAGGTTTGATTTATACGCGACATCAAAAAATCAAAACTGCATTGGGAATTATGGAAATTAGGAAATTTGATCAATTTGGAATTATGACTCTTCGGAATTATTTAGTGTACCCATCACAATCTAATAAAGCCATTACGAAATAATAAGAATAAAATGATTTGCTATAAAATCAAATGACATAAAATAAATGTCATAAATTAATATGCCATTGAATCGCTTTAATAATTAATTTGACATAAAATCAATTTTCTATTACATTAAGGCAGTATGAATTTAATATAACTAATGTTTATTGTATATAACATTTATAATCGATGTTATCGAGTAAATCTATTTAAAAAAAGCTGATGGAATGCTGTCACGCTTAATGTATTAGTTATCCCAGAAAGTGTGAAAGCGATAGACAATCGAGAACTATAAATTTACTGTAAATTCGTGACAATGACGCAAAATATTTATTTTTGTTTTGTTATCATTTCAGTCAAAATAAAAATTGACGTTTCATATTTGGGTAAAAGTATCTATTACCCCTTCGAACTATCTCTTACGGCCATATTAATAAACTGATCTCGACTATAATGCCGTGTCAAGATACGTCAAAATTTACGGTTTTCTATGATTTTCCGTTTAATTTGATTTATCTTTTACGGGTATCTTGGCCAAGATAAATTTATTAAAACGACATCGGGTGTTTTTATCCCATAAAATTGGATAAGCCCTCGAGGAATGTCGATTAGCAGCTTTAACACACAAAAGCTAGTTTGGGTCGCGGGAACATGTATATTTAGACGACGTAGCCTATTTGTTAGTCACTCGACTGCCTGCCTCTGACTAATACCATTTAAGTTAACCACGTCACCATCAACGGCCTCGAAAGTACAAAAAGCCGGTTAACTGCGAGTCGGACTCGCGCACCGAGGGTTCTGTACGAATTTATAAGAATGTAAAATTGTAATCCGGGAAAAACTTGATTTTGCCGTTGAAAAACTGCTGTCTCCATACATCGACACAGGTCGCAATTAGTTTACCAACTGCAAAAAAGATTGTGAACGCTAAAAAAGTTATTGCGGTTGCTGCTCCTCAAGCACCAATTTTTTTTTTCTTTTCTTGAACAAACTTATCTGCCGTTGCTAAACTAATTAACAATTTTTAGATTTTTCCCTTAACTTAAGACGTAAGACCTTCCTTCTTGCCAAATTTCTGGAGTAGGTCTAGGCCTATAAATTTTGATTCCCTTAAGATCGGACGGCCGTATCTTTGTTTTACGTAAACTAAACCTAAGCTTGATTTTTTCACAGCTTCAAGAGACTGTAGACTTGATTTTAATTTAGTAGTATAGTAGTATTTGGTTTTAATTTTAACATAATACCTCCACGCGTTCCCGAGACAAAGGATCTTGACAAACAAAGTGATCCTATAAGGGTTCAGTTTTTTCCCTTCGAGGTACAGAACCCTAAAATCTATACAATCATTAGCTTTCTCCATAATTAACCCCTATTTCGTAACTCGGGGGTCATGTCTCGGCATTTGGTACGCCACATACGTATACCTGCGCTCGGGTAGCCGTGGATTTGTACGTCGACTGGACGTTTTTGCGACGCCCCGTCGATTTGATTTGTGGAAGTTATCTTGGATGCCAGCGGGTTTGGAGATGGGATTAGTTGAGCAAATACTGTGCTGAGCTTAGGGGACTAGGTGTAGTGTAGTGAACTTTTATAACTAGTTTGTGTTAATATTTTTAATTATTAAAGAATTAAGAGGCGACTAAGGCAATAAAGGCTTGTAGTACTGTTGGGCGATGGGCTTGCAACCTGTCACTAATACACTGGTAAACATCTTGGCCTGAATGTGCAAAATTTGGTTACAAAATCTTTTTAGATTTGTGGGTATTTCTGTAGCTCTGCCTACCCCATTCTGGGAATGGAGGCGTGATGTTATTGTATGTATGTATGTAATTACTAGCTTCCGCCCGCGACTTCGTACGCGTATTAATCAGTTCCCGAGGGAATACCGATAAAAAGGTACCCCTATGTGTTAATTTAAGGTATAAGCTGTTTACATTCCAAATCTTACCAAAATGCGTCCAGTAATTTTTGCAAGAAAGAGTAACAAACATCCATCCATACTTTCAAACTTTCGCGTTTATAATATTATATGTAATTAGTGAAATGACGCCCCGATATTTAATGCCCGCGAGTGATGTGTTTGCGACGCACATATCAACGTTGGTAGCGGATTTTAAATGAATTCTTGGGAAAGAACTAGACAAACATTTAGAAGTTGTAAGTTATTATAAGTAGTTAGTTTTAATTTATTTCATGTCGTTGTAACGTTTTGTTTGTTTTGTTTGTTTTACAGGGCTGGGATTCTACACGGTAATAACGATTTCGTGTTTTCGTAATGTCGACGTTTTGATAATTCTAACATTAATCACTCATTTACAATAATGGCGAACGTGACAAACGGTTCTAAAACAATTCCAACGCGGTATCGTTATAAAGCAGTAGAATAGAGGCCATGTTATGTTACAAACTGTTTTTTTAGAAATAAATAATCGCGCCACTCCATGTCTTCCCGTGGGTGTCGTAATAGGTGACTAAGAGAATAAGGGCTTGTAGTAGGTACTGTTGGGCGATGGGCCTGCAACATGTCACTAATACACTAGTAAACTTCTTAGCCTGATTGTGCAAAATGTGGTTACAGAATTATAAACAAGTATTTTAAGTTGTCGGTATTTCTGTAGCTCTGCTTACCTGACTCTGGAAACGAGGGCGTGATGTTATGTATGTATGTATATAAATAAATAAATGCTTCGTAGGTATACTTTGTATGACATGTGTCGGAAAATTAAGCAATTTAATCTTTGTCGTTGTTCTCTGAACGAATTCACAAAAGGTCTCTAAATATCACATTTTGAGTAATACCAGTTAATTTAATAATTAATCGAATAAGTTAATCCGCATCTCTGGCGACTAAAGGTAAGGCTCCTTTTTTGCTCAACGACTGAGCATTGCAGTGCAGCGGGGTAATGCTGCGAGCGTCCTCGGCACGATGCCGCAAGTGCAATGGAGGGTTTCATTTTACAAGTTAGTTTTAATTAAAATGTTATTGTTTTATTATTTTTAATATCTCTCTGGATAATAAAGATAAAGTTATACTAGTTTTACTGTCTTATACGTACAGTCAAGAACTTTAATTGTTGTGCCACTATGGAACCCTGTCATAATGACAGCGTCAAACCACATGGAAGAAAGCTAAAATTAATGATTAACGCTGTCATTATGACGAAGTTCCATAGTGGCATAACAATTTAAGTCCTTGACCGTACCTATCTAATGCTTTTTTTTGTAAAATCATGACATGTAACCATACTGTCAAAATAGGATTATAGCCTGTTAGAATATTTGTGGAAACGTAAATGAATATTTTATCATTCCCAGAGTGGGTTAGGCAAAGCTACAGGAATACCAACAACTCTAAAAAGACATGTTAATAATTCTGTAACCACATTTTGCACAAGTAGGCTGAGATGTTTACTAGTGTATTAGTGACAGGTTGCAAGCCCATCGCCTAACAATACTACAAGCCCTTATTCCCTTAGTCGCCTCTTACGACATCCACGGGAAGACGTGGAGTGGCACTATTCTAACCCGGAACCACATGGGATATATGAATATTTTGCGATTCAATTATCTTTCACTTTCAGTGACCGAATATTATCTATAATAAAACTTGTATTTTTAATAAACTTATCGGTACATTATACAAACTTAAATTTGAAATTAGAGTAACAGTCTAGCATCAAAATGAACCCTTCCTTTTAAAATAGTACATTTACAACCGACCAGTTCCCAACACTTACTCGAGTAGGAAAAATAAAAAGGCGAACCTCCTTTTCACTCTTTTCCAATATACTTAAGTACAGTCAGCTCTAAAAGTTCAAGACCGTTTTAATTCGAAGCATATCCGGTCCTCATCTGCACTTGCATTTCAGAACCGTTTTTTTTCGCGTAAAGTTTGCAGACATTTTAGATTAACGTTTTTAAGCTTTCCCGGGGTGTAAAATTTTATCTCACTCGTCTCCATATATTATTTCCGTGTGACATTACATTTTTAGTTTTGGATCGGGTGATTCTAGAAGTTTGGTGTAGGAAAATTGCGAGCGTGAAAAAATAAAAGATAAGTTGTGATAATTAATGATAATAATAATAACTAAATTATATTTATTCGCGCTTATAAAATAAGCACTCTGGTGTTACTGTAATTTCTTAGAATAGGCATGTGACATTATGAAAAAGCAATTAATTGAATTTGAAATATGAGATAAAATGTATATTATACTAAAACCTTGTCAAAAGTTATTAAAAATGTTTTTTTTTCCTAGCCAACATTAACTTGGAAAATACTGAATTTTGCTATCATCATTTTAATGATTTTTCCTAGTTGACAGTAAAAATCTCAATGAAAATTACATTTGCATACTTGTGTAAAGGATGATACATATGAAATATACGTATTTCATTAGTAGACTTGTAGAAAATCGTATTGAGTGGACTAATATTATTAGTCTAATGAGTTTCGAGAAACGGGCCCCAGATGTACACCTTAATAAAATAAATAAATATCTCAGGACAATGTCACACAAATTAAACTTGTCCCAAACTAAGCTCTAGGCTCGTCAACAATAAACTTACTTATATAGAGAAATATATACTAAAATACACAGAAAACATCCAAGACTCAGGAATAAATACTCGTGTTCATCACACAAATATCTGTCCTTACTGGTATTTGAACCCGGGACCACTGGCCTCGAAGGCAGGATCACCACCAACTAGGCTAGCTCGTCAATAAGCTACTCATTCACTCACTGTACTATATTATAAATTTAGATTAACACTTCTAACATACTATTAGTCAAATATCACATAGTCGTATGGAATTTGCATAAGTATTTACAGTACTCAGTAAATAAATAAATTTAAATCATATTATAAATTTAAATATAAATTCGTAGAGCTACCCACTTTACATTTCAATATATTAATGTATGAAACGCAATTTTAAAGCGTGCGTTATTAAGCTACGAAGTTTTCCATTAAAGAGAAAATTACAATTTGCCTCACGAAACTTTGTGAATATTAAATAACTCATATTATTGAGTTACGATTTTAATTTGTGTTATTTCTTAGTTGACTGAAAACGTTCATAGCTATTAAAATGTCAATACATTCACACTAAGAAAATAAATTTGAAAGTAATTCTGTCTGTCTGTTTGTTAGACTTTCACGGATGAACCGCTGACCTGATTTATATGAAATTTGGTATGGAAATTGAGTCCCGGGAAAGGATACAGGGTACTTTTAATCACGAAAAATTTGACGGAACCAGAGGGAAAAGCGACAATCGGCTTCTGCGCGGGCAGAGTTGCTGGAAACAGTTACGTATTCATAAATATTTAATCGTAGAAAACTTCCTATAAAATAGCGACTAAAACTAATAGTGTAAATAATATAATTAAGCTAAACAACAATATAATTGCATATGTCCCAGAGTATACATGCTTAGGCCAAATAATATGTCCACATGACTCAACCGCCAAAGAAATAGATAGAAGTCAAGAATAGGAAATGCATGGGAAAGATACTGGTCTAAGAAAGAGATAATGAAAAACACCCAATTTAATGAACATGAAGAGAAAGCTATTCAACACATTGTCATGTATTCTGCCAATATTCACATACGGCTGTCAAACTTGGGTACTGACCAAGGCACAAAAAATTGAAAGTAAGTCAAAGAGCCATGGAATGAAGCTTACTTAAGAAGAGAAGAATAGACAGAGTAAGGAATTCAGAACTAAGAGACCAGACAAAACTCGACCAAACACCTAAAATGGAAGTGGGCAGGACATACAATAAGAAGACTTGAGAAATGGAGCAAAATATTGACAACATGGTACCCAAGAGGCTATAAGCGAAAGAGAGGTAGACAATTTAAAATATGGGAGGACGAAACTGTAGAGATGGCCGGCAGGACTTGGACCAGAGTGGCCACAGACAGGGAGGAGTGGAGGAGACTGGGGGAGGTCTTTGCCAGAAGGTACACAGAAATATAATCACCATTACGGTTACTGTAGTTTTAAATAATCTATTGTATTTTTTTTTATCTACCCCATAGTGTAAAGTGTTGTTGAATAGGTCTTTCAAAAATATTGTGGGTTTTAAAAACAATTTTTCGATTAAGGGATCCGTTTATGAAATATGAACCCCCTCAGCCAAAACTACAAGTACGAAAAATCAGAAATAAATCTTATCCCGACTAAGCAGACATCATTGGTTCATAAGATACAGATGATTAAAGTGTTTATACCTACTGAAATCAATTAGGACGGCACCAAATGATTTTAAATAGAAATTTAGGGCAGGTCGCTCGTAAATATTACAAATCCGAAAGTGTTTGGATGTTCTAACTTCTGGATTCAATGCCTAAACCGAACGATGTGAACTTTCAAAAACAACAACTACGAAAAAATGGGCAAGTGTGAGAGGTTCTCGCGCTGATTTGATTTGAAATCGGATTTAAATCAGAATATATTAAATAATAATACCTCCGGTGCGCGTGCCCGACTCGCACTTGAACGTTTTTTTTTTAATAAATGCTGAACTGGGACCATTTCACTTAGTCTGAAAAATTAATAAATAAATTTAAATTAATAAATTTTTTGAAATAAATTAATAAAATGATAAAATATTTGCGTATCAACTTCGTAGGGTACTAAGACAACTGCGTTTTGTACCTTATTATAGGTAAATAGAACATTGTACCGACCCAATTTCGGAACTGAATCACCCTTAAACTTATTTTATAGAAAGAAAGAAAGAAGGAAGAAAATACATTTCACAACAACACAATAATAACAAATAAAATATAATAATAAATACAGAATTTACAGCTGTTGCGAAACGGTCCCAACTCAGCATGTGCTGGCTTAAACCGGCGCTGGTCTTCCGTTGGAAACGCTCGGTGACAGCACGGATAAGATTATGGCTGCGTTTCCACCACAGCTGAGCGAGGAAAAAATCCACCAATAGGAGAGCTGCGCTGAGCAAGGCTACGAATTTGATTGGTGGATTTTTCCTCGAACACCGCTCCGCTACCTCGCACAGCTATGGTAAAAAAAAAACAAAATTACAATTTTTTTATCGGTAAATAGGGCACAATAGGACTCTTTTACACATCGGCAAATATGAAGTGATTCTACTAGCGCTTTGGAGAAGACCATCATTGCGAAGAAGAACCGCCGCGAGAAACTCCAAACTGGTGGAAACGCAACCTAATTTTCACTTCATACCGATGCAAAAGAGCCCTCATGTAGCCAATTTACTGGGAAAATATTTTCAATATTGTGTACCAAATTTCAACAATCAGTCCAGGGCCTCTATTCAGGTGCGTTAAAGCGATATAGTGTTTGACACGTTTAAGAATCGTTTATGTCACAGTCGCCATTATTGTAAATGACATAAGAGTTATCAAAACGTTGACAATACGGAAACAGGTCAAAAATTATATCGTTATTACCTTGTAGAATTCCAGCCCTGTAGATTTGGTACAAATTAGATGTGACAGACGGATGGACAGAGAGACATGCGAGTGAGCCTATAAAAGTTCCGTTTTTTCTTCTGGGGTTTGAACCGTATATAGACTAGCTATACTGAGATTTGTATGAGAAAATAACACCAAAGCACAAATATCAAAGCCGAACATGTATTTCACAGAGTTCTAATTTACTCTGAAACCTAACACACATTCCGTATACCCACGGTTCAAAGGAAACCGTATCAACTCCGCCGTGAACACGTTTGATCCGGGCAACAATTACTTAGAAAATGATTTCTCGAAACGATAATTAAATTTGATATACAGAAGCCGATATAAATTGACAATACAACTTCCAAGCAGATATATTATGACTCCTATAGGGGTGTCATTCGCAATCTATAATAACGTTTGTCCTAATGCATTGCAAGTCCGAATTATCGGGTGCTCTCTGTGGGGTCCGGTCTGTTAACGCTTGAAAGGACCTGTTTTCCAGTTAGTTATTTTAGTAATCGTTCCTGACGTAGAGACCTCATCGTGTTGTTTTCCTAGTCATTATTTTTAATTTAATGTTGTTGATCTTAGATTTGTAATTTGGATGGTTTATTTTTGCTAATCACCCATTTTTTTTTTTATAGAATGTATAAAGTATTTTAAGAAACTAAATTGAATATTTCAGCAATCATCGCTCCAATTTTTTTTTATAATTTATTGAAAATTTTAGATAGGACTTCTTGTAAATTACATTTCGCGACTGAATCTATAAATCAGAGACACAAGAAAGACTATAAAAAAAAGTCAGTCGATAGTTAGTTTAGTTGTCATCTGTCAATGTCACCGTACATGCTCTGTTACAGTGACCGATGAACATTTTTTTTCATAACTAAAGTACAATATATAGTCCAGCCTGTGAGAAAGGTTAAACAAAGGTCATTTGTATATTTATGAAAATATCTTGAATCATTGATTATTTTTCGAAGCAAATGTCTGGAATTTTATCAAAACCTCATATCTCCAAATGGTTTTCGAAATAGCTATAATCTCAATATTTTATTTGTGCTAGTAGGTTTTTTTATTACCTTGTGATGTAATCTTACTTTTAAATATTATTGTATTTTATTATATTTAAAATGACCTTCTGCTGGAGTTTCTTGGCGCTTCTTCTCCGCAATGATGGTCTTGTCCGAAGCGCTAGTAGATTCACTGCATATTACCGACGTGTAAAAGAGCCCTTATGTGTCCAATTTACCGAATAAATATTTTGAATTTGAATTGCTCGTTTTATTATCCTAAACTGAGGCTGTAGCCAAGGTGCGTACGCTAATTAGCGTTTCTATTCGTTATGTTTTTAAACCAATCCCGTCACTATTAGATCACGTGACTTTTCGTATGCTCATAGATGTATATTGATGTCAATGTCAATATCTTTAAGGAAGTAAAATGTGGTCTTCATGTCTCCGTTGACGAAATATTCACTAAAACCCTAATACATTTCTTCTGGAGAGTGAACAACCTCCCAGCGTGCACGCTATTGCCCCACACGACTACACCGTATTTGAGCCACGCGTGTGCGTACGCATAGTAAGCTGTTTTTGCAGTTTTTAAATTCGTATATCTTTTTAATTGGTATAGAGCGTATGTAGTAGTGTTCAAGTATCCACATAGTTTAAACCAGCCTATCAAACCTAATAGCTCCGTCCTACAGAACCACATTAAGCCTCCGTTATTCCCCTCACGCATAAAACTATCCCTCAAATTTACATAACCTCAAACTTCAGCCCATAAACTAGTGTAGGTTGTAAAAAAACCATTTGGGCATTTGAAGCGGGAGACAATGGGCACGTAATTATCCGAGGGTCGTAAAAACTTGTCCGCGGCCATCAAATATTTTGCACCTATGATAACGAGATAATAAAAAAGGGAATGGCATCTAGTTGAAATGGTTTAGTTACAATTATTTCCATCAGAGCTTTTATTTAACGCGGTGAAACAATATTGCCTCTGACTATTGTTTTGTTTTTAGCTCGGCTGCCATTACTGTTAATTAAATGAGCAAATGAATGTTTATAAAACTAAAAACAGTCTAACTGAATTGGGCTTTTGGTTAAAAATAAAGTGGGACGCCGACTTCAGTTGGACTGACCCATTAACTACGCTTATTGAAGACGCATTTTGGGTCAAACACAGATTTAGGTTACCGTCTTTTCTGTGGACACACTGAAAGTTTATTGTTGTCTAAACATATGAATTGGCAAGATGCAAGACCAGGAAAAGAAGCCAGTGATGGTTTTTGTTAATGTTGACAGAAACAGGTCCGTCGCACTCTGCAATTGAGGCGCGAAGCTGCGGTTACATCTAATATATAAAATTCTCGTGTCACGGTGTACGTTATTGAACTCCTCCGAAACGGCTGGACCGATTTTAATAAAATTTTGTGTGTATATCGGGTAGGTCTGAGAATCGGCCAACATCTATTTTTCATACCCCTAAGTGATGTAAAAAAAATATTGCAGTGGGTGAAGCCGCTGGCGGGTCGCTAGTTTGCTTATATATGAGCTGCGATGCGTGTGAATGAATACAAAATATACGATAGAAAGGAGTTCACATAGTATGTACGTTCTACTATACTTTGATTTATATATCTTAATTAATAAATATCAAGGGGCAATCTCACACAAAGTGATCAGGTCCCAAGTACTGGATAGTGGAGAACGATATACAGACTTGTTTATGGAAATATGTTAAATACAGACTTGTGGTTGCCGGGTTAGAAAGGTGCCACAGCATGTCTTCTTGTGGATATCGTAAGAGGTAACTAAGGGAATGAAGGCTTGGAGTACTGTTAGGCGATGGGCTTGCAACCTGTCTCTAAAAGATTGGTACACATCTTAGCCTGTTTGTGAAAATTGTTACAGAATTTTAAGAGTTGTTGGTATTTCTGTGACTCTGCCCATCCCACTCTGGGAATGAAGGCGTAATGTTATATATATATACTTAAATACATTGAAAATGCCCGAGATAGAATATATAATCGCGTTCATCACAAAAATATATGCTTACACCTAAAATTAAACCTGGGACCTCAAGTTTCATAGGCAGGGTCACTCACTACCTAGGCTAATGAATTGACAAGCTAAAATTTTAAAATGATATTGGTAGGATTTTTATATTCAGTAAAGTTTATTCTTATATTATGTTAATGGTCTAGGTGGTATAGTTAAGTATCCTAAAAGTTAAGTGGTGCATTATCATCATCACCATAAGTTATATCTTCCAAAAGACTTCCACAGCTGGGCGAAGACCTTCGCCAAGAATCTCCAGTGCAGCATATTACTAGGAACAAAGTGCAGTAAAGTTTAAATACATACATACGTAACGTCACGCCTTTATTCCCACAGTGGGGTAGGCAGAGCAACAGAATACCAACAAATCTAAACTTGTTGATAATTCTGTAACCTCATTTTGCATAGTCGGACTAAGATGTTTACCAGTGTATTAGTGACAGGTTGCAAGCCCATCGCCTAACAGTACAACAAACCTTTATTCCCTTAGTCGCCTCTCACGACATCCACGGGAAGACATGGAGTGGCACTATTCTAACCCGGCAACCATACGGGAAAAAAAAAAAAAAAAAAAAAAAAAAAAAAAAAAAAAACCTACTTTAAATAAATAAATAATAGTCGCTCAATTATCTTATCGCCACTCTTGAAATAAGTACCGTTGGCCATCACTGGTCTTCATCATCAGTTGCACTTCACCAAATGATACTTTTTGAAAATAATAAAATTCCTAAAATATTTGAAGAATTCCCACGATTTCTTCAAGATGTCATCATCACATCCTGACTTGGTAGTACATAATAAAGATAAGATAAGCATTTATTGTCAAGCTGTGTACAATTGTTATTAAATGTCAAAATCAAAAGATTAATAGTTCCAACAGTTTGCCCATTTCGGACGTACAATAATAACCTTACCTACATCTAAATTTTATTAATTAATACTTTACAGAAAAAAAAACATTTAAGTTATAAAAACATTTGCAAAGTAGCCATTCCTTAAGATTATTTTTGAACTGTGCATTACATAGCGACTTTATACATTCCGGTAAATGATTATGTATTTTTATTCCAGTAACATAAGTACTTTTGTTCAGTATAAAGCTAGAAGGACGAACTGTACATAAGTCATTTTTATATTGAGATCGTAAATTTATCTTAAAGTCACTTTTTTATTGAAGTCGTCAGTACGCTCCTTAACAAATAAACTTATTTCTAATATATAAATGCACGTCAGAGTTAAAATTCTATGGTTTTTAAATACGTTTCTTACGGATTCCGTATTAAGCTTAAATATGATGCGTAGGCATTTCTTTTGAAGAAGGAAAGTGGACTCAACATTTACTGAGTTACCCCAAAAAATTATGCCATATGTTAGTTGAGGATAAACATTACCATAATAGAGAAATCGGTGATCATAAAAAGAACAGGTATACAACATAAAATCTCCTCCTTTTGTGAAGGCGGTTAACAAACATCCTCTGAGCAGGCGTGCAATTCTAATCTCCACCGAAATCCTTAATTTCCGCCCCCTCAAGCAAAATCCTCCCCTTAGAAACCAAATCGTTAAGTTTATACACCGAATACACCACAGTAGGTAGATAAATACCCGACAGCGGATATCCACCCTAAACTTGTAATATTACTTGATATACAACATCTTGCCACCATCAACATCCATCGCTGCATTGCTCCCACTTTTGTTTTTATGCTTGCTTACCACGCAGCAGTGGGTGCTGTATGTCATTAGTGATGTATGCATGCGCCTGAAGGGACCAGTTTTATTAGGGGCCGTTTTATAGTTCAAGCTACGGCCGGAAGGAGGCGCTAGTTGCAAGGTTTAGAGAATTAGGGTGGGGGCACGAAAGACGCGGGAAAACAAAGTTCGAACAGCCGTGATATCATTTTTTTTTTATGTTAAGAAGAAGGCACACGAGCACTCAGGCCACCTGATGGTACGTGGAATCTGAGACCCATAGACATTTGAATTCTCAAGACTATAATCCTAAAGATCACAAATGTATTACCAACCCTGACGACCAAGATGGAATGCCTCTATGGTAGTAATTTCAACGGTTGTCTTATCCCCACACCGGAACACAACAATGCGAATACTGTTGCTTGGCGGGTGGTTAATGGATAAAATGGTGGTAGCGATCCGGACGGACCCTGCATAGGGTCCTACCACCACTAAAAACAGCACTAAATCGAAAAAACTTATTCACCAAACCGTAGTATTTATGAAAGACCTATTCAGCGATACCCATTGAATCCACGATACAAACAAACCATCCCCACTTTACGTATACGAATATTATAAGTATATTACTAGAATAAAAAAAAATGTGTTTACTATGACTAGTATGTATATTCTTCACATCTTTTTAGTTCTTATGGTTTCTGAGCTAAGCTGCGGACGGACGGATGGACGGACAGACAGACGGATACGACAAGACTATTAAAGGTTTCCTAGTTTGACTACGGAACCCTAATAATGTAAATTGTCTGGTTTAAAGGCGTTCCATCTATGTCAGAGATATTTCGGAGAGGAAATGCTAACTCTATCGCATTCAGACTTGGAGTATTCTTACAAATAAATGGCCTGAGGAAACATTCACTTGTTAATTTATGTATCTATGTGTGTTTATGGCATCCTAGTACCTAATCAGATGAAACGATTTGCGCAAGGTTTTTTTTATGATACAGAGAAGGCACACGAGCATTCAAGCCACCCGATTGTAAGTGGAATCTGAGACCTATAGATATTTGAATTCTCAAGACTGATACGACTGCAATCATAAGACCTCAAATACGTTGCCAACCCTAAGGACTAAGATGCAATGCGTCTATGCAAGCACTGCTACTTGGCGGTAGGTTAATGGATAACATGGTGGTAGCGATCCAGACGGACCCTGCATAGGGTCCTACCACCACTAAAAGGCTAAGGTCTTTTAAGAAAGCTACTTTAATCGGTATTCTTCTTATGTTTAGATGACATTGTTAGGGTTAAGAGTTTTACCGCTAAAAGAGGTGGCCATTATCTTGGTTTCTTTTTATTCAATAGTTTACATACATACATACATAAAGTCATGCCTTTATTCCCAGAGTGGGGTAGGCAGAGCTACAGAATTACCAACAACTCCAAAAAACTTGCTGATAATTCTGTAACCACATTTTGCACAAACAGGCTAAGATGTTTACCAGTGTATTAGTGACAGGTTGCAAGCCCATCGCCTAACAGTACTACAAGCCCTTATTCCCTTAGTCGCCTCTTACGACGTCCACGGGAAGACATGGAGTGGCACTATTCGAACCCGGCAACCACACGGAAACGTTTCAATAGTTTAGATGTAATTATTTACGAAAGTGCAAATCGCTCGTCTCCTGGCCTTTGCATGTGTCGGGCCCCTAATCCGGCCGGTTTACGACTGCCTTTTGTCGCCGCCGGATTTTTGCCGCTCATTTATTACTGTAACTCATTGTGCGCTGTTATAGCGATCGTCGCCAGCCTATAGGCGGACTCTGCATATAATGTAGACTTTTTAAGCGATTTCTTTACAGATAAATTTGGTCAGATATTTAAGAGATTTAAAATAACTACATATCGGGAGACAATCTTATACAAATTCACCTAAACTAAAGTCTAGGCTTAAATAGTCAGTTTTATATAATTATATCGTATCAGCCAAAGTGGCCAATTAGTTCGTCACACATACAAAATATATGATGTTATTAAATATTTGATCATTTGGCTCTTACAATAAACTGGGTGTGGTTTGTCATAGGAACAATAAATTAAAGCATCGTGTCCACACCACAAACGTAAAAACATTTATTCTACAACTTTTGAACATAACTTATTGTTATTTATTTATTTATTTCAGTTGCATAACATTAGGTACATAGTGAAATCAGATGGAGAGATAGTGCAAGTTCCAATAATGTCAAGACCTTATAATAGTAGGCATGCAAATACAAGGAAAACTTGATCTATGAACATTTATTGCATTTTGGTCGTTACTCTTTAAGAGGTACACTAGACATTAAAAGATACATTAAACCTATTGGTAGTTACTGTATTCATGCAAGCTATATAAGTTGTTTAGTGAGAACCAATTTAGTACTGTATACTTGAATTTTGGAAACGGCAAATCTAGAAAAGCTGGTGGGAGTTTATTATAAATTT
Source organism: Acleris holmiana (assembly GCA_949316455.1). NCBI lineage: Eukaryota > Metazoa > Arthropoda > Insecta > Lepidoptera > Tortricidae > Acleris > Acleris holmiana. Next base: position 1,791,629 of record OX438779.1, read on the forward strand.
TGACCGGCATCCCGTCCACATTTTTCCGACACAGAGCTAGGTTGCTTTTTGTAATTTGCAATTTATTTAGGTGGGTACTCCTCGCGGTGGGATTATTTTGTGATATTTTTACAATGAGGCAGTGTTAACTAAATATTAATGAATTTAGATTTTCCAAGCAAACAATGTATTGTGAAAACTACAAAGTTAGTAGGCTGACAGCTGATGTTAAGTAGACTATTGGATGTAGCATATTGAAAATGCTATTTAGTTGGTTCGAAAAAAAGCCAAATAATATATTACATTTTTTTTAAAGTTGTAGAACAGATTTTGCTACGTTTATGGAGTAGAAACGATCTCTTCATTTATTACTCCTATTACAGGCCACACCCGGTATTTGCTGCTGACTGTACTATGACTTTTAGACAAAGATTTGACGACACGTTGGGAGTGAACCTGCCTCCGAAGCCTGCGGTCCTGGGTTCGAATCCCGGTAAGGCCAGATATTTGTGTGATGAGCGCGAATATTTGTTCCTGAGTCTTGAATGATTTTATGTATTTAAGTATGTATTTCTCTATTTAAGTATGTTAATCGGTGTCTATTACCCTAGAGCTTCGTTGGGACTAGGTCAATTTGTGCGAGATTGTCCCCTGATATTTATTTTTATTATTTATTTCATATAGAGAAATACTTACTTAAATACAAAAAAACCATCCAAGACAGCAGGACAGAGTTACTATTAGTTTTTTTAAAGAGTTGGTCTACCTAGAATAAAACTAATCTCGGCAGATTTTGTAAAATCATTAAAAAAGAAGATTAAAAACATTTATTCACAACCACATGGAAAATAAAAACATACATACATACATAAAGCCACGCCTTTATTCCCAGAGTGGGGTGGGCATAGCTACAGAATTACCAACAACTCTTAAAAACTTGTTGATAATTCTGTAACCACATTTTGCACAATCAGGCTAAGATGTTTACCAGTGTATTAGTGACAGGTTGCAAGCCCATCGCCCAACAGTACTACAAGCCCTTATTCCCTTAGTCGCCTCTTACGACATCCACGGGAAGACATGGAGTGGCACTATTCTAACCCGGCAACAACACGGAAAATAAAAATTCAATTAATAATAAAAAAAAATAAAGTTGACGTTATATATTTTAGAGCTGTTGGTATTTTTATAGCTTTGCCTACCTCACACTGGGAATAAAAGCGTGACATAATGTATTTATGTATTTTAAGGCTACCTTATAATGAAGATTTGAGATTTTTTGTTAATGAGAAGGCACACGAACACTCTGGCCACCTGATGGTAAGTGGAATCTGAGATCCATGGACATTTGAATTCTCAAGACTATAATCCTAAGACCTCAAATGAGGACTAAGATGGAATGCCTCTATGCTAGTAATTTCACCGGTTGTCTTATCCCCACATCGGAACACAACAATGCGAACACAGTTGCTTGGCAGGTGGTTAATGGATAAGATGGTGGTAGCGATCCGGACGGACCCTGCACAGGGTCCTACCACCACTAAAATTGATAATAGCATTCTCAAAACTGCGAACATGTTGCTAACCCTTCAAATAACCGATCGTTACAGTAAGATAACGCAATTTCGTTGCAATATTATTTATGTTATTAAAAACCAAGACTCGTATTGAGAATTGTGCCATACATAATTTGAATATTGAAAATAAATAAAAATTGACAGGACAAAAAAAAAGAAAACTAAACTTATCTATTTCGTCACGAAAATTATCGTATCTAAATGTATGCTAGTTTTCGTGACGAAATGGAAAAGTTAAATTTTCTTTTTTTTTGTCTTTAACAATGTACGCTTTTATTGAAAACCGCCCGCCTACTGAAAATGGTAACGTTTAAACTACGTCGGGTTATTTATTACAGAAACAGGTACAAACTTAAAATTACTTGAAAAAGTTACAAAAAATTGCTTGTCCTTAACCTAAATAACGTAATAACAAAATCATAAAATCATGTAAACATTGTCTCTTGTCTAAGGGATACGGTTTCTGTAGGAGAACGTATGGAAACTTTATTTAATGTGATTGTCTTGCACTTGCACCATCATAGGTAGGTAAATAAGTATAAATATTTTTATTTATAGGGTTCCGTACCCAAAGGGTAAAAACGGGACCCTAATACTAAGACTCCACTGTCTATATCTAATAGCAGAGCTAGACCGTTGAAGTTTTCACAGATGTTGTATTTCTGTCGACGCTATAATAACAAACACTAAAAACAAAAAAAAAAAAATATTTAAGTGTGGCTCCCATACAACAAACGTGATTTTTTTCCCGTGTTTTGCTCGATAATACGGAATCTTTCTTGCCAGTTGAGTCTGACTCGCACTAAACCGGTTTTACTTATTTATTTAAAAAGTTCCTTAATTTTAACAATACAACTGCCCTGAATTTATAAAATTACCTCTAGAAACATTTTACCACATACCCATTACAAAAATCATCCTGCATCTCCTAAATTACGTCAGGCTGTCAATTTTAAACAAGTCCCGACCCCAAACCTTCGCGGCCCTCCGACCCGCCCTATGTCCACTCGGTTGTATTTGTTTCCTCTCTTCTCTGCTGTCAAACCGTTTCGGCTTTCAAGGAGCTGGGCCCATCCCTGACCCTCCCATCAACTAATACGCAACGGGGTTCAAGGTAAGAGAGGCGAGCGTTTGGATATGTAACTTCTTTTTTTTTTATGTTAAGAGGAAGGCACACGAGCACTCAGGCCACCTGATGGTAAGTGGAATCTGAGACCCATAGACTTTTGAATTCTCAAGACTGCAATCCTATGCGTTGCCAACCCTGAGGAATAAGTTGGAATACCTCTATGCTAGTAATTTCACCTGTTGTTTTATCCCCACACCGGAACATAACAATGCGAACACTGTTGCTTGGCGGGTGGTTAATGGATAAGATGGTGGTAGCGATCCGGACGGACCCTGTACAGGGACCACCACTACAATAATAGGCTTTAGGAAGGCTTGCTTTACTAATAATAGGCGGCCGAGTTATAAACGATACTAAAACACGTCAAAGAACGATATCGATAAAGCCAAAGCGTGATAATTACACATAATTTTCCACATGGTTGACTTGTATCCAAACCAGCCCATAAGTTTTGATGAGATACGATTGTTCCAAAAATAATATAAAAGCAAAAGTTTGTTTGTTTGGTTTGTTATCTCACACAAATTGATCTAGTCCCAAACTAAGCTCTAGGCTTGTACTATGGGTACTAGACAACGATAAACTTACTTAAATAGAGAAATACATACTTAAATACATAGAAAACATCCAAGATCAGGAACAAATATTCGCTTCTTCAAAAAAAGGAGGAGTTTATACGTTCCATTGTATGTTTTTTATTTTTATATATTGTATATATGTTCACCGATTACTCCGTCAAAGCTCCGTTAGTAGCTTACTTTAATTAGTTAATATAAGTAGGTATAACATTAAAATAGTTTAATTCATGAGCGCTATTCCCCAACAAACTGACCCTGGTTTGGCGAAATTTATTGTATACCTACCACCTAAGTTGTTTTTGAAATAAATAAATAAATAATTAATAGTTTATAATAATTTCCATGTGGTGGCCGGGTTAGAATAGTGCCACTCCATGTCTTCCCGTGGATGTCGTAAGAGGCAACTAAGGGAATATGGGCTTTTAGTACTGTTAGGCGATGGGCTTGCAACCTGTCACTAATACACTGGTAAACATCTTAGCCTGATTGTGCAAAATGTGGTTAGAGAATTATCAACAAGTTTTTAAGAGTTGTTGGTAATTCTGTAGCTCTGCCTTCCCCACTCTGGGAATAAAGGCGTGACTTTATGTATTTGTACTTTATTTTGAAAATTTTTTTTTGGTTCGGTAGAGTATACTTCCGAAGTGATCCCATTGTCACCACATCTGAATCTGATGAAGGGATCAGTAAGGAATTGAGGAATCTCCTCAATTATTGTAAGCAAACATATAGTGATTTTAGTATTTTTACAACAAGTCTAGCATTTGCATTCAGAAAGTATAACTTTGGGAAGTGGAAATGATGATAAAGACCAGAGATGACCATCGGTACTCCTTAACGGTACCTATTTCAAGGGTGGCGATCAGATATCTCGATTAAGATAGATGAGCGAATACAACGAAGAATATTTACTTGTTGTAATATGACTATGACTTTCCGGCGGCGTTGCTTGTGGCGCGCTTGAAACTTAAAGTTTCATATCAACTAATAAGTGGGACTACGGAGCAGCGTTTTAAAATCACTAAAAAGTATATAATAAAAAGTTAAAAAAAAAACCGCCTTCAAAAACGCAAAAAATAACTTCAACTGAAGTTCCAACTGAAGTCGGGGACCACAATATTTTCACTAAAAAGGTGACTTCAGTTGGACTAACCTATTAGGTAGGTGCCTACAATTTGAAAAGAAGTATTTTTTTGCGTTTCGGAAGGTGGTTTTTTGTTTATTATCATAACTAAGTTTTGATAATTTTAAGTTTTCAATCCACATTATATAATTAGAGTGAATAGTAAAGTTCAATATGAATCAACATCCCTATTGACATAAGTATTTTAACGCCCAGAATGCATCTTGTCTTAGCCCACCAATATAGCCACCAAAAGCCAGACTGCTGAAAAGAGATACAGTATCTTGAGAGTAAAATTCAATTTCTTCATTTTAATACTGGTCGTAAAAATAACAATACCGCTACCTCTCATCACTCACGCGGCATCTACACACGAATCCCTCTTGCTAATGGCCCGCGGTGGAGCCGTGTTTACTTTTATTGTCAAAATAAATCTGTCTTAACTGTCGCGATCATCGCCGCTAACCGCTCCGTTAATGGAGGTGGCATTGGGCATAATACTTGAACTGTTACAAATTGCAGCGATTAAGCTGATAGAGAGAAAAGGCGATAAACGAATGCTGCTGATCTAACTACTATTATAAATGCAAAGGATGGATGGATGTTTGTTACTTACTCACGCCAGAAAAGCTGAACGGGTCTGGATGAAATTTTGCACTGAGATAGCTTACATAAACAAATATCACAGGGTAATGTCACACAAATTGACATAGTCTCAAACTAAGCTCTAGGCTTGTACTATGAGTATGTACTAGACAATTATAAACTTACTTATATAGAGACATATATACTTAAATACAAGGAAAACATCCAAGACTCTGGAATAAATATTCGTGCTCGTCACGCAAATATCTGCTATGAACCCGATTTGACCCAGAACCACTATCTTCTAAGGCAGGGTCACTACCAACTAGCGTAGCTTATAGTCTGGAACAGCATATAAGCTACTTTTTCTGCAGAAAGTTACATGGTTTTTAAGGGAATAGCGATAAACGTCTAGTATATAATAAAGATTGTAAACTTTGTCACTATCTTAATAGCTGATGATTTTGTAGTGGCACAATCGAGGTCTCAGATATGTATACACTTTTGGACCTTATCCCATTGAGATAAGGTGCAAAAGTTTATACATATTTAGGAACTTGACTGTACTTTGAGTAGGTTCCCTTCAGATAGCTACTACCCATCTTAAAAATTGCAGCCAAGAACAACAAACATAGAGACATTCCGTCTTACTTCTTAGGAATGCAACGCATTGGCTGGAGGATTAAGGTCTTGAGATTGAGTATTGAGAAGGCAAATGCCTATCCGATAAATACATACATCACATCACGTCTTCACTCCCAGAGCGGGGTAGGCAGAGCTACAGAAATGCCAACAATTCTAAAAAGACATCTTGATAATCCTGTTACCACATTTTGCATAAACAGGCCAAGAAGTTTACTAGTGTATTAATTAGTGACAGATTGCAATCTTATCGTCTAACAGTATTTCAAGCCCTCATTCCATTTGTTGCCTCTTACAACACCGACGTTAAGATATGGAGTGGCACTATTCTAACCCTGCAGAGCAGAACGTGCCAAAGAAATAGATATATATGACATATCGCACCTTCGGTAGAACAAAGGCACAATTGCCGCTTTAGTCACATGGCACATTGTGTCCTTTGTTCTAGCGGACAAGGGCATAATTGCCCCTTTAGTCACATTGTATATTTTGCCCTTGTTTTACCGAAGGTGCGATATACTCGGAAAGGTGTCCCATTGTTTCACCGACTAATTTCATAGAACGTTTAGTTTCACAGAATTTCGCTTCATCGAAAGCTATGTTTTGCTGAAACCCTACTATTTCAGGTTATCTTAAACATTCATTAGTATTACTTAGATAAGCTTGAGTTAGACTTGTGACTATAAAATCTAAACTCCTGCGCCTAAAGAAGCCTGTCTAGAAAATGAAAATTCTGTGAAATGATACGTTTTATGAAATAAACACATTTTGCACAATTAGGCCAAGAAGTTTACTAGTGTGTTAGTGACATGTTGCAAGCCCATCGCCTAACAGTAGGTACTACAAGCCTTTACTCTCTTGGTCGCCTTTTTAGACATTAGTGGTGGTAGGACCCTGTGCAGGGTCCGTCCGGATCGCTACCACCATCTTATCCATTAATCATCCGCCAAGCAACAGTGTTCGCATTGTTGTGTTCCGGTGTGGGAATAAGACAACCGGTGAAATTACTAGCATAGAGGCATTCCATCTTAGTCCTCAGGGTTGGCAGCGCATTTGAGGTCTTAGGATTATAATCTTGAGAATTCAAATGTATATGGGTCTCAGATTTCACTAACCATCAGGTGACCTGAGTGCTCGTGTGCCTTCTCATTAACATAAAAAAAAAAAAAAAAACCACGGGAAGACATGGAGTGGCACTATTGTTACCCGGCAACTAAATGGGCAATGTAAATTGCTAATAAATTATAATCTTCAAGAGAAACCGCAATTTTTCTAGATAAGAAGAAGGCAATCTAGCACTTAGGCCACCTGATGATAAGAAAGACCTAAGACCCACTTTTGCATTCTAAACACTGTAATCCTAAGATACAACGAAGTTGTAACGCCTCTGAGCTAGTAATTTCACTGCTACACTGGAATACAACAATGTAATATTCCAATATTTATACTTCTAAGAAAGATGGAATAGACCCTTTAAACCGATAAGTTTGCCGTTGTACATTATCATTGCATTGATTTTTTTAATACAATATTAAAGTAAGCATTTACATACATACGTACATTTTTACTAAAGTTCATAAAATTTGGATATTTCGCAAACTTACTGAAACACCTTCAGTTTACGAGTTATAAGGGAGACGGTTAAATTTTAACAGTTTAAGTTTTAGTTAGATGTTCTGACGTAAGCGACATAAACTGTCAGGTTTAAACGCCGTAGTTTTGATGATATGATATAAAATATAGGGTGTTAAGGGAGGTAAGTTTCAGCTTTATCGAGTCATGATTTAGAGGAAATGTTGGCAAAGCAAGCTCAGTTTCATGTTTCGTTTCTGGTTTACGATCCAAAATTGTTACTAAAAACTATGGTAATTTTTTTAACGTTTTTTATAAACGTTATATCCATACTAATATTGTAAATGCGAAACTGTATCTGTCTGTCTGTTAATTCTTCACGCTTATAATGCTGAGCCGATTAAGATGAAATACGGTATAGAGATAGAGTCCCGGGAAGGACATAGGATACCTAGTTTTTATCCCGGCAACAGTTTAGTTCCCAATGGAGTAGGGATAAACGACTTCTATGCGGCCAGAGATGCGGACAAAAGCTAGTTAATAATATGATGATTAGGGAGCCTATTACGAAGGGTCCGCTGTCCGTCCATCCGGTCCATCTGTCATGGGGCTGTATCTATTGAACCGTAATAGGATTTTAGTTAATTTGTCTGTGCGCATTACTATGGCCAGTAAAATAAAAAAAAAACCCAAAACAAGCAACGTAAGTTTCAGAGTTTTTACTCGATATTATTATCGTACGATGAACTGGATCGCTTTCGTGTGCTAGCCCGACTCGCACTTGGCTAGTTTGATTTACATTCATGTTGCTTAAAATTTACTGTTGTAATTTCGTAACGCATAGCAATCCTTGGAAAAATCATTATTTCGCATAATTATTTTTGGCATAAATTTCTTCGCATACTGTCATTTGGCACAATTATCTTGAGCAGAATAGTACATTGGCATAACGTTGATTAGAATAGTCCTATGGTAGAATAATTGTTTCGCCGAATTTTGTATGGCATAGGTACTATGTAGTTGGCATAAAGACATAAAGCAGAATAATATTTTACTAGGTAATGCTTGTAGCTCTAATCAATGAAATTGCATTTATGTGTTCGGTGTTTAGTTTTCAATCTTATTTATCCCACTGCTCCAATTGCAATTCAGTCCTGGCCACTCCTGGCGCTTCAACGGCTGCTGCCGCGGCACGCTCCCTACCCTCGCTCGGCTCGGGCGCTGATATTGTAGAACTTCTAACCTAACCTAACCTATTGTACTGGTAGCAGTTCGTTACTAATTATTATGCTATGTACAATTATGCCATAATAAAATTCGGCGGAAGGTATATTCTGCTACATAAAATAATGCCAAATTAATGTTATGCGTCATGACATGACAGTTATGCTAAATATACTATTAAGCTAAAGTATCATTCGGCTGAAATGTTTCTGCGATAACTGCGAAGACAATCGATACAATACAATAAAATACAAATGCTCTTTATTGAACACCAAAAATATAAAATAAAAACAGAACACGGAACAGTACATTTAAATCATAGATATACAACAGGCGGTCTTACCGCTAAATAGCGATCTCTTCCAGACAACCTTTTAAGAGAAATAACTGAGGACACAAATTCATGGCAGGCGGTGTAAACTAATTCGTTTAGAACGCAAACTAAATAACTACAAGAAACAATTAAATTATTTCAATTTATATCATCAATATTATGACAGATGAAGAGAACCCGGCCAGTTTATCTTCATTTCGAAGCAAAGCATACACAGACCATACAACTGTAATCTAAAAGTGCTCCTAAATAAAAAAGCTTAAAGGCCACTCAGACTGCACTAAACTAAGATCAAATAGCATCAGTATAAACTTAGACGTCCTTAGTCCTAAACCTAATTAATCCCCGTAAGCGAGTAAGTAAATACTAGGTTTAGTGTATTTTTGGGTCCGACGGACGGACACACGTTCTAATCGTATTTACTTTTAATTAGTTGCTAGCTCGCAATAGCTAATAGATGTACGAGATGGTGCAGTATAGATCGGAACAGTAGGGAAGGGATAAATTTTTGGTGGTAAACTGTTTGTTGTTACTCAATCACGCCAGAACTTTTGTCTCGAAAATTTGGACATTTTAGTTTAGAAAGCGATAAACAACCAACAGCTAGTAATTAATTCCATTTGTTTGCGATAAGACAACATCCATTATTTATTTATAGTTACCAAACAGAATAAATAAAAAACCTAGAATGTGCGCCACTATAATTAAGTATTTAATCCGAGATTCGTCGACATTTGAGAGTAAAGTTCCTAATATTTAAAATTAGGTACATAACGATGAACATTTCATTATGTTGGAATTTGTCATAGAGTTGAACTATTGAGATCAATAATAATTTAACATAATTTTGGCTAGTTCTTTTTTACATTTTGTGAAACAAATCAAAACTTGCGTTAAAATAATTATGATGATGTTCATCTAAAATCTAATATAGAAAATTCTCGTGTCACAATGTTCGTTCCCATGCTCCTCCGAAACGGCTCGACCGATTCTTATAAAATTTTGTGCGCATATCGGGTAGATCTGAGAATTGGCCAACATCTATTTTTCATACCTCTAAGTGAAATTAAAGAAAAAAAATTGCAGCGGGCGAAGCCGCCAGCGGCACGACATTTTATTCATAGTGTGGCAATCAAAAGGTTTAACCCCAGAAGCTTAATTATAATTAAAGATGGATATAATTCATGAACTCACATTTAATTTCATTACAATGTAAAGAAATAAAATGCATGTTGCGCTACTGTTTTTAAGTTACTTTCGAGTGTCAGCTTAAGAAAAATACTGTGCTTTGAGAGTTAACTTAAAAATGCTAGCTAACCTGTTAATACTGAATTTGCTCGCGCTCGCCGCATCTCATTGCACTGTAACAGTATTAGAGATTTTCTTTGAAACATCACGCTCTTTCAGAATGTAAAATGTTTTCCGGAAGAATTTACTGTTGTGCATTACGAACATCGTATTTTTCTCTTTAATATTTTATGGAGTTAAGTCTTCCTACAAACTTAATTTAGAATTGCAGTGAAGCTAAAACCTTTTTTCTTTTACACATTTATTTTCAGTTTGGCGTTTACGTTAATATCTACCTCGAAACGTACGTCCGTTAGTTTAATGCAAGCGACATCAATGCTAAACAGTTTTGTAATGTTAAAATTTAACGCTGCAGATTAGTATGATACTGCTCGTTTATAAGTTAAAGTATTCCAGTTTGTGGTAGAATAAATAATAAACTAACAAGAGTACAATTTCACACCAATGAAAATTAAAACAAATAAATTATTATAACCCTCTGCGACTGACGTGACGTCTATCAGACACCGCCAAAAAAAATCGCTTTATAGCGTGAAATAGGTCTCTATCGCTCAGCAACCTCTCCTAAAGACTCGGGGCACTATAAACTAACCTATGTTAAAAACTCCAGATCTTTTTACCTTTGTCAAGTTAATAACATTTTTTTATTTAGAAGCCCATATACATGCTTATTATAAATTCCACATGAAAATGAAATAATCATGCTATACACTTAATAAACAATACTTATCATTGACCCATTAGGTAGTATTTTTTCTATGTTTTATCAAAAATGACATCTGACAGACTCCACCTCAGAATGTTTCTAATAAAGTCACCACAGTTGCAGAGGGATAATGTTGAAATACGACAACTTTTACTCCCCTTATAGCTTCAGTAGACGGAGTCTTCGCACCACAAATGTCTGCATTTGTCAAGCACCTCGGAGAAGCTGTGCAGGGTCCGTCTGGATCGCTACCACCATCTTATCCATTAACTACCCGCCAAGCAACAGTGTTTGAGTCCTCTGGGTTTGCAACGGATTTCAGGTCTTAGGATTATAGTGTTGAGAATTCAAATGTCTATGGGTATCAGATTCCACTTACCATCAGGTGGCCTGAGTGCTCGTGTGCCTTCTCCTTAACATAAAAAAAAACTAATCAGCGGTTTATACGTAAAAGCTTTCACATTTATAATATTAATATGGACACTATGCATTTGGATAAGTCAATGCACAACTCACTTTTCTCAATCTCTTGAGGGTTAGCTTCTTTTCTTGTATAGTTTCTGTTTTATTTTCTATGATATTAAAATGTTTACATACATAAGTATTATTGTGTTTTATAATTGAAAAAATACCTTCTGCAGGAGTTGAATGATCTTGTCGGAAGCTCGCTCGCTAGTAGATTCACTTCACTCTATAACATAAAAAAAAAACTATTGCCGATTGATGGGACAAATCTTTAAGCTTAAGTAATGGGATGGTTAAGATTTTTCATTATTATATCAATAAACCGTACCACAAGCATGTGTATTTGTGGGACACGATTTAAATTCAGACTACTAGCCAAATTATTTGGCTTCGACTATGGCGCGCCCTATATTTTTAATAATTACTTTATTTCCCAAATTTCAATTTTAAAAGAAGTATTTTTATTGCGTTTTTTAACACTATATTTTTGTTCGACTTGTTAATTTTAAAATTATACAAACGTTCCGCCGTACTTACAACTGTTTCTTAACTTGGTAATCAATGTGTTATCCCTAAAGAGCACCCTGTACTTATCAAAGGAGTTAGTAACTCGCCCCGGGACCGTCTGTTCGCGAGTTGAAGACGAACCGAGATCAATGGAGTCGTTTCGTTATCGAAGAGCTAGTTGCCCTTTGAGAGTCGGGGGTTATACTGAGAGACGAACGAAGGATATAATTTGCTAATCTTAGTCATATTTTTAACCAATCGACAAACAAAGAGTATGTGTGTGTCAGTTTGAGGCATCGTAACTCACAAACGGATGGACCGATTTGGACGCGGTTTTATTTAAAACAAAGCTAGTGTAGTTAGAAATAATCGAATTGATCCTTAGGTTTAATGATAATCCGTTTGGCAGTTTAAGAGATATCTGAAAGGAGGTGCCAATTTATCGGGAGTTTTTATCTATTTAATACTTATTTTTAATAGAAAAGTGTAAAATTGATTGAGAAAGTATTGATGCTTGTTTACAGAATGTTTAAACATTTCACAAAAAGCCAATGTTATAATGATAAACAATATTATTTAGAAGTAGGTGTTATTAAGAAAAGAAAATTAAAGAAATAGATTTATACTGTCATTAAACTGTTACATATTAATTTTACCTTCACAAGGCATAGATAGGTAAGATACTTACCACAATATTATATTCATGGCAAAATTGACTTTAGGTCCTCCAGCCGATAAAACTTAATATCACACATACATGACGTATGATACCTAACTATGGATAAGTGCAGTTTTTCTTCACTCTGAAATCGACGACATGGTTCTTAAGAAAAAAAACTTATCTTTTATTTGATCACCCTGTATATCGTTCACTAATCGACACGCACCATAACCCCCACATTTTAGCAGTACGGTCAAATTAGTTTAACTAATATATAATTAGTTAAAGGCTTCCATTCACGGTTACTTTGGAACAGTTCAATCCAATTAAATCAGTTAACGGTTAATTGGTTTCAATCGGATATTAGTTTGCGCCAATAATTTATAAGGGTTAGTATAGGGAATAGATATTCCTTATCGGGGAATAGGGCGTGAAATATATTTAAGTGTATTTTAAATGTGGTTCATCTATTAATACCATTTTATCTCATTTTAGGTAATATTATTTACGAAAATTCAGTTATGGTATTAAACTATTATTGTAAAATATAGGACAAACTGAAATCTGCTTTTGGTTTAAAATATTAAACAAGGATGCTTTTAAACTTTTATTTGCAAAGGGCCGTTATTTAGAAAATGTCACTAAATTACACCTTACATTTTTTATATCTTACATTCATCTGTTATAACTCTTTTTGGCATAATCATCATTTGGCATACAGTCTTTTTTTTCTAAAAACCGTATACTTATCAGAGTTATTTAAAATATCATTGCATAGAACCCATTAGGTTAGGTTAGGTATATTTTATAACAATCCAGAAAAGATGATTATGCCAAAAAAGTTTTACCACATGAACCCGAGAATGTATATTCATGTTCACATTTTTCATTGCTTTACATGGTTAAAGTACAGGGTGTATAAATAGCATCTCTTTTGATTTTTTCCCAACACGCCGATCAAAAGCCGGATTATTGTTATCTACACCCCTTAACTGCACACCTTTGCATTTTATATCAAAAGTATCAAGATTCATCGGTTCAATATTTAATTTCACAGTGCCATAGCTCCGAAGCGATAATAAGCGATTTTTCTGCCGACTGTACACAATTCAGATGAGCCCTTCTAAAGTTTGTATGCGAAATTGGTAATTTTAAGGTTCGATGGATAATGTTTTAGAAGATTATATATAATGACTATAGTTACTAATATTATTAGTGTTAAAGTGCGTTTGTTTGTATTCCTCTGCAATTTTAACGGTTCAATGCCTAATCCGATTAATGTTTAATTTGGTAGGTTCAGTCATAGTTTAATAATAAATAACTTTAATACACTGCTAGAGATAGTACTTTGCAAATAAGGTACACTGCTTAATTTCAGTGAGTGAATACGCCGAACATAATAACGAAATTCCGGTAATTTGCATAATTCAAAACGTAATTTTCACACATTTTTTTATCTATGGCAGCCTTGTAAAAATAAAATAAAACATTTAATAAAAAAATACCTCCTGTGTAACGTTTCGTCCATTATTGTATTATTAAAAACCTTTTTTCTTTGTATCGCCACGATTTACACTTATTTTTACAAATATAAGAAAACCTCGTTAATCTTACGTGTTTAAAAAACCTTGTACTTAATTAGAACTTTATAAAACGTGAGCGCGAATATAAAATTAATTCGTAGATTTTATTCTGCAAAATAAAGTAAACACGGCAATTTAATTCTCTAAAAGCTTTATAATGGCAGGTTACACAGGTAACGTCGCGGGGCAAAACGATGGGCCATAAAAAGCATTTTAGCCCAATATACCTCCACATTGACATTAAGCACGCTTGCTTATAATAAAGTTTATAGACTGAGCGGTGACTGTGATTAACTATACGCCGCTGAGTAAGATTTTAATTAGACTTTAAAGTCGTTGGAGCTACACAGGCCGACTGCAGGGTCTTGTTGGAACTTAATCAAGTTTAACTTTACTATTAGTAATACATTTCAAACTTTAAAGATAGTGTCTTTGTATCATTTAAATTATCATATTTAAATTGTATACCCTTTTAATTAGGGTATACGATTTCGCTTATCTTACAATACTTATAGGGAAGGTATGTAATAGCATGCCTGAAATTACGTCGATTTTGGACGAGTCAAATTGCCCACGTGGCTACTTACTGAATAAAAACTTTTTATATTTTTTATTTTTTCTTAGCCACCAGAGGCCCTAGCCAAGATGCATTCGCTAACTAGCGTTTCTATTCGTTTGGTTTAAAAACAAAACAAATTGAAACGCTAGTAGTCTTTAGTTGAAATTATAATTCCATGACGTTGGATATTTTATTAACAAAAAAAATGTACCTGAAATAATAAAAATCGTTAACTTGCGTAAAATCCTATTTAGTTGCCCTACTGTTGTAATTAGGTCTAAGAGAAATAAATTGCGTTATATTTTCAAATTACAACATTGACGTTGTCTCCATAACCACAGCAAAAAATGTGTGGAAATTAAAATATATTTAATATTGTTCAGTTTACAACAAAAAGTTAACAAACTTTATATTTTTTATGTTACTACTTCTAACACTGATGAAAAACTTGCCATTGAACGATTTTAACGGGCCCAGACTACTACTATTACGAATTTAGGAGTTTCCATTGCTATACCAGCTATAATAAAAAAAAACAAAACCTCATCCTTACTATGTAATATAAACATCCTAGATTTATTCAGTTACATGTGAAGCTTATTTAAGTGTAAAAAGTTACAATTTAATCATCCTTGCTCAAAATAAGTGCCATCAATTTTTTATAAAAATTATGAAACGATGTAAACTAATCGCCAGCTGTCGCCCAGCCTAAACCAGGGGTCGTCACGTCTGCCCTAGTCCCACGAGCCCCATAACTCTATGCATTAATTTGCTGTAACGACTAACTTTTGAATTCGTTTTATTATCAGCTAGAATTAGGGTTTTAACGTTTGGTATTTTCATAATTATTCGACAGGGTGGCTATTAAAAGTTAAGCTCTTGTACTACCCACGCGTTTTGTTAAAAGGAAATGGCGAATAATCCTCTGAAACAATATCACGTTATAATAAAGGGCGTCTATTCTGCTGAGTTAAAACGATATTGCGTTGGACGTGTTTTAGTATCGTTGTTAACTCCTCCGCCATTACCGTTAAGTAAATAAAAGGAAACACGTCGAAAGCCATATCGTTTTTACACAGAATCTCATCCCTGGTTTTTTTCATGGTAAGGAGAGGGCACACGAGCACTCAGGCCACCTGATGGTAAGTGGAATCTGATACCCATAGACATTTGAATTCTCAAGACTTTGATCCTAAAACCTCAAATACGTTGCCAACCCTGAGGACTAAGATGGAATGCCTCAATGCTAGCAATTTCACTGGTTGTCTCATCCCCACACCGGAACACAACAATGCGAATACTGCTTCTTGGCAGGTGGTTAATGGATAAGATGGTGGTAGCAATCTGGACGGATCCTTCACAGGGTCCTACCACCACTAAACATCATAATTCCATACTAATTTATAAATGCTAAAGTGTATTTGTTTCTCCTTCTTTCAGGGCTAAGCCGCTGAATTAGGATACTTTTTATCCCGGAAAATTGGCCAGTTACCGAGGGTAGCGATGAACTATTCCTACGCGGACGGATTCGCGGGCAACAGCTAGTCAAAGATAATCCAAATGAGTCCAGTTCCAAAAGATCTTAATCCAGAATGCCGTATCCATTCCGCTAACCCTTTAAATTCCTAATAAAAACAATGACCATCCCCCAATATTCACTAAAGCCCCTCAGTCAGCCAAAAAGAAAAAAGAACGTGGTTATTCTTTAACGTGACTAAATAGTTATAAGGTCGACGGTGTGTTTTCAGGGTTTCGTAGACGAGCGGTGTCAAACGGAACCCTAGCCCCGCTAGACACGCTAGCCTCGTTGGTAGTGACCCTGCCTTCGAAGCCAGGGTCCTGGATTTAAATCCCGGTAAGGGCAGATATTTGTGTGATGGGCACGATTATTTGTTCGGGAGTCTTGGACGTTTTCTATGTATTAATGTATATATTTATCTATGTAAGTATGTTTGTGGTTGTCTAGTACCCATAGTACAAGCCTAGAGCTTAGTTTGGGACTAGGTCAATTTGTGTGACATTGTCCTGTGATTGTCATTGTTTTTTTTTCACAATTGTGTTGTTAGAGCGGTAGCCGTACCAAAAAAATGAAAAAGGGTACACATAGATAAAACGTATTTTTACAAGCTTTTAATTAACTTTTAGCCAGCAAGAATAACCCCAAGTCAGATAGTATCGACCAACGATTTCGACAATCGAACTTCGAGTCACATAGTATCAACTTCCAATTTTGACATCGACTTCAGCCAACAAGAATAACCTCGAGTAATTTCGATATCGACTTCAGCCAACCAGAATAACCTCGAGTCACATAGTATCGACTACCAATTTCGACATCGACTTTAGCCAACAAGAATAAAGTATGGACTACCAATTTCGACATCGGTTTCAATCAACAAGAATAACCTCGAGTCACATAGTATCGACTTCCAATTTTGACATCGACTTCAGCCAACAAGAATAACCTCGAGTAATTTCGATATCGACTTCAGCCAACCAGAATAACCTCGAGTCACATAGTATCGACTACCAATTTCGACATCGAGTTCAGCCAACAAGAATAAAGTATCGACTACCAATTTCGACATCGGTTTCAATCAACAAGAATAACCTCGAGTCACATAGTATCGACTTACAATTTCGACACCGACTTAAGCCAACAAAAATAACCTCGAGTCACATAGTATCGACTAACAACTTCGACATCGACTTCAGCCAACAAGAATGACCACCCTGGCAACCACACGGATGTGGTCGGTGCCGACCGTCGAATTTATTCCCTACTATCACCGTGTGAGGTATTATATTACAAGGAAGTTAAAGCTATTTAGATAAGGATATCGCTTCCATATCCTGTGTTTTGGCACGCTTCGGACGTTCGCTGCAGGTTTTTCCTCCCGACTGTACTTTTTGCTGACGCGTTGTTTTGTTGGTGATTTGTTGTTTTATAAATTTAGCGTTACATGTGTTAATTATCAGGGGACAATCTCACACAAATTGACCTTTCCCAAACTAAGCTCTAGGCTTGTACTATGGGTACTAGACAACGATAAACTTACTTATATAGAGAAATACATACTTAAATACATAGAAAACATCCAAGACTCGGGAAAAAATATTCGCGCTAAAAATAATAAATAAATAAATATCATGGAACCATCCACACAAATTGACCTGGACCCAAAGTAAGCTCTAGGTTTAATATGGGTACTAGAGAAATCCTTACTTATATACATGGAAACCATCTTTGACTCAGGAATAAATATTCGCGCTCATCACGAAAATGCACTTACTGGGATTGGTACCCAGGACGGCTAGCTTCGAAGGTAGGGTCACTGCCAACAAACTAGGCTAACATAACCTATGGTAGATTCCCTGAAAGGCAAATTAAAACAGTTCTAGCTTGACTTTATCTCCTAAATATTGTATCAACTATCCTATACACAAAGGTTAAAGGTTAGCTGGAAGAGATCCTTTAAAGGGATGAGTTCGCCTTTGTACGTCCCTATTCTGTGAATATTGTATTTGAATTTCTGTTTTTAGTACAATAAAATGTTTAGATACATACATATATACACAAATGTTGATTTATATAAGTTTAAGTATATTTATTGTTGTTTAGTTATATATCTTTGTATCTATTTATTTAAGTATTTGAATGTTCAATTTGGTGCTGTGAATAAATTTGTACCTACACTTGCTTACTCGATGCACAACCTTTCACTCTCTCAAGGGTTAGCTGGAAGAGATCCCTAAAAGGTATCAGTTCGCATTTGTACATCTTTTTTATTATTAATTGTATTGTTTTACTTTTTTTTTCGTACAATAAAGTCTTTACATACATACATAACGAAATTACCTAGTCCTAAACCACTACGCTAAGCTAAGCGGCTTGTACAGTCACGTATAATATATTATCCAATAGTGTTTCCAAAGATATCCGTCACATCTCTTTACTATTAGTGCCAATTTCACCATACGACGTTAAAAACTTAACGGATGATTAGAGCGTTAACAGTTGTAAAAATGTATGAACTAACAGTCCACTAACATTGATTAAATTTAACATCGTATGGTGAAATTGGTACTTAAGGTATAAGATCTTTATGGACTCTGGTAAGGCACACCAACTAGAATAAATGCCGTACAGGGTGTCCTCCATTTACAGGAAAATTTTATCCGCTTTACATTATTCCGCTCTTTTGTTCTCCAACAACAAACAATGCAAATGAAAATGTTGAAATTTACGCTGCTTTTGGCTTAAATTCTTAGCTGTTCTTAACGGGAACACTTGCCGTGTTTTGCATGTGCTTATTGTCTTATGTAGTACATAACAGTCGAGTATAAAGACATGTTCACACTATTGCACCTTTTTAGGATTCCGATGTTTAGGATGACGTCGATTTTAGATTTAATAATAATAAAAATAAAAATAAAAATATATATTTTTAATATTTCAATTTTGTTGTGCTTCTTGCGACTTGCAGAATTTAAACACATTGATTTTGACCAGGTTCGGTTTCCGGTTATGTATGAGAGTTAATAAAAAAGTTTGAATGTAATTATTATTAAATCTAAAATCGACGTCATGGTTCCTAAGAACAGATCTCGCTATCTCTCATAGTTTCCGACTTCTCCATACTGACCCATTTGGATTGTACACCTGGTATATTTCTACATAATTATAAGTAAGTTTATCGTTGTCTAGTACCCATAGTAAAAGCCTAGAGCTTAGTTTGGGACTAGATCAATTTTTGTGGCGATGTCCTGTGATTTATTTATTATTTATTTAATGGTACTTTTTCAATGTAGGAACGAGTTTATGAATCACTCCGTTAAGCGAAAAACAATTCCAAATTACACGTAAACATGTCGACACCTTAACTTGACTGGTTCATAATGCCTTTCGGCATTAAGTAAGCAATATTCACGTACTAACTTTTCCAAATGCATGTTCAAATTTCTCAAAGGAGTTTACACTTTGTAGAAGTAATTTTAAGGTTTAAAATGAATTGGATGGTACGAGGCTATTTTTATGCGAACCGTTGCTCATTCTGTGCAAAACTTTGTTTTATGAGCCGTAATGAGAATGTATTGCGGTGATGACAATTTAAACACCTCATTGTTTTACTGGAATATTTTGGGGACATCCTGTAGTGTTTTCTTTTCTGAATGTGTTAAGAATGTTTTGTACATTTTACAGTGCAGAGTATTTGTAAATTACTTTTAGCTTCATTTTTGTTTGACCTACATCCATTTTAATTGGTAAACATTGCAAAGAATGGTTTCTACTAAAAAATCGGTAACGTACTTTAGAGTAGTTTAAATAATTGTAGTGGAAATAAAATAAAATTATGTACCTACAAAAAGATATCAATACTTACTTATAATACTATTGTTTGTGGTGGTAGGACCCTGTGCAGGGTCCGTCCGGATCGCTTCCACCATCTTATCCATTAACCCGCCAAGCAACACTGTTCGCATTGTTGTGTTCCGGTGTGGGGTTAAGACAACCGGTGAAATTACTAGCATAGAGGCATTCCATCTTCGTCCTCAGGGTTGGCAATGCATTTGAGGTCTTAGGATTATAGTCTTGACAATTCTAATGTCTATGCGTCTCAGATTCCACTTACCATCAGGTGGCCTGAGTGCTCGTGTGCCTTCTCCTTAACATAAAAAAAGAGTTTAGCAGGAAATCAAGCATTTTACGCCGCAGGACAGGTATGGAGTCATGAAAGATGTCAATCACATAGTCATTAGCTAGGGCCACCTAATGTATCTGTTATCATAATTCAATTCAATCATTTATTCAGTAAATTGGCCACATGAGGTCTCTTTTAAACGTTGGTAATATGCAGAGGATCTACTAGCGCTTCGGACAAGACCATCATTGCGGAGAAGTGCCACAAGAAACTCCAGCAGAAATTAAATGTTTCAATTATAAAATACAATTATACTTAAAAGTAAGTTATATTACATAGTAATAAATAATAATTATTAATACTAGCACAAATAAAATAATTACAAATGTAAGAATATATACATACATACATAATATCACGCCTCCATTCCCAGAGTGGGGTAGGCAGAGCTACAGAAATACCAACAAATCTAAAAAGACTTGTTTATAATTCTATATCCACATTTTGCACAATCAGGCCAAGAAAATGACTAGTGTATTAGTGACAGGTTGCACACCCATCGCCTAACAGTACTAAAAGCCCTTATTCCCTTAGTCGCCTCTTACAACATCCACGGGAAGACATGGAGTGGCACTATTCTAACCCGGCATCCACACGGGGGATGAAATGGGGGGGGGGATGTAAGAATAATAACATTAAATTAAATAATGACTAGGAGAACAACACGACGAGGTCTCTACGTCAGGAACGATTACTTAAGTAACTAATTGGAAAACGGGTCCTTGCAAGCGTAAACAGATCGGACCCCACAAACCGCCGTTCACAAGTATGACGCGGATCACAGCCATCGCCTCCCTCAACCAAGTGTTCGGGAAGGTGGCATAATAAATAACGATTAATAGATCATATGAATCGTAATGGCCGAATCATTGCATCCCTAGTTTGAACATGAAGTCCGAATTTCAATCCATTACAATAACGGATCGCAGGTCCTAGATAAGACGACTGATGAAATTTATGGCATTGAAATAAGCGCTCAACGCGACCGACGGCTTACATCATTCCTATATATTTTCGATAACGGTATTCCATAACATTCACACAAATTGACCTAGTCGCAAACTAAATTCTTGTACTATAGTAGAGCGGTTTAAAAGACAATGTACACCGTTAAGGACAAAAATTAAGAAACTTTAACTTTTCCATATCGTCACGAAGATAAACGTAACAAACTGGAAAAGTTAAAGTTTCTTAATTTTTATCCTTAACGATGTACACTTTTAAGTAAGTAGTAAGTAAGTAGACATTGCATCTGCCCTTACCGATATTTTAACCCGGGACCTCTAGTTTCGATGACAGGGTCATTATACCAACTAGGCCAACGTGTCGTCAAACGATGCACTGTTTTGCTTCAAAACTAACTTTAAATATTTGACCCAAACACAAATACGTTAATTATAAAAAGCCTGAATTAATAGAAGAAAACTCTACAAATAAACGCTACAATACATTTTATAACATAGCCCACTCAAAAGACTAAGTACCCATAATGGTGTAAACACAAATTATCCAATCAGCGCGTCCCGTTAGGCGCAGGCGCCGGCGATCATTACGCGGCTGCGCCGGCGCCGCTCGGGGCTAACAGCTGTACATTGCTGGCTGGAGATTTATAAATAATATTGTGTTATTGTAGCAGCGTTTGCACTAGATGGTAATGACCGTTCTCGATATTTATTCATGATTTAGTGTAGGAAGAGAGAAATAGATAGATAGATAAAAAATGTATTCATAAATTACGCCATGGAAAAGTGAAACACATTAAAAGCTTAAAACTATTTATAACTACAACTAAAATTAAGATGCGTGATTCAAAAATCACGGCATAGGTGTGAAAGGGCGCCGGCGCAGCATGTCAACGTGCATGTCAGAGAGGACAATAGAGAGATCTCTTTTCAGGCGGGCGTTATGCTTGAGGGCCGAAGGCAATTTGAATGAAGTTGGAAGTGTTATGTATTTCAAATGACGAAGAAACTTCGCTAGCGCGATGTAGCGCACTGACAGATTTAGTTGCGGTGGCGCTGTCGAGTTGGTCGCTATAAGTTGTCACTAGATGTCACTAGGTTCTGTCAGTTATGGCCGCGAGTTCGTCCGCATACATTTACATTATCATTATTTCCTCGTGGACTTTAAAATTTTTCGTGATTAAAAGTAGCCTATGTGTTAATTCAGGGTATAAGCTATTTTCATTCTAAATGTTATTCAAATCCGTCCAACCGTTGCAGCGTGAAAGAGTAACAAACTAACACACACACACACAAATTGTCGCATTTTTAGGGTTCCGTAGCCAAATGGCAAAAAACGGAACCCTTATAGATTCGTCATGTCTGTCTGTCTGTCCGTCCGTATGTCACAGTCATTTTTTTCCGAAACTATAAGAACTACACTGTTGAAACTTGGTAAGTAGATGTATTCTGTGAACCGCATTAAGATTTTCACACAAAAATAGAAAAAAATACATAAATTTTGGGGGTTCCCCATACTTAGAACTGAAACTCAAATTTTTTTTTCATCAAACCCATACGTGTGGGGTGTCTATGGATAGGTCTTCAAAAACGATATTGAGGTTACTAACATCATTTTTTTCTAAACTGAACAGTTTGCGCGAGAGACACTTCCAAAGTGTTGAAATATGTGTCCCTCCCCTGTAACTTCTAAAATGAATATATGATGTACATTACCATGCAAACTTCCACCGAAAATTGGTTTGAACGAGACCTAGTAAGTAGTTTTTTTTCAATACGTCATAAAAACATTGATCAAAGCTACAACGAACTTTTATATTATGTTACTTGCTGCTACGGAGCCCTTTATGGGCGAGTCCGACTCGCACTTGGCCGCTCTTTTTATATTACTGTTAGTAAATGTGATTGATTCAGGTAATGCAGGGTCCATCCGGATCACTACCACCATCTTATCCATTAACCTAACGCCAAACAGCATTGTTGTGTTCCTGTGTGGGGATAAGACCGGTGAAATTACTAGTATAGAGGCATTCCATCTTCGTCCTCCGGGTTGGCAACGCATTTGCAGTCTTAGGATTGCAGTCTTGTGAATGCGAATGTCTATGGGTCACATTTTCCATTTACCATCAGGAGGCCTACCCAAAATAGGGTAGGCTGACCTACAGAAAACCCAACAACTCTAAAAAGACTTGGTGATAATTCTGTAAACATTTTGCACAAGCAGGCCAAGAAGTTTATTAGTTTATTAGTGACAGGTTGCAAGCCGATCGCCTAACAGTACTACAAGCCCTTGTTCCCTTCATCGCCTTTTACGACATACACGGGAAGACATGGAGTGGCACTATTCTAACCTGGCAACTACACGGGGTTAGCCAATAGTACACCAAATAAAAAAAAGGAAATTTACGAGTACCTTGTAAATAAATGAATAAAAAAATAGCAAGTAATGTACATCGTCCAAGCTAAAACCGTCTTTAAGGCAAACGATTTAGGCCGATTATACGGATCCGTTATAGCGTCACAGGGCCCATACAGGTCACCCTGCGCATGAGCACCAGCGCTGGCCTTCTGGCCTTAATTTATACATCCCTCTGCAGTTTGTTACTATGTTGGCTTAGATTTGTATGTATCTAAACACTTCACTACATATTAAACAAAGTCGCTTCCCGTTGTCTTTCCTATATGCTTAGATCTTATAACTACGCAACGGATTTTAATGCGGTTTTTTTAATAGATAGAGTGATTCAAGAGGAAGGTTTAAACGTATATTTTAACCCGGAGCAAAGCGAGGGCGGGTCGCTAGTTATAGTAAAAACAAAATAAAAACAGTTATAATATAGACAAAAATATAGCAGATATGTTAAAATTTTACCTAACTTAACAAACAAAAAGATAATTCACTCCACCAAAATCACGTGACATCTTCATAAAACAATTGCACAGCGTAAAATACCGCCAGTCTCGGCGGCTGATAAAAATCAATTTCTGGACCGTCACGGCTTCTCGACGCGTGATAGGAATAATGGATGCACAATCTGTATTGAAATTGAGGGTTACTCTGTGTTTTAACGATGAACGTTCTTGGTAAATTGGTATGTCCTGTGGTTCGTTGAGGTGTAGTGGAGCGAGTACGAATCCGGTAAATGTTTTATTTATTAAAAAAGATAGCATTATGATTAATTTTAACATTTTTGACCATTAATTAATTAGGTAGTGGAAATAATAGTAACAAAAAATAGACACAGGAAGTTGCGTTAAATTGTAATTTAATGAGCTTCTTCAAAAACTGTTTTCTTACTAAATTGAAGATTGCTCTGTTTTTATTTTTATTTTTTATTTAATTACAAGAAAAAATTTTGGTGTTGAAGACTATAATGCAATTTTTGTTGGCATAAAGCAACATACATACATACATAAAACTTATGGTTAACACGCAAACTAGAGATACTTACACTTTTCGAATTATTTTTTTCCGAAACGGTCCTCAAATCCAAAATAATAACATAATTATACATAATTATTAATTGGACGTTTAATAATTATTAACAGTGATCGGCACGACCCGTGCCACACCGCGGGATTCAAAGAGGAAATAAGAATATGGACATGACATGATCCGCAAAAGTTACGAGTTATGTTATGTATTTGTAAATAGAACTCAGAATATTTATTAACTCATACCTAAATTGTATAATTTTTCATTAAAGAAAATTTTGATACACTTTGCCTTTATTTTATACTGCGTAAAATATTACGTGCAGTATAAAATATTGTAGTGTTAAAATATAATCATTTGAAGTGCATAAAAATCATTAATCTTATCCCCGTTTCATACTTACTGAAATGAGAATAAATTATTTTCCTTTACCGATTCGAATGCTGGAATCCCGGGAATATCCATGTTAACATAATGATTGAGGTCATTGACACCACGTGGCACGGGTCGTGCCGATCATTGATTATTAATAGGACGTTTATATTTATACTTATAAAATAAATGGTTGTAAGCAACCGTAGTATTAAATATCTAATTTAAGCCCTCTTATCTCGCTATGCCCTTGCAAGGCCCGTATTATGATCGCTTTTATCGCGGTGGACAAAGCATCCGTCACTTGCGTACTGGTCAGAAATATATATCCATATCGATA
The DNA here is from genome assembly GCA_949316455.1 of Acleris holmiana. Classification (NCBI taxonomy): domain Eukaryota; kingdom Metazoa; phylum Arthropoda; class Insecta; order Lepidoptera; family Tortricidae; genus Acleris; species Acleris holmiana. Next base: position 1,816,973 of record OX438779.1, read on the forward strand.
AACACGACCATAATAGGCCCGCAGGGCATCACATGTATACCTACCTGATTATTTATATACCCGCCCGTGTGGTTGCCGGGTTAGAATAGTGCCACTCCATGTCTTCCCGTGGATGTCGTAAGAGGCGACTCAGGGAATAAGGGCTTGTAGTATTGTTAGGCGATGGGCTTGCAACCTGTCACTAATACACTAGTAAACTTCTTGGCCTGATTGTGCAAAATGTGGTTACAGAATTATCAACAAGTCTGTTTAGAGTTGTTGGTATTTCTGTAGCTCTGCCTACCCCACTCTGGGAATGAAGGCGTGATGTTATGTATGTGAGTGAGCAGGCAGGTGAGTCGAGTTTAGTGACGTATAAAGCTGCCTAATTGAGAAGGAACGCGCTAAAATGTGTTCTGTATGCTCTGACGGGACTTCTTAAACTTGCCGGATAAAACTTCACCTTAGAGATCGACACATATAAAACTTTACCTTTGAGATCGACGCAGCGCTGTGTTGAGAGACTACTTCAATAAAAACACCCGAATTTCAAAACCACTTATTGCAGCGAGTCCCTTTAGATAGAGCACGTAGCAATTTAAAAGCAAAGAGTTGATAAGCTATTTATTGGAAAGGCCTAGAACGTGAGCTCGCCTAAGCAACTTGGAATTAATTAAAAAATTAAATTGCCTTTTTCGCATAAATGTCAAAAGCAAACAGATTCTTATTAAGAATGCGTGTTGTTTCATTATTAAAAATGAGCTACGAATATGTTGTTGTTGGTGTAATATAATAATGAAACCATTTTCTAAGGCTTAGTAAAAATATAAAAGCCGAAAAAAGTTCAATATTTTTTTTATACTACAAAATTTGCTTAAATTAAAACTAAAACCGCAATGTAAAATTTTACTATCACATTATTAAAATTGATAGTAAAACTGGGTACTGTTTTATATCAAAGCAATACATTAGAATAAAAATAGTCTAGTTAAAATTTGTAGGTTTATGTATAAACACAATTACTTATCAAGTTATCAGACTGCTTTGGTAATGTTTCAAAATGACAAAAAATGTTTAATGGTACGTATAAAAAACTTCAACATTGTAGAGGGACAGGGCTCTATACAAAATTAAATACCTTAAACAAAAGGTAATTTAAAAATACTCAATTATCAAAGTCTACATTGTAAAGAACCTTTACTGAAAATAAAACAAACTTAAATACTTTAAAGAAAGGGTCTTTTATCCATTCACTTTATGATCGCATTGAAAAGACGTTGCGAAGCATCCCTTGCCCGATCCCCTCTTAAAAGAACCCTAAAAACTATTCCAACTTTGTCTGAGTCGATTCTACGTTTTATCTGTTTCAATTCTTTCATTAAGCACAATAAGAATTCACAATCAATTTCCAACCACGTTTCGCTTTTACCAAGTTAACTTTGCTTGTTCTACCACCCTTATACCTCAGCTTTAAGATCTTATTTGGCATGTTGCATGTGTTTTTGTTACGGGTAACGCATGGAGCCTGTCCATTCATTCTAGTGAGCATGGATTGATGGCCGCGGTCGGTGAAGCAAGGTGGTTTGCCGCTGTCTCGAGGATACAGCTCGAGCGATCACTTTGAAGTTCTGGAGTAATACTTGTTAGTCAGTGAGCAATTTTTTAACCCCTAAAAAAGAAAAAGTATTTTAAGTTTAATGTGTGTATATTTCGTGTGCCCGAGAACGATGTGGATTGAAAAAATATATGTTGGACATTTTCAAAATAAAGTGTACGTAAGTGTAGTGTAAGTGTAGTTAAGGAAAATTAGGAAACGTTAACTTTTGTCAGTTTTGTCATACATACATTGGCCATACATTTATATGGTTAATTTTGTCACTTGTTTGTAGCCTTAAACTTACATCACATATCAAGGACACCCCTCACACCTGCATAGTTTAATTTATACTTCTTATTTTTAATTCTCTGTAGAAACCAAAATCAAAATGTCTAATATCATTTTTTTATTGCGTGGTTATGAGAGTTCTCCAAATCCTACCTCATAGAGGCATACAATATTATAAACTTAGATCTAATTAAAGTATTTGTATTTGTTATTTAACAACCATCAGCAGCTTAGAATATAATGATTTTACATAATATTTTATTAAAATTAATATGTCAAAATTACATACCAAATAGCGTCAAATACATTGAGAAATAATATAAATTAAAATAATTATATAAACATTATCATTATCATTAAAAATAAAAAATAAAACACTTAATTCATTGCACTTTTTATAAAATAATCGTCTAAAGAATAAAAACACTCATCTATTAAAAACTTATTTAAAAATCCGTAAAATTAATTATTTGGAAGATTTGTCCACGTCATGGGTAAAGCGTTATGAATTCTGATCGCCATTTGCAAACAGTTTTTTTATAGCTGTATCTATTAATATTAACAATGATAGCTTCAACATTTAGTTCTCTCAGGCCTCTTCATATTTAATGCAACCAAAAGATACGAATCATTGTAAAGTTTTATTGTATGTCTAATCAGATCGCCACGTGACAGGCATGGCCTAGTGTGGGACCACCAGCTAATCGTATCGATTGTAATTACCAGAGCCCGGAATTTTCGTAGCATTTTTTATGTGTCATAGGGACTTCTCGTTTATCGACTTCCGTTATACATCATTTTATCGATACATTATAGAGCACAACGCAACATATTAATGAAGATTAAAAAGTAAAGGTAAAAAACCGGCCGTCTTATCCGAGCGATCTCTTTTGTATAACTTTTGAGTGGCTGAAAATGTTAAATAGAGATTTGCTATGAAAAGTTAAGAGTTAACAATTCTACATTTAATCAGTTCAGTTCAGAGTTTTAACATTTATCAATTTCATGTTTAAGGTCAGTTTTAGTGCTAACAAGCGTTTCATCGTTAGTTTATCTATAAAATAAATAGATATTCATCATTTTATCTTGTCTCGAAGAGATCGCGCATTCGCGATAAGACTGCATGTTGTTTGCTTGTTCTACCACCCTTATACGTCAGCTTTAAGATCTTATTTGGCATGTTGCATGTGTTTTTGTTACGGGTAACGCATGGAGCCTGTCCATTCATTCTAGTGAGCATGGATTGATGGCCGCGGTCGGTGAAGCAAGGTGGTTTGCCGCTGTCTCGAGGATACAGCTCGAGCGATCACTTTGAAGTTCTGGAGTAATACTTGTTAGTCAGTGAGCAATTTTTTAACCCCTAAAAAAGAAAAAGTATTTTAAGTTTAATGTGTGTATATTTCGTGTGCCCGAGAACGATGTGGATTGAAAAAAGTTATGTTGGGCATTTTCAAAATAAAGTGTACGTAAGTGTAGTGTAAGTGTAGTTAAGGAAAATTAGGAAACGTTAACTTTTGTCAGTTTTGTCATACATACATTGGCCATACATTTATATGGTTAATTTTGTCACTTGTTTGTAGCCTTAAACTTACATCACATATCAAGGACACCCCTCACACCCGCATAGTTTAATTTATACTTCTTATTTTTAATTCTCTGTAGAAACCAAAATCAAAATGTCTGATATAATTTTTTTTATTGCGTGGTTATGAGAGTTCTCCAAATCCTACCTCATAGAGGCATACAATATTATAAACTTAGATCTAATTAAAGTATTTGTATTTGTTATTTAACAACCATCAGCAGCTTAGAATATAATGATTTTACATAATATTTTATTAAAATTAATATGTCAAAATTACATACCAAATAGCGTCAAATACATTGAGAAATAATATAAATTAAAATAATTATTTAAACATTATCATTATCATTAAAAATAAAAAATAAAACACTTAATTCATTGCACTTTTTATAAAATAATCGTCTAAAGAATAAAAACACTCATCTATTAAAAACTTATTTAAAAATCCGTAAAATTAATTATTTGGAAGATTTGTCCACGTCATGGGTAAAGCGTTATGAATTCTGATCGCCATTTGCAAACAGTTTTTTTATAGCTGTATCTATTAATATTAACAATGATAGCTTCAACATTTAGTTCTCTCAGGCCTCTTCATATTTAATGCAACCAAAAGATACGAATCATTGTAAAGTTTTATTGTATGTCTAATCAGATCGCCACGTGACAGGCATGGCCTAGTGTGGGACCACCAGCTAATCGTATCGATTGTAATTACCAGAGCCCGGAATTTTCGTAGCATTTTTTATGTGTCATAGGGACTTCTCGTTTATCGACTTCCGTTATACATCATTTTATCGATACATTATAGAGCACAACGCAACATATTAATGAAGATTAAAAAGTAAAGGTAAAAAACCGGCCGTCTTATCCGAGCGATCTCTTTTGTATAACTTTTGAGTGGCTGAAAATGTTAAATAGAGATTTGCTATGAAAAGTTAAGAGTTAACAATTCTACATTTAATCAGTTCAGTTCAGAGTTTTAACATTTATCAATTTCATGTTTAAGGTCAGTTTTAGTGCTAACAAGCGTTTCATCGTTAGTTTATCTATAAAATAAATAGATATTCATCATTTTATCTTGTCTCGAAGAGATCGCGCATTCGCGATAAGACTGCATGTTGTTTGCTTGTTCTACCACCCTTATACGTCAGCTTTAAGATCTTATTTGGCATGTTGCATGTGTTTTTGTTACGGGTAACGCATGGAGCCTGTCCATTCATTCTAGTGAGCATGGATTGATGGCCGCGGTCGGTGAAGCAAGGTGGTTTGCCGCTGTCTCGAGGATACAGCTCGAGCGATCACTTTGAAGTTCTGGAGTAATACTTGTTAGTCAGTGAGCAATTTTTTAACCCCTAAAAAAGAAAAAGTATTTTAAGTTTAATGTGTGTATATTTCGTGTGCCCGAGAACGATGTGGATTGAAAAAAGTTATGTTGGGCATTTTCAAAATAAAGTGTACGTAAGTGTAGTGTAAGTGTAGTTAAGGAAAATTAGGAAACGTTAACTTTTGTCAGTTTTGTCATACATACATTGGCCATACATTTATATGGTTAATTTTGTCACTTGTTTGTAGCCTTAAACTTACATCACATATCAAGGACACCCCTCACACCCGCATAGTTTAATTTATACTTCTTATTTTTAATTCTCTGTAGAAACCAAAATCAAAATGTCTGATATAATTTTTTTTATTGCGTGGTTATGAGAGTTCTCCAAATCCTACCTCATAGAGGCATACAATATTATAAACTTAGATCTAATTAAAGTATTTGTATTTGTTATTTAACAACCATCAGCAGCTTAGAATATAATGATTTTACATAATATTTTATTAAAATTAATATGTCAAAATTACATACCAAATAGCGTCAAATACATTGAGAAATAATATAAATTAAAATAATTATATAAACATTATCATTATCATTAAAAATAAAAAATAAAACACTTAATTCATTGCACTTTTTATAAAATAATCGTCTAAAGAATAAAAACACTCATCTATTAAAAACTTATTTAAAAATCCGTAAAATTAATTATTTGGAAGATTTGTCCACGTCATGGGTAAAGCGTTATGAATTCTGATCGCCATTTGCAAACAGTTTTTTTATAGCTGTATCTATTAATATTAACAATGATAGCTTCAACATTTAGTTCTCTCAGGCCTCTTCATATTTAATGCAACCAAAAGATACGAATCATTGTAAAGTTTTATTGTATGTCTAATCAGATCGCCACGTGACAGACATGGCCTAGTGTGGGACCACCAGCTAATCGTATCGATTGTAATTACCAGAGCCCGGAATTTTCGTAGCATTTTTTATGTGTCATAGGGACTTCCGTTATACATCATTTTATCGATACATTATAGAGCACAACGCAACATTATCAATGAAGATTAAAAGTAAAGGTAAACAACAGGCCGTCTTATCGCAAAGATCGATCTCTTTTATATAACTTTTGAGTGGCTGAAAATGTTAAATAGAGATTTGCAATGAAAAGTTAATAGTTAACAATTCTACATTAAATCAGTTCAGTTCAGAGTTTTAACATTTATCAATTTCATGTTCAAAGTCAGTTTTAGTGCTAACAAGTGTTTCATCATTAGTTTATCTATAAAAGAAATATATACTCATCATTTTATCTTGTCTCGAAGGGATCGCGCATTCGCGATAAGACTGCATGTTGCTTATTTCTACGCGTAATTATATCTTGAAAAATGTATTCTCTATTTATCGATGTACACATGTAAATCTGAAGTCGATAAACGAGAAGTCCCTATGACAGCTCAAAAGTGCTACGAAAATTCCGGGCTCTGGTAATTTGTGTTTGGCCGTTTAAGATATATCAGCTGTAAAAGAAGTGATCACCATTATATTTTATGTATGTAATAGTTATTAACCTCTCTCTTTTAATTTAAGAGCTTCTTTTGTCGGTGGAGTTATTTCCAATCTTCGCTTTTCTCTGCTAGCTCCTTTGCCTCTCTACACGAAATGACATGCATCTTCTCCTTAATTTGGTCCATGTAGCTTCAACGTGGTCTTCCTCTGCCTCTCTTTCCTTAAATCTTTCCCTCTATAATGTTTTTGATAAGCATGTCATGCCGCAATAAATAGCCAATCATCCCTGGATCATCAATGGTCAATCTCTTCTGTTCCCTCACTCTCCAATATCCTTCTCTTCTCATTTACCTTCGCCAATACTTCTGGATTTGACGGCATTTCTGTCCAAGTAATGCCTTTCATCCTATTCCTGTATCTCAAACGCCGCCAGCCTCTCTCTGTCCCTCTGTAATAGGGTCCACGCCTTGCTTCTAGTGCAATGCTCCATTATGTGTGATTTTATGAAACGTTTTCGGGGTGACTATACAAAATGTGGTTACAGAATTATCAACAAGTTTAGACTTGTTGGTATTCTGAAGCTCTGCCTACCCCACTCTGGGAATAAAGGCGTGACGTTATGTATGTATGTATGTATGTTATCGGGTTTATGGAATATTTTAGACTTGAAAATGTATTTCTCGCGACCCTTAAGTGACAGTGCGTACCACAGAGAATGTACCATAATAGAAACTTTTTTTGTTTTTTATTGTTATTTTTAATGCTGGTTCAAAATCAAAAAGGGTTTGAATCCACCACTTTTATTATTCTTGCCAAATTAAGGTTTAAATGCTTGTTTTGCTATAGCAATTTTTGCTATTGTGTCCTGACTACATAGTTAGTAAGTTATTAATAGTAAACTCTAATCCAATACAGATTTAGGCGACCATAAATATAAGTACAGTTAACGTCATGAGTAGTGTACACATACCGTTTGTGGCCACTGTTACCTTTTTAGGGTTCCGTAGCCAAATGGCAAAAAACGGAACCCTTATAGATTCGTCATGTCTGTCCGTCTGTCCGTCCGTATGTCACAGCCACTTTATTCCGTAACTATAAGAGCTATACTGTGGAAACTTGGTAAGTAGATGTATTCGGTGAACCGCATTAAGATTTTCATACAAAAATAGAAAAAAAACAATAAATTTTTGGGGTTCCCCATACTTAGAACTGAAACTCAAAAATTTTTTTTTCATCAAACTCATACGTGTGGGGTATCTATGGATAGGTATTCAAAAATGATATTGAGGTTTCTATTATAATTTTTTTCTAAACTGAATAGTTTGCGCGAGAGACGCTTCCAAAGTGGAAAAATGTGTGTCCCCCCCCCGTAACTTCTAAAATAAGGGAATGATAAATGTAAAAATAATATATGATGTACATTACCATGCAAACTTCCACCGAAAATTGGTTTGAACGAGATCTAGTAAGTAGTTTTTTTTTAATACGTCATAAAAACATTGATCAAAGCTACAACGAACTTTTATATTATGTTACTTGCTGCTACGGAACCCTTCATGGGCGAGTCCGACTCGCACTTGGCCGCTTTTTTTTTACTTTATTTCAAAATAATTGTTCGTATTATTTTGTAAATATTTCAATCAAATTTTCTTTGTACCTCGTTGCCATGGTGACATCTCTTAGGTTACTCTATAAAATGGTTTTTTAAAGTATATAAATCCACCAAACATCCGTTTTTGAGGCAATTACATGCCATTTTTATGGGTTTTCTTAGAAACTCATCTCTGTTGTCTCCTAAGTAACAAGACAGAATATCAACAACAAAAAGTTGATCCACCAAAATACAGTAAAATTATAAATCAGATTTTTACAACTGCCCCCTGACCCTGTGTGGTTGCCAGGTTAGAATAGTACCACTCCATGTCTTCCCGTGGATGTCGTAAGAGGCGACTAAGGGAATAAAGGCTTGTAGTACTGTTAGGCGATGGGCTTGCAACCTGTCACTAATATATACACTGGTTAACATCTTAGCCTACTAGTGCAAAATGTGGTTATAGAATCATCAAATTAAGGCTTTTTGGAGTTTTTGGTATTTCGTGATGGATGATGTGTGTGTGTACTTATATAACTGTTAGTTTAAAAAATCTTGAATTATTTTAACATTAAGAGTTATTACTGACTTAAATTTAAATTGCCCAAAAAGGACACAAAGATGGCCAAAACCAGTACTTTTACCGGCGCTTAGAGTGTTTAGTACCTGGGGACCGAGCTCTCCTCAAGTGTATGTAGACAAAACGAATACAATACAAATTGGTTAGTGTTGTCTGTGTATGTCAAATACCTCGGAATCCGAATACCCTGAAGATGACGTCTTGAAAGATCGTTTTTTAACCCAAAGAACCCCTATTCTGCAATTATCATCAAAATCGTTGGAGCCGTTTCCAAGATTCAAATTATATTTAAAAAAATGCTCGTTTGAAGGTATTAGATAAATTGATTTAATTAATCTTTATTGCACAGAAATTACTACAAATGGCGGACCTAATGCCTAATGGCATTCCCAACCAGTCGACTAAATATCCAATCCGAAATGTACATAATGCACATAAAAAGAAGACAAACAGAGATAAAAACTAAAAACGTAAAATAATTATCCTGATATCTTGCCAATACTTTACTACAACTGCAACAGTGTTCGCATTGTTGTGCTCCGACGTGAGGGTAAGATAACCGGTGAAATTACAAGCACAGAAGCGTTCCATCTTAGTCCTCAGGGTTGGCAGCGCATTTGAGGTCTTAGGATAGCAGTCTTGAGAATTTAAATGTCTATGGGTCTCAGATTCACCACCAGGTCGCATGAGTGATCTTGTGTTTTCTCTTTATCATAAAAAACAACATTAAATATAATTAGACGTCAATACACTCGTACATAAAATAAGTAATCGTAAGTATCTAAAAAACATCCAATAGCCTTAGTTATTTTAACATTTTATCAAGAATTGAAATAAATAGCATGCAAAATAAACACGATTCCTCTTGAGAAACATAAGCCCCACTTTAGAAACAATTTTCACGATGAAAACATATTTTCCAAATATCTAAACGTTGCCACGTTGTTAGGAATTATATTATTTTCAGGAGTGCCGTGTCAAGTGGTGTTAAGAACTGTAAGGTAGTAGGCAAGTGGGGAAATACCTGTTATTTTATACTAGGTATCGAGAGTATTGGAAAATAATAAAGAAAATAACCTTACCTACGTAATTAATCAAAAATAGCACGAGTATTACGTGGCATTCCAAAAAAAAAATATAGAGATAGAACTCATATTTAGAAAAATAAACTGGAATTTTAAATATCATACCAAATGTCATGCTAGCAGCGTATTCAATTAAATACGTTTAGAAAATAATAATTGATAATAATATGCCAATACAATCTCTGCTTTGCCCAAAGGTCAACTGGTAATGAATGCCTTTTGTATATTAAGTGTATTCTTTTGTGAAATAAAAATTTAACAAATACTGAAACAAAATAAATAGTATACTCGTACAGTCGAAGTCATAAATATTATGTTGACACTTTAGTACTTTGTCGATTTAACGCCAATGAAACTGTCATTAATTCTCATGTTTGAAATTGTCACAGCGATTAAAGTGACAAGGTATTAAGTACCTTAACGGAGATCAAAATTTATACTTTATTTCGATATTATTGTTGTCGCATCTTTAGCAACATGAGTTGTTCTAAATAATATATAGAGAAAGATATTTATAACTAAGCATACTTCTCACAATCATTCTGTGAAACAAAAAAAAAACAGAAAGGCTTTTTATGTTTGTTCCAGAAGCGAAGCAAAATTCAGTTGACTAATACAATCACACATCAATCAACGCAATTTTCTTCCTCTGAGAGGTTTTTCTTAAAATAATACGCAACTAACTACTCACTGACTTATTTATACTCAGGTACCTATTCTACTTAAAACTTTATTGCTTCTGGGTCCGTACTATGGTCGCGTTTATTGCGATGGATAAAGCATCCATCGCTCTCGCACTGCACTTGTCAGAAAGTGACGGATGTTTTATCTACGTTTAGTCACGCGATTAAGATGGCCCCTGACATGTTATAGTATGATAACGTACAAATAATGTTTTTAACTCGGATGCCATTACTGTCAAAATAAATAAGTATCTGTAAGTAAGTAATTATCAGGGGACAATCTCACACAAATTGACCTTGTCCCAAACTAAGCTCTAGGCTTGTACTATGGGTACTAGACAACGATAAACATACTTATATAGACAAATACATACTTAAATATACATAGAAAACATCCAAGACTCAGGAACAAATATTCGCGCTCATCACTCAAATATCTGCCCTTACCGGGAATTGAACCCAGGACCGCTGGCTTCGGAGGCAGGGTCACTCCCAACTAGGCCATCAACGAATCAAAGAACTATTACTTAGTGATATTACTTCTGACTTACGAGTTAGTAAGTATTTTTTTAGGTTTACCGCTGTTTTACCAAAAGTCTCACATATTGATTAATTTCACAAACATCATTTGATAAACTGCTTTTTTCTGAAACAGTAATTGATTCAGGATTTTGAAACCAACCTTGCCTTACTTTTAAGGTTCTACACGATGGTTCTGAAATAAATCCTGAGATATTTACAGTAAAAAAACACGGTTTGTCAAATGATATAATTAACAAGGGATAACCTCACACAAGTTGACCTAGTCCCAATCTAAGCTCGAAACTTGTGGTATGGGAACTAGACAACGATAAACATACTTATATAGATAAATGCATAGAAAACAATCACGCTCATCACAAACCTGTCCTTACCGGGATTTGGACCCAGGACCCATAGCTTCGTAGGGTGATGGCACCAGTGTTGGACACTTTAAGCTGGCAGGTACCAATAATGGACACTTTACTCTTAATTCAAAGATCATAAGGTTATAAATTGATTGTTGCAAAACAAATGAATAACCTTTATTGTCTGTAAAATAAGAGTCAAGTGTCCATCATTGGACCTTGTCCATTACTGGTTCGATCACCCTAGGCAGGGTTACTACCAACTAGTCTAACGTATCGTCGTTTCGTGTCGTGGTATCTAATCTAACTCTATTTTCAACTCTAACTAACGTTAACTCTGCACTGAATATAAGAAATTACTAATACTATGGAAGTTGTATTTTTCTTTTGCTTTAAGCAAGTTATTATCGCCGTTTTTATTGCGTTCAGAATCAGAATAATCTTTATTCAAGTAGGTTTACAAATAATAAACTCTTTTGAAACGTCATAGTAGCGACTTAGCCTAAATTGACTGCAGGTTCAAATCGCGACCGATCAGAGAAGAACCTGTAAGAAACTCTGTCGGATGTGTGATGCGTTGATGAATTGATTGAATTAACAAGCGAGCAGTTAAACAGAATAAGGGTGAGGACCAAAAATTTGGACTATAGTTAAGCGCAGTTAATCGTACAAACAATGAAGACGGAAAAAGATCCCTTGTGCGACGAAAAAAACCTTACAATTGGGTCTCTATCGTTTGACGGAATTACATATGCAATAATTTCACTTACACGAATTTCATATGACATAATTTTATATGCCATAACCATAATGTGCCATAATATTCATTTGCCATAAAGGCATTTTTTCTGAAACCGTGAACAATTTAGAATCGTAATAAAACAAACCTAACCTGACCTATTGGGCTCTATACGATGGCATGTTAAAATTACCTGACAGGTTTACGAATTCAGAAAAAACGCCTTTATGGCAAATGAAATTATGGTATGTGATATTAGGGAAAATGAAGGTTATTGCCAGTGACCACTATGGCAAACGAAATTAGTGCAAATGAAATTATGAAAAATGAACGGATACCTTACAATTGAATTTGTTTTTCTTTCTATGGTAAGGAGAAGGCACACGAGCACTCAGGCCACCTGATGGGAAGTGGAATCTGAGACCCATAGACATTAGAATTCTCAAGACTATAATCTTAAGACTGCAATCCTAAGACCTCGAATGCGTTCCCATCCCTAAGGATTAAGATGGAATGCCTCAATGCTAGTAATTTCACCGGTTGTCTTATCCCCACACCGGAACACAACAATGCGAATTGAATGGCTAATTTTCTTTGCACAACAGAAAAGTTTCATAGAAAATTTAATCGCGTGAGTTTTCGTGGCCAACTTTTTGGTCCTTATCAATAAAATTCCTAGTATTTTTACTAGGTACATAACTCCAGCCCTACACATTGCAAAGTTGGCATGCCTGCCAGCGGTCACTCGAGAATTGTTTAGTTGGCTGCCATGTGGAAACCTTTTGGGTATTATTTGCTCTGTCCGCTTTTATTTCAACGGACTTCCTGTGTGTGATAAAAATAGAACACCAAGTACTTTTTACTAGCCAGTTAAAGTTCTTTTTTACGGGCTGGTGCTAGAAAAAGAACAAAGTATCAATTTAATATTTATTGCCTTTATTTATTAACCGACATAAAGTCAATTTAGTTTTTGTTTTTTGGTGGTACCTTCAAATTCCCACGCACGAAAATCTTCCTGCTTGTTTGTACTTTGCTAGGTATCACGAGGTAAAAAAATAATAATTTCTGTTCAATTTTAGCATTAAAGGAACAACAAAAATGTATTCTAAGTAAAAATTTAAACATCCCGTCACACCAAAAATTGTAAACGGTTTTTTTCTTTTTGTCTTTTAAATAGCACATAAGATAATAAAATAAGCGGAAACTGTTCAAAGTTTCAAGGTAATTAATGTCATCTTTATAAAACAAGCCGTTATAATTACTACCTTTATCAGACAAGAATAAAAACATAATGCAATAACCAAAAAAGAAACAAGTCTAAATAATTTTAATTTTAATTTGAGCTTTTAATACATACATTAGGCTTGAATTTCAAATAACTTTGTAACATTTATTATTTGACAGTTATAAGCGTTCAAAATGACGTTAAATCCCATTAAAATAATCTCCTAAATCGCTTGTAACACCTTATTTAATACCTAAAGTGCATCGCCCTTACACAAAGAACGGTAGAGTGATCATATTAAGTAATCACTTTGGTACTTTACCGCTTTAACCTCGGGTTTGAAATGTTATACAAAATTACTCAACGAGTTAACTTGACAAGGTACTTAAGTGTTCAGCTACTTATGACTATTTTACGATGCAGTGTCAACATTTGCACACATGGATGGAATTATAGTGTGAAAGGCGACCGCTTAATTTGTATGTTTATGTGTTTTCGGACGAATTTAGTGAAATTCTTGGAAATTTAAACTGTAGTTTGATGTTGTGATTTGCATTTAATTTGAACTAGCTACTGCCCGCGACATTTTTCGCGTTGACCATTCCACGGCAACAGAGATTGCAGAATAAAATGTTAGTACTGGTAAACATCTTAGCCTGTTTATGCAAAATGTGGTTACAGAATTACCAACAACTCTTTTTGTAGTGTTGCTATTTCTGTAGCTCTGCCTACCCCACTCTGGGAATGAAGGCGTGATAGTATGTATGTATGTATGTAATTATAGTGTGATTTTCATTATGGCTAAAAAAAATAGATGAATAGGTTTTCATTTAAAATTTAAGCTATTTCTATTGTTATTTTTATAAAGTACTCTAAATATATGATTACCTACGCCCATATGTAAATATTTGTAGTATTTCTATATTATATAAAAAACTGACGTAACGTAATACTACGATGCTAAAGTAATCTACATTATAGTTAACAAATAATTAACGTAACGATTTTTTTCAGTTACCTAATAAAATAAATAAAAAAAAAAACTAAAAACGGTTTTTAAAAATCATTAAATAAATTCTTTAAAAATGATAGGGTCCCAACTTCATATCTTTTAGTGATCATAACAATACTGTTATGTCGTCCACGTATATTTATTCCTATATTTTTGCGGGTGGTAGGTTGCAGGCTCCGTCCGGATCGCTACCACCATCTTCGTTCGTATTGTTGTGTTCCGGTGTGGGGATAAGACAGCCGGTGAAATAACTAGCATAGATGCATTCCATCTTAGTCCTCAGGGTTGGCAACGCAATTGCAGTCTTATGAATGCGAATATCTATGGGTCCCAGTTTCCACTTAACATCAGGTGGCCTGTGTGCTCGTTTGCCGTCTCAATGCCATAAAAAAATTGACGTTTTCCCCAATATCTCCAAGATCGACAGATCTTGACGTGTTGAAAATGGGACCAACTATAAAATATAAACAATCGGACGAAAAAAAATTTTGTCGATCCAGGGGTTTTTGTATAATCGGGGAAAATACGTTACAAAAACCCCGACGAATTCAGAACCTCCCCCTTTTTTTAAAGTTAGTTAAAAAGCGGTAATAACAAGTACAATACAAACATATTTTTAATAACAAAAACTAATAGAGTTACAAATACTCAGCAGGCACTCAGCCTATAAATAAAAAACAAAAGCCTTACCTTTTTTGTTCTTGTAAATTAGGTCACACTTGCTTCCTTGCGTTTTGAATGCAATTCATGTCATGTTACTAATGTCAATATTTTGCAAGAGTCCCTTCAAAATGTATAGAGTCCTAGTTTGCAGAAGTTCTGCGCAAAAAGGGTCTAATGTCAACAGTTACACGACCGTGTTACAAATATACATTAGTTTTGATATTAATTAAAGACACTTACCGCCTGTTTCACAATCGTCAAGTAAAGCATATATGTATTTTTTTTATGATATGGAGAAGGCACACAAGCATTAGCCGTTATTAACATCGAGTGCCCTTCACGCGGCTCCATAAAATAAAAAACTCTTTTATGGGTAATTGTATTAGGTTCTATAATAAGCTCCCAAGTAATGTTACTGAACTATCAGTAAATAAATTTAAGAGTTACGTTAAGCGTAAACTAATTTCTAAAGCATATTATAGTATTAAAGACTATATTAATGATAACAATGCTTGGGACTGAATTGCTTGTAATAAAATGTTTAGTCCTTACGACAAAAGGTTGCGAACGTCGAAAAAAAAAAGACATCCGTCAGAGTTTCTTACAGGTTCTTCTCTGATCGGTCGCGATTTGAACCTGCAGTCAATTTAGGCTTAGTCGCTACTATGACGTTTCAAAAGAGTTTATTATTTGTAAACCTACTTGAATAAAGTTTATTCTGATTCTGATTCTGATTCTGATTCTGAGCAAAAAACGGCAAAAGATCTCAAATATTTATTTTATTATATTTTTCGTATTTGTTTTAAAATACATCATCTGTGAAATTTTCAACTGTCTAGCTACCACGGTGCATGACGTACAGCCTGGTGACAGACGGACAGACAGAAGGACGGACGGACAGTGGAGTCTTAGTAATAGGGTTCCCTTTTTACCCTTTGGGTACAGCACCTTAAAAACGAGCTGCACTGCAAATGGTGGTATGCCAGACAATACTATATATTAGGTTGTCTTCAATGTAACTTGTAAAATTATAAACGACAAAACCTGACTGACCCATTTTCATCTTTATCTTATTAGCAAAATAATTTAATTTAACATAATTAACGCGATTATCCGACCAGAAACAATCAAACAACGATAAGGCATCAACAGACGTGACAGCTTAAGGCCGGTGCACACGGTTGTAAATGTTAAAATAGCGTTTAGCTGTGTTAGTCACTCTTTATGCACAGCGGATACAGTGCCAGCAGCCATATTCAGTTTAAAGTTGTATATAAAAAAGTTGTACAAAGTTTTCTTCAAAGTATAACCGTAGTACTTAAGTCCAGAGTCACAAAATAGAATAAAAACATGTTATTAGGGTTCCACAGACTATAAATACGCGTTCACTCGCCCGCGCCAGCCGCAACGGATTTTGGTTTGCTTTGTATGAATTCGTATAGCACTGCGGCGATTTGTCCCTGATTCGTTATATTTCCAACTGGTAAAATTCCTGATTAGTCATATTCCTTATTCGTCATTGTACAATCAAATCAAATTGCACACGTGCTTATAGGATTAATAAGTGTTAGGATAGATTATACTTTTTTATTAAGTTTAAATAAACAATAATTTACTTAAGGCGGAGTTCAAAAGAGACGGCAAATAACAAAAACAAATTTGTATGACTTCACATATAACCTAATTTCATGGTCAGACTTATTAAAACTCTAATAAAAAATAATTAACAGATATTATAACCTAAAAATGTAAGCTGTTGCTTCGTACAAAACAAAACCACAGAAAATATTATGTAGGTACTTAGATTTAAACTGAGGTTAATAAGGTATGATAGAATATATTCGGCGAAAACTCACACATACCCATACATGATGATACGATTTTATTTTTATCATGTAGTATTATAATAATGATACAAGTTAATGAAAAAAAAACTACTTGAGAATATGCATTCATTGCAAAGATAGACCAGAGCATGCATAGCCGGATTTTATTGTCTACTTATGTCTTTATTAAACCAACAAATAAAGCATTATGCTTTTTTTACTGAGAGATACTTTTAGACGGATTTACCCACACCTAAAACTTACTTATAACTCCCCTTCTTTTGGGTGGGGGGTTAAGAGGGCCTACTGCGACTGTTATTTTGTGGCGTTAGTCACTGTCAGAGTGAGTCAGTTAGTCGTATTATTAGTTATTTCGTGCGTTAACTCGCTGACCGGCTAATTTAAACGTTTTTGCTCGTCGATTTTTAATACGGTTCCATGAACTGTTACACATATTTGTGTACGGATACGGTGTTTCATGTTGACAAATAGATCACTATAACGTTAGTTACATTTTTATTTATTTATTTATCATCATCAATTACAACTATCATTACAGGATAGACCCAATGCAATATATGTAGTAGTGAAAAATATATTTATCTATGCACGGTGGCCTAGTTGGGAGTGACCCTGCCTCCGAAGCCGGTGGTCCCGAGTTCAAATCCCGGTAAGGGCAGATATTTATGTGATGAGCACGAGTATTTGTTCCTGAGTCTTGGATGTTTTCTATGTATTTAAGTATTTATTTCTCTATCTAAGTATATTTATCGTTGTCTAATATGGGACTAGATCAATTTATGTGACACTGTCCCGTGATGTTTGATCATATATTTTATTTTACATATCATTAGTGCTCTAAAATGCCTTCAGAAACCGTAGGAAATGACCAGCATTATTACAACCAATTTTACTATAAGAACTTTCTTCTCTGTGGTAGTAGGTAAAATCTGTTCTGCAATGTTATTACAGTATCGATTTTTGTAAGGTTATTAGTTAAAATTTTGAACAGCTGTCAAAACTCAAGAAGGTATCCATAGATATAAAACCAGTTGACGTGATTTGTTCCTGATTCGAAATATTCCAAATTGGTCATCTTCCAAACTCGACAATTTCCTAACTGGTCATATTCATAACTCGTCATATTCCAGATTCGTCATCTTCCAAACTCTTCATTGTACAGTCAAATTAAATCGCGAACACGAGCTTACAGGTATAGTAAGTATTACTTAGATTGTACTTAGTAGTTATACTTTGTACTACGGCTACTAGACAATAATTTACTTAAGGCGGAGTCCAAAAGAATTGGCAAATGGTGGAATAATACCACATTTACCACAGAGGATTTCTATAATAAATTTGTGCAGCTTGTACAAGGTATGTCGAGTTTGGAAGATGACGAATCTGGAATATGACCAGTTAGGAAAATGTCGAGTTTGGAAGGTGACCAATTTGGAATATGACGAATTTGGAATATGACGAATTTGGAACAAATCGTTGACGTCGATACGAAAGGTTAATTCAGTATGATTTTTTAAATATAAACCGCACGACATTTGATCTCGAGTGACATGGAGTATAGGGTAGTTCAGTTGTTTGTCTTTGATTTTACAAAAGTTGTTTGATTGTTGTGTATATGATGTGTGGATAAAGTAGTATATGTGTTTGGTACATAATTAGGCCTTAAAACACTCGTGTGATCGTATTATAAAACCACACTCGTATTTAAAGGCCTCTCATTATGCATCAGTTGCATAAACTACTATTATATTATCAGGTATTACTTATTTGACAAAACAGATTTTATATAATACTAATATAGTGAAATCATTCAGAGCACAGAACAAAATGACCACGTTAGTGGCTATAAGGGGTGTCTAACATTTTATCGAAACACCTTACATCAAACGTTATTTTCTGCTGAAAACATAATGTTTTCAGGGTATCTTAAACACCTAACCTAACCTAACCTACGTAATTAATGTTTCAGCAGAAAATAGCGTTTGACGAAATGGAATTCGATGATATGATATAAAACCGATGAATTGGAATTCTGGGTATAGGCCTTTCCTTTTCACGCCACGCCTATATACGTATTTGATTTAAAGTTTTTTTTTCAGTACAATTTTATTTTCTTCAAGTAGAAGATGTCACAAAACGTTATTGCTTCTCGGACTGCTTAATTTTCAAGGACAGATGGTTTCCTAAACCAGGACATGAACCATCTGTAACAAAACTTTCTGGAAACTATCCTAATATTCTAAATGTGAAAGTGACTTGTCTGTCTCTATCTGTCTGTTTGTAACGCTTTCACGGATAAACCGCTGAACCAATTTAAATGCAATTTGGTATGGAGATAGTTTTGAGTCCAGGGGAAGAACAGAGGGTACTTTATACCCTGAAAAATTACACAGTTCTCGAGGGAATATCGTTATGCAACTCCTACATGGACGGAGTCGCGGGAAAGAGCTAGTATTTTATGAATATTACAATGTGCCCTTACCCAGGCCAAAAACATTGCAAAATAAGAAAAAAGTGTAAAGTTTTTATAGCATAGAGAAAGCAGACCAACATACAGGCAACCTAATAGTGGGCTTTGAGAACTATAAAAAAATTCAATCTCAAGACTGCCATCCTAAGACTACAAACGAGTTGCCAACCCCTGACGCACTTTTGCGCTAGTGATTTCACAGACAGAATTTCACCTGAACAGAAAATGCAGAGATAAGTATTAACATGGCTTTAATTTCATACTGTTCTTTCACCTTGATGTTGAAGTGGTGGAAAGACCTTGCGCAGGGTCCACCAGGATCGCTACCATCCTTCAAACTACCGCCAAGCAGCAGTGTTCACACGGTGGTGTTCCATTGTGGGGATAAGACAACGGTAAAAGGCAATCCATCTTACTGCTCAGGGTTGGCAAAGCATTTGCAGTCTGAAGATTGTAGTCTTGAGATATGTCTTAAGACCTCAGATCTTACTAACCAGCAGATGGCCTGTGAGTATACTCGCCTTTTAACAGCATTACTCGCCTAAGCTCATTGAACTCTAAAATGAATAGAAACTAGGTCGCACCTAAACTCCTTACGCTATTTATTTAGCGGTGAGTAACCAGGACACGTGCGCGTGCACTGAAAAGACCTTGTAATGATTTATTAGTGATATAAACATTTCGCTTGACATTATTTCACCGATGATTCATGCCTATTGTGCGGTCAAAAGTGATCATTAAATGCATCGATGCCTTCATTTAAAGTCAGTTTTTAACATCCACGCAAAGAGAGGAGTATTATAAGTTAAACATGTATTGCGTATCTGTCTATGGCATCGTATCTCCTAAACTGGGTATCCTTACTTGCATAAAAAAAAAAACCTTACAAACAATATTTATAAGAAAGAAAGAAAGAAAGAAATACATTTATTCGTGACAAACATCAACAAAGAACAGAGAAATACGTACAAGAAGAATATAGTCACAAAATGGTCCCCACTCAGCATAATGCTGGCATTTGTCAGCGCTGGTCTTCCGTTGGAACCATCAGGTGAAACCACGGAAGGTTTCACACACGCGGGTTTGTGGGTGGTAGGACCTTGTGCAGGGTCCGTCCGGATCGCTACCACCATCTTATCCATTTACCTACCGCTAAACAGCAGTGTTCGTATTGTTGTGTTCCGGTTTGGGGATAAGACAGCCGGTGAAAAAACTAGCATAGAGGCATTCCATCTTAGTCCTCAGGGTTGGCAACGCATTTGCAGTCTTAGGATTGTAGTCTTGTGAATGCGAATATCTATGGGTCATAGTTTCCACTTACCATCAGGTGGTATGTGTGCTCGTTCGCCTTCTCAACGCCATAAAAAAAAAACACAATTATTTAAACAAAAAAAAACCATAAGAGGTAGCTTTAGTTTTCTCTTGTTTATTAGAGCAGAAAATAGGAGCTCCGCATAGCGGGGCTCTGTCCACTTTTTTTTAAAGAACCAGGCTATGTATAAGGTCATCGAGAACCGGCCATCTGGTGGTAAGTGGGCTCCGATGCTCATAGCCATTGAGAAACTCGAGATTACATAGGCATTACCAACTCATGATTTTTAGTTTAATGTTATTAGCATTTGTATTGATTTTATTTGTTCTAGCTTTAATAATTATTATTTATTCCTTTATTAAGTACTTGTAATGTAACTTACTTTTAAGTATTACTGTACGTTTTGATTGAAAAAAATACCTTCTGCTGGAGTTTCTTGGCGCTTCTTCTGCGCAATGATGGTCTTATCCGAAGCGCTAGTAAATTCACTTCATATTACCGATGTGTAAAAGAGCCCTTTGGTGACCTATTTGCTAAATAAATATTTTGGTTTCTGATCTTGATTGATTGAACTCTAAGAAGAATATTATAATGCCGATCGATTTACCGGCTGCTTTAGCCCTTTTGCAGTATACAACAACGCTTACAATGCTGTTAGAGGTAAGTTACAGGATAAGATGGTGCGGTAGCGATCCAGAGGGACCTTGATCAAGCTTCTAGAGCCACTAAGACTACAATACAAGACATAGGTCATGGAAATTTGGTGTTAACAGACATACATAAGCATACATAGGGATATAGGGACAGAAAAAGCGACTTTGTTATAGAGTGATTGAAGAGGAAGGTTTATATGTATAATACTTTAATCCGGAGCGAAGCGAGGGCGGGTCGCTAGTAGCCTAATAAAATCATGCTTGGTTGCTATTTCAATAAAATATTTTCCATGCGTATATACATTATTACTCACGTTTATTTTCTCTCAAACATTATGATAATAGCCTCCTAAATGACGAAGGTTTGTAATACCTTATACCCGTCAATCAGAACCAAACTTTACGGCAACAACTCAAGATTCATATAGACTGCATGTGAAAATTCAATTCTCTCCCTCTTAAAAAAGTTTATGGGAGCGGAAAAATCAAAAAACCTCGCAACGAAATTGTTTCTTCGAATTTCTGTTAATTTCACGGTTAGTTGGTTGGGTTAAGTGTAAGAAAATGTATGTGGGATGTGCCCGACGCGAGAGGTGACTGGTTCGAAGTCGAGGCCGGCTTTTTGCTGATACCTAAAGGATAAATATGGGTCTGTGTTGAATTATGTGGCTATTGTGTTGATGTTATTTTCTGGTAAATCAGGTGAATTGGACAAAATAACTGGTTTGAGGTTCTATGATTATGCACTGGAAATAGTGCGATGTTTAAGACCTGATTACTGAAAACTTTAATTGACCATACATTAATACGTATTTTTTTCAACTTGTGGGTTACTACGTTGGTTTTTAGGGTTCCGTAGTCAAACTAGGAACCCTTACAGTTTCGTCATGTCCGTCCGTCCGTCCATCCGCAGCCTAGCGCAGATACTCTTAGTACTAGAAAGCTGTAATTTGGCATGAATATGCATATTAGTCACGCCAACAAAAAGGTACAATAAAAGGTAAAAATGGTTTTTTTGGTGTGGGGTGTCTTTGGATAGATATTACGGGTATCTGAAAACAGTTTTTCGATTAAGTAATCCGTTTATGAAATATTAAGCTTTAAAGCGCAATTTTTTGTGAGACTCAAGTGAGTGTCCCTCTACAGACAAAACTACAAATACTAAAAATCAGAAAAAAAACTTAAATGAAAGAACATGTAACGAATTTTACAGGAAAACTATCACGACTACGTAGACATCATTGGTTCTTGAGATACAGGCGATTAAAGTGTTTATACCTACGAAAAACATCTAAGACGACACCAATTGACTTTAAATAGAAAATTAGTTACTACTTGTTGATTTTTATGTTTTTAGTACTTAACGGCTTCGGAACCCTACACTGAGCATGGTCCGACATGCTCTTGCCTGTTTTTTATGATTAAATCCCAAAAGGTGTTAATGTTTCAAAGGAGTTTTTTAATAACTTTGTGAATAATAACGTAACCACTTATGACTAAATATTGTTGTAACGCACTGTGGGACGAAAATCGGCTCTAGAGGACATAGAAATCGAAGTTCTCATTTTTATAATTTTTTGATTGGGATTGGTTTCATTTGCAGTTATAATGCTAAAATATTATTTTGGTTGGATTGCGTTTGAAAACTGATGAGTTATAATTTCTTTCCTTAAAATTTGTATGGGACGGCATGAAAAAGTCCAAATATCTCTGAAACCGCAAGAGAAACCGTTATATCCTCGCAGATGGTAATAAAAATAATTATTTGTGATTTTTTGGCGTAGTGCATATTTCAGTCATTGCTGCGGTTTTTTTTTTAAAAATCGATGTTAATTTTTAGTGAGTCCTGGCGGATTATTTTATCAATAAAAGACTTGAATATTTATATTTTGTATATTTTATACTCAAATTATAAATCAAACATTTTTTTGATTAATTATGATCGCTTAAAATATATACAATTAAATATTTTTTCCGGTAATGAGGAGATTATTGTGCATGTTTAATGAACTATATTCAGCAGATTTCGACAGAATTATATGAATTCGGGTTATCTTCACTACATGCTCGTATAAATTCAATGGAGTGCCTTTTACACATTTCTTACAGACTGAGGTTTAAAAAATGGGCTGCAAAAGGCGAGGAACTCAATAAAATAATGAACGAGACGAAAAAAGTTGTTCAAGACCGATTCAAGGAAGAGCTCAACCTTTTGATTGATAAAAGCAGGGATCGGGTACCACAAACGATGGCAATACAGCAAGAAGGTTCTTCGAGTTTCCTGAAAAAACTGCAGCAATAACTGGATTGGATGAAGAACTTGTTCGCAGATTTGCTGTAATACTGCAAGCAATAACATCTGGAGAAGAAATTGATGTTATGAAATTTAAGGAATATGCCTTTAACACTGCTCAAAAGTTCATAGCAATGTATGATTGGTATTATATGCCGTCAACTGTGCATAAGCTATTGATTCATGGAGCAGACATTATCGCCAGCAACGCCATTGTTCCTATTGGAAGTCTCTCGGAAGAGGCTTCCGAAGCTCGAAATAAAGATTTTAGGAGGTTCAGGGAGCATTCTTTTAGGAAAAGGAGTAGGCAAGCTTGTAACGAGGATATACTGAATATGCTTCTATTATCCTCCGATCCTCATAGTACGGCAATAAGACCTAGTCTGGATAAGAAGAAAAGGCAGGAATTTTTGCCGAAACTAGGTCATTATTTTCGGTTCAGGAAGTCGAACTGGAACGAGAGATTTCAGATCCGTGTGATCTATATCAAAATGAGTCCGATATAGATCATTCGTTCGATATATCAATAAATAAAAAATATTATGTGTCGTGTTTATTTTAGTCACATTATGGTTAGTTATTTTTTTTACATTTTTTACTTTTATTTCTATATCACGATTTTTTTTATTTTACTTTTTATTATAAATATTTATATATGTAAGAAGAGTATTTGCATTCCGCTACCTCCCCCCTCTTACATAAGTAGAAAAAAAAATACGCCACGGACTTAAAAAAAAGACAAAATAACATCGATTTTTTAAAAAAAAACCGCAGCAATGACTGAAATATGCACTACGCCAAAAAATCACAAATAATTATTTTTATTACCATCTGCGAGGATATAACGGTTTCTCTTGCGGTTTCAGAGATATTTGGACTTTTTCATGCCGTCCCATACAAATTTTAAGGAAAAAAATTATAACTCATCAGTTTTCAAACGCAATCTAACCATAATAATATTTTAGCATTATAACTGCAAATGAAACCAATCCCAATCAAAAAATTATAAAAATGAGAACTTCGATTTCTATGTCTTCTAGAGCCGATTTTCGTCCCACAGTGTAACGTTAGTCTACTCCTGAATTTAAAAATAATAATTGAATTAGTGACTTTAAAATAATAATAAGAATAATTAAATTAAGTAGGTATTTATTTATATTTAATATTTAAGTATGTGTTTATATATAAGAAACTAGCGACCCGCCCTCGCTTCGCTCCGGATTAAAGTATTATACATATAAACCTTCCTCTTCAATCACTTTATCTATTAAAAAAAACCGCATCAAAATCCGTTGCGTAGTTTTAAAGATTTAAGCATACATAGGGATATAGGGACAGAAAAAGCGACTTTGTTTTATACTATGTAGTGATGGGTAAGTTTTCATATCCATGGCACAAGCCTAGTGAGCTTAGTTTCGCTCGAGGTCAAATGAATCCCCTAATAGTAATTTATTTGAACAGCGGCTAATAACTTTTTTCTTTCTAAAACTACGTGATAAAATTTAAGAAAACCCTTGAAATCTTCAGTTTTACGCCAAGAAAAATGATGTACATTTATTCTTCTACACATAAAACTGAAGATTTCATGTTTAAGGAAACTTTCTTCATTTACTCTGGAGCTGGGATTTATAGGCTATTACAGTGAAATTTTGTCGGTCATCATTTGGAGTGCACCCTGGAGGTCGGTGGACGCAGTAAAAGTTTACGTTTGGTATGCCTCTTGCATTTAGATATTTCGTCATAGTAAAAACAGCAGTTTGTGTTCAAGCAAAGGTATATCGCGCGGCTTGCATGTGTGTGTGCCTCGACCAGACCTCGAGCCACCACAAGCAAACTCCACCGGACGGACCGAGCCGGTTTAGTCGGGGCCACGCCGTCGTCGCGTTTAGCTGCGTGCGTATTAAGTATTGAGCAAAACACATCTAGGGAATGCAAATAACCGGTTAAAACCGGTTATTAACCGTCTTTTTCACACTAAATTCGGTTATTAACCGGTTATTTGCATTCCCTAAACACATCGACGCAACCCTAGCGCTTAAGCGGCAATAGATAACAGAAACTCGCTAAAAGACCGGAGACTAACTACTTATCTTAAGGTTTTGTTAAGTTTATTGGAATAAGTCTATGTATAGTTAACTTCATAAGATCTCTTTTGTAACTAGTCACTCAGGAGACAATCTCATTGACTTAACTGAGCTTGTTCTATGAGTATGGGACAGTGATAAACTATAGTTATATAGCGAGGGGATACTCGTTCTCATCACACAATTTGCCTTTGCCAGGAATCGAAACCGAGACTGTTCAGGGTCACTATCAATTACTCTAACCGCATCGTCACGTTCACGTTTCATACAAGTTTGGTCCCAAGATCAAAAGCGCCGGCCAACGGATAAAAGTATTTTTAATTTGATCTTAACATTGCTCTGAGCAGTTCATTATATGACATCAAAATTCTAGAACCATAATTTGTTGGTGTTATAGAAGTTCGAAAATCCTGACTTTTCATACAAAATCAAAAATGCCGATTTACGAATAAAAGTCTGATAATCTGATAGGAACGTCGCTCTGAGCAATTCATTATATAACATCAAACTCTAGAACCATCATTTGTTGGTGTTATAGAAGATCCTGACTTTTCATACAAAATAAAAAGTGTGTGTTCATTAACCCTTTATTTGGCTACTATCAAAAGTGGATGTCTTTGGACTGAACGATGATGATACCTGCTACTATGATATTTATCTTGGGTCAAGGTGTTTTCTATGCTTACAGTGAAGCCCCAAGCAGTAAAAAATAATTATATTTGTTAGTTGACATTTTTGATTTTGTATGAAGTCAGCATTTTCGAACTTCTCTAACACTAACAAATGATGGTTCTATAGTTTACATGTCATATAATGAAACGCTCAGAGCGATGTCCCCAACAGATTTAAAACATTTTTATTCTTTGGCCGGCACTTTTGATTTTGGGCCCTAAAATGAATGGTCTCCTTTGGCGTAGTTATAAATATATGAACTGTATGACACATAACTTGAAACGTTTACAGCGCTGCGCCCTCGGTTTCGTTCGCATTGAATTAGATTTCCGTTACTCTCCCTATTTTAACCCTAGGGTATGAATTTCCAAAAATGCCTTTTTGGTGCACCCCTAAGATATCCATCGTATATTCTGTTCAAATTGCAAGTTCCTAGGTAACTAACAACATAACATCACGCCTTCATTCCCAGAGTGGAGTAGGTAGAGCTACAGAAATACCAACAACTCTAAAAATACTTGTTTATAATTCTGTAACCTGATTTAGCACAATATGGCTTAGATTTTAACCAGTGTATTAGTGACAGGTTGCAAACCCTTCGCCTCACAGTACTAAGCCCTTATTCCCTCAGTCGCTCCTTACGACATCTACAGGAAGACATGGAGTGGCACTATTCTTACCCGGCAATCACACAGGTTAAACGGCATCTATCTGTAAAGATATATTTGTAATTCTGTTACTCACTGAGAGGCTACTTGTTTTTGTAACCCTCACACTAGCACTTAGAATATAAGAAACTGACGGATTTTACGCGGGCAAAAGTCGTTTGCAAAGGGTAGTAAACAAAACTATGCACATACACGAATGACATTTGGAAGTTTTCTCGAATGTACAAGGATGTATTCGTTTATTTCGTTCCATTTACGACTCCAATAAACTAATAAGACGTGCACATTCGGAATATAACTTCATAAAGTCATAACTCAAGTGCGGACGTAAAACTTGGTGTTCCACTTGGACTTTTAAACTGAATTTTCATGTAAAAAAAATGTTGACGTTATTATACTTTTTAGATACATTTGAAGACAGTAAGAGTTAAATATGGCCGATTAATCTATAAGAGGGGTCTGATTTACGACCCAGGGTTTTGATCTAATTGAAATTGTCTTCAGAATAATACAATACAATACAAAACACTATTGTTCACCAAACAAAGACATTACAGAGAAATAGCACAATTAAAAAAAAAAACAATACAATAACAAGAAGAACAACAGAATAATAATATCAATATTGAAATAAAGTTAGTGCTTTTTTTGTTTTACATATGAGTAAATAGATATTGTCCAGAGGCCAGGTGAATATGTAAGCATACTTACTTGGAACCCTGTCGTTGTGACTATCATTGTCATGTTCATGCTTGATATTTGATGTTCGGTCCAAAATTTATTGTGACAAGGTACTATTCCTCGCCAGTTGTTTCGCCAATGTCGAGTTTTAGACAATCATTATTGAAGAAATAAGTCCATGGATATAACTTTGCACAGGCTAAGATGTTTACCAGTGACAGGTTGCAAGCCCATCGCCTAACTGTGGTTGCGCCAAGGTTCATATAAAATTGCTAATTACATTATTGGAACTCCGAAAATATTTCTCATACCATTTTATATCATAATGATCACTTCATAACAAATATTAATAATACTCCTATTTATTTTCAGGATATTAAAAATATCCAACTGGTAAATAAGGCTAGGTTGGTTAGGTTGGTTTTATGGACGTCCTAAAATCAGAACGGTTTCGGTAAAACTCACTTTAGGAGTTGCGATGATTATGAATAGCAAATTATGAAAAAAAAAAAGTACTAGGATAATAATAAGAAAGAGTGATTATTGTGAATACAAATCGGTTAATAATTTTATGTGAGCCAATATGGACCCCCTAACAGTACTACAAGCCTTACCCTTAGTCGCCTCTTACGACATCCACGGGAAGAAATGGAGCGGCACTATTTTAACCCGGCAACCACACGGAATAAAGAAACGGGATTCGGTGAAAGAGTATTCTGGTGGACTAAATAGAAGCACATGGGGCCATCTTCGCGTATCTGTCAAGTCCCCTCCTAAAAACCTAAATTGGTCCAAAGTAAAAAGCACCAAGAGGAACAGCTAAACGCATTTCGCACTTCGCGTACATTCATCAAAAACCCGAATCGAGAAGATCACAGGGCACCCGACCGTTTATTTCGCCTCGTGTTTCATTTAGCCCGACGTGGGATCATTTATAATATCTTCGCTATACTCCGAACGTTTTTCACTTTCAAACTTTACAGTTTTGTTTTGTGAAGTTTATTTACTTTTCTTTCGTTTGTGTTTTTAAGACTGAAATATTTGAAGCGGTTTAGTATAAAGAGTTTCGGGCATGCTTCGTGGTAAAGTGAGTTAAACACGTGGTGATTATACATACATACATAACATCACGCCTTCATTCCCAGAGTGGGGCAGGCAGAGCTACAGAAATACCAGTAACTGTAAAAAGACTTGTTGATAATTCTGTAACCATATTTTGCACAATCAGGCACAGAAGTTTACTAGTGTATTAGTGACAGGTTGCAAGCCCATCGCCTAACAGTACTACAAGCTCTTATTCCCTTAGTCGCCTCTTACGACATCCACGGGAAGACATGGAGTGGCACTATTCTAACCCGGCAACCACACGGGGGTTATTTTTATTAATATGTAGAAATCAGTAGAAAATTTCACACAAATTAACCTAGTCTCAAGCTCTAGGTTTGTACGATGGGTCAACGATAAACATACATATATAGGGAAATACAAACTTAAATAGTATACATAAAAAAAATACAAGACGCAGAAACAAATACTCATGCTCATCCTACAAATATTTGTGCAATGCATGCCGAGAATCCAACCCAGGACCACTAGCTTCGTTGGTAAGGTCACCAACGAGGTTCAAATGATAATAAAGAGATAACTTTGACTGAAAATTATGTAAAAAATCTTTCAACTAATAAATATCGACTTTTTTACAAATTTCTATACAATCTGCGTGAGGTCCGAAAAAAAACATTATTAAATAACTCACAAGTTAATTATAATCTTTGTACTGAAACATAAAAGTGTCATTTTTGAACACAGCACAATATGAAACATGGGCGAATATAAATCAACTAACGAGGACGCACGCGACATGAAATACAAAGCGGGACAAAATAACGAATACACTGGAAAACATGGAATGTTTTCAGTTTTGACACAAGCAAATTAAGCGGACAGGGGTTGTGGTGTTCTGCTGTTCCCTTTAGCTTGGCTGAGGGACCTTAGTTTATTAAAAACATGGGTAGTTCGTCTGTATGAGTTTTTTTTTATTTGCGTGTTTGCATCTCGATATAATTATTTCAACTTGTCAACAGTAAAGTTTTAAATACCTAAGTATCATAGGAGTAAAATAAATATTTGTAGAAGGATGTTTTTGCTATATGTCTCTCACTAGCATTTAAACAATATGTTACATATTGAAAAATAAGTTTTCAAATTTTTTGCAACTAGATATTGATGCGCGTAATTGTAAAGGTTTATCATAATTATTACTAAAACAAAGTTAAAACTATAAAATAGATTCTAATTAAAAAGTATAGATACGGCGTGTTTTGTTTGCAAGCCAAATAGGTGTGTGACCAAAATACGTCCACAGATTTTTTTATGAAATAATAACATTTTATAAAAAAAAATATGGTGGTAATATAATGTTATGTTTCAGTAAAATTAACTTGAAACAGTACATTGTTGCTGACTGTAGAAAGTATATAATTTATGGACGAGTCATTCAAAGAGTACTAATCCTGCGAGTAACTTTTTTTATTTTAGTGAAATAGAATGTAAATAGACTAGTCTTTTGTATGAAAGTGATGTATCCTGCACCCAAAGTAGACTAAAAATGTTCATAATACAAACATTATCGAGAAACTTTTTCCTGCCACCTTATATTGTCCTTCGGTGTAAAATGGCTATTAAAGAAATGCACATTTGCATGAAATTGTTACTTTTTACCGCTATTTCAAGTTGATCTTTTATTTTTTACGTTATTAGCGTTTTGTAGCTAGCGGAGGTGACATAATATTTCTGTCCCTGTTGCCTGACTGTGGCAAATTATGGAGGACTGTGCTTTACGTGCTCACTTGAGTTAAGAAGCCGTATTATAAGCTGTCAAAGCCTGACAAGTGCCTCACAGCAATAAAGACGAATATTAATATTTTTTTTATGGTACGGAGTAGGCAAACTTATGCCGTGATGGTAAGTGGGATCTGATCTATCTGCGACCAACCATACATACATAACATCACCCCTCATTCCCAGAGTGGGGTAGGCAGAGCTACAGAAATACCAACAACTCTAAAAAGACTTGGTGATAATTCTGTAACCACATTGTGACAGTTTTCAAGCCCATCGCGATGCATCGCCTTACAGTACTACAAGCCTTTATTCCCTTAGTCGCCTCTTACGACATCCACGAGAAGACATATGGAGTGGCACTATTCTATCCCAGCAAGTGGGGTAGGCAGAGCTACAGAAATACCAACAACTCTAAAGAAACTTGGTGATAATTCTGTAACCACATTGTGCACAATCAGGCCAAGAAGTTTGCTACTTTATTACAAGCCTTTATTCCCTTAGTCGCCTCTTACGACATCCACGGAAAGACATGGAGTGGCACTATTGTAACCCGGACACCATACGGGGACCCAATCTGTAACCAATATAGAAATAAGACTATGCAGTTTAAAGACTGCCATCTTAAGACCGCAAATGCATTGCTAACCCTGAGGACTGAGATGAAATACCTCTGCGATAGTTTCACCGGTTATCCCCACGCGAGAACATAATTGGATTGCCGCTTGGGGGTAGGTTAAAGGTTAAGATTGGTAGTGTCGCTAAATGAATTAAAAAACAAATAAGTAACACCCGCCAAGCAACAGTGTTCGCATTGTTGTGTTCCGGTGTGGGGATAAGACAACCGGTGAAATTACTAGCATAGAGGCATTCCATCGTAGTCCTCAGGACAACGCATTTGAGGTGTTAGAATTATAGTCTTGAGAATTCTAATGTCTAGGGTCTCAGATTCCACTTACCATCAGGTGGCCTGAGTGCTTGTGTGCCTTCTTATTAACATAAAAAAACAACAAAAAAAATATATTTAAAAGATCGATGAAAACTTGACCGATAAAGCAGCCATATTGAAAAAAAAACAATATGGTGTTCTCTAATTTGAGTTTCGGATTTCCTCACACCGTCTTAGCTAAATAAAGAACCGGAATAACTAGCACTGAAATCAAATACTGGCTTTACAACGTCGTCTACGTACAAAAAACATCTATTAAAATTAGTATTTGAAGCCGTTAGAATCTAATATGTTCATCAGAATAGAAAATTTGCCTGTTTATACAAGTTTCCCGACTATATTTCATAGTTCCACGCACTAACAACTAACACCGTGCCCTAAGTAGGGCTTTCAGATTCAACGCGTCCAAAATACACCACAGCGTAGACCAGAAAGCTGTAAAAGCTCCATTAAAACGTTTCCCCATTTAATTTACATTGGTCTAGTAAATATTTATAAAATAATTCTGCATTAGCAGGGCTTAGTGTGCCGACAACTTTAGTAATCCTCTTACGTCTACAGGCAGTATCGGAAGAGCTCAATAGCGCAGACTGGACATTTCTCTGAACATTTTGTTTAACGTGATAACGTCTTATAAATCGATGAAAGCCGGCTGCACGCGCGAAAAAGCATGACTCATTGTAACGTTCCGCCTGAGCCGAGCGTGCAAGCGGGAGCACGGAACAAGCGATAGAGAGGCACGATCGGCCTTATAACTAAGAGTTGGAATAGGCACTGCCTATTTGCCTAAACTTTGCGGGAGGACGTAACTAAGAGTGGTTTGTAACCACCAAAAATAATGATTTATTTTTATTGAATGCGGGTTTTTTTTAATAATAAATGATACTAAAAATGTGGAAAATGATACTAAAAATCAATATCATATGTTAAAAACATTTATTGTATACAATTTTACATCATAATCAATTACAAAAACACCTTTCAATCTGAATGATCAATATCATAATTACAATCATATTTATTTTTTTATGTTAAGGAGAGGGCACACGAGCACTCAGGCCACCTAAGTTAAGTGAAATTTGAGACCCATAGACATTTGAATCCTCAAGACTATAATCCTAAGACCTCAAATGCGTTGCCAACCCTGAGGACTACGATGGAATGCCTCTATGCTAGTAATTTCACCGGTTGTCTTATCCCCACACCGGAATACAACAATGCGAACACTGTTGCTTGGCGGGTAGTTAATTACGATGATGTTGATAATAGTAGTAATTATGATTGTAATTATGATATTGATGTTGATGAAAACGTCGCTTATGTTTTTGTCCCTTTTATTTTCATCCTAAAGAAAGGGACAAAAAACATAACCGACGTCATTCATGGTCACTTTTCTTGGCTTCAAGGCTTTGTTTGCCGAGCAATCTCCAGTGTCATATATAAGTTTCTTGCATGCATGCACACATGTATGGGATGACAGTTAACCACATGGTTAATCAAATGTCATTCCAAACATATTTTAGCCACAAAACAAAACTCTCTCTCTTAATTTTGAGCGATATTAATGAAAAACGTAAATGGCGTTTGCATCGCTCAGAATAAAACAAGAGCAAACAAATAAAAAATAAAAATATTTATAATTACCCATGGCCGTGCAAGACAACCACATTAAATAAAGTTTCGATACGTTCCACAGAAACCGTGTCCCCTCGACAAAATACGGTACAGGTTAAAAGGTAAATTCATCCAATAGTGTCCAGTCTTCTAGAATATTCTGTGCCTCCAGGGCTGTTGCAACTTCCATATTATAATGCTCGTACGTGTCGCTGACGTCTCGCAAGTTTGAGACCTTAGTCTAACGGCTTAGTGTCGACGGACTCGAGCCGCGGTAGCTAAATGTTGCAAAGTGTACCTACAAAAACTTGATGGTTTAGCACTTACAAAATTAAGTATAGTGTGATTAATTCAAGGAGGTGCGTCATTCAAATTGACGTCATGGTTGCGTCAATGTATCTAAAATTAAAAGGGGGAGACTTCGCAGAATGAAAAGAGTTATGGACGTTATGGGAGACTTTAACGACTTTATTTTCACTACATTTTATAAAACAAACTATATATAGTATATTCTAGTATTTTAGTGGTGGTAGGACCCCGTGCAGGGTCCGTCCGGATCGCTACCACCATCTTATCCATTAACCACCCGCCAAGCAACAGTGTCGCATTGTTGTGTTCCGGTGTGGGGATAAGACAACCGGTGAAATTACTAGCATAGAGGCATTCCATCTTAGTCCTCAGGGTTGGCAACGCATTTGAGGTCTTGGGATTATAGTCTTGAGAATTCAAATGTCTATGGGTCTCAGATTCCACTTACCATCAGGTGGCCTGAGTGCTAGTGTGCCTTCTCCTTAACATAAAAAAAAAAAAAATATACAATAAAGTAAGTAAAAGCCAAGGATAACCTTGAATACAGAAAATATACGAGTATCTCAATTCCATTTAACCGTAACTATGCGAAATACAAATACAATACAAATACTCTTTATTGAACACCAAAAAATAAAAGATAAAAACAGAACACGGAACAGTACATTTAAATCATAGGTATACAACAGGCGGTCTTACCGCTAAATAGCGATCTCTTCCAGACAACCTTGTAAGAGAAATAACTGAGGACACAAATTCACGGCAGGCGGTGTAAACTAATTCATTTAGAGCTCAAAC
Source organism: Acleris holmiana (assembly GCA_949316455.1). Classification (NCBI taxonomy): domain Eukaryota; kingdom Metazoa; phylum Arthropoda; class Insecta; order Lepidoptera; family Tortricidae; genus Acleris; species Acleris holmiana. The sequence continues at coordinate 1,850,917 of OX438779.1, forward strand.
TAAATAACTACAAGAAACAAAAAAAAATTGAAATTAAAACGAATTACAATATATAGACTAAATATAAATATATAAAGTAAATAATATTATTAAAAGATACTAAATACATATAATATATACATACATACATCCTCCAAAACAGCCAAACAATGACAACAGACGAAGCATGAGGTATAAGAAAGAAAAAAGTAAGTTTTCCAGTTTTCTAATCCAGGTATAGGCAAATATGTATGTATGAAAACTCTTTATTGCATAATCAAAAGAAAACAAAGTAAAAAAAGAAACAGAAACATAAAAGGTATGTACAAAGGTGAACTTATCCCTTTAAGGGATCTCTTCCAGTTAACCTCCGAGCAATTGAGAGAGAAATTAAACAGCGGATGGCTAAATGTACAACAATTAAAGAGACAGAAGATAATGATAAAAAATAGCATTCAAATATGTTTAAACATATATGTAATAAATAGGATAAATACCCAAATATATACTTATTATTTATTTTTTTATTTATTAAAATGATTACCAACAGATAATCTATCTTTACAATAAATGAGTTCATACGCTAGTGTTAAACAGGATGCTTATCTAATTATAGGTAACCACAGCTAACCCTGTATTAAAGAGGATTTACAGCATTACATAAACATTAACATCAATTAGTATTAGTATTATTATTTATAAATTTGATAAACATAAACACGAAATTGTTCTTAGAAATCCAAATACCTAACAAAAACTTAAGAAATACAACAAATATAAGGATAGGATAGGTAGCATGATGAGACCACTTCACTCACATCCCTGAATCCAGGTAAACGAAATACTCACGAATATTTTTTTTAAATTTGATTATAGAGTCGTGAAATATGTCGCTCCCAGCAGAGGCAGGGATGTGATTGTACATCCCTAGCACCCTCATGATTAAAGAACTACTACCCAACTTTGTTTTCCGGAAATTTTCCGTAAAACAAACTAATACTACTTTTTACTAGTATAATTCTAATTAAATACACTACTAAATAAATAAATGTAATATAAGTATTATAATATAAGTTTTTCGTGTGGTTGCCGGGTTAGAATAGTGCCACTCCGTGTCTTCCCGTAGATGTCGTAAGAGGCCACAAAGGGAATAAGGGCTTGTAGTACTTTTAGGCATACTGGTAAACATCTTAGCCTGATTGTGCAAAATGTGGTTACAGAATTATCAACAAGTCTTTTTAGAGTTGTTGATATTTCTGTAGCTCTGCCTACCACACTCTGGGAATGAATGTGTGACGTTATGTATTGTATGTATAATATAAGTATCAAAAGAAGAAAGGACATACAGTCATAAGTTATATATCAGGAACTAGAGTCAAGCCAGTCCTACCTAAGCCTAGATTTAAGTGAAGCAACAGCTTGACATTGCCTAATATCAGTTGGCAGCCCATCCCATAAACGAACAGAATGTACCGAGATGGATTTGGAATAATAGTTGAATAATATGTATGTGATGAGTACAGATATGTCTTTTTATGGCAAGGATAAGGCAAACAAGCACACATGCTACCTGATGGTAAGTGGGATCTAAAGTTGACTGGTAGAGAATGCTTGTAGCATTAAGTCTGCCTTTTGTATACTATTTATTTTTTTGTGCAATGTAGTTTTTTATGTTAAGGAGAAGGCACACGAGCACTCAGGCCACCTGATGGTAAGTGGAATCTGAGACCCATAGATATTTCAATTCTCAAGACTACAATCCTAAGGCCTCAAATGCGTTGCCAACCCTGAGGACTAAGATGGAATGCCTCTATGCTAGTAATTTCACCGGTTGTCTTATCCCCACGCCGGAACACAACAATGCGAACACTGTTGCTTGGCGGGTGGTTAATGGATAAGATGGTGGTAGCAATCCAGACGGACCCTGCACAGGGTCCTACCAGCACTAAATAACATATGCGTTCTCAAGACTACAATCTTAGACTGGAATCTTAAGACCGCAAATGCGTTGCCAACCCTGAGGACTAAGATGAATTTCGAACACCGGAACACAATACGCCCGTGTGGTTGCCGGGTTAGAATAGTGCCACTCCATGTCTTCTCGTGGATGTCGTAAGAGGCGACTAAGGGAATGAGGGCTTCTAGTACTGTTAGGCGATGGGCTTGCAACCTGTCACTATTTCACCGGTAAACATCTTAGCCTTTTTGTGCAAAATGTGGTTGCAGAATTGCCAACAACTCTTGTTGTAGTTGTTGGTATTTCTGCAGCTCTGCCTACCCCACTCTGGGAATGAAGGCGTGATAATATGTATGTATGTATGTATATATTTCAATGAGCATAAAGTTCATTTTAATATGTTTCAAATCTGAAAAAGGCATATAAGAGCAAAGGTAAACGAACCTAATTTCCTTGTTGTTAGATTCAAATTACCACTTGCAAAAATGTTCCTGTTTTAAGTATGGCGAGGTGGTTGTGGGTGGGTGGGCAATGTTTTACGAAAATATAAGTATATTTAAATCGTTGTGTAGTACTCATAGTACCTAAAAGCCTTGAGTTACATATAACAATTTATATATTTTATCGATATAGTAGCTTTTATTCACATTTGTTTTAAAAAGATGGTTTGGAGAATTTTCAAAATAAAGTGTACCCTAGTTAAGGAAAATTAATAAACGTTAACTTTTGTCAGTTTTGTGACTAAATTAGCCATATAAATTTATGGCTAATTTTGAGTATTTAATTACAAAAAGAGACGCTGTAGGTGTGTTTTTTTTAAATAAGAATAAAAGTACGTATAAATAGACAAATTTATTAGCCAACGTTATTTCTAAGTAAAGCACTAAAAGTCATTAGTCCCGATTCAAAACGAACAAATCAACAAAACCAGCAACGAACTAAAGCCACAAGCTCAAATCAAACTACTTAACCAGCAATTCGGTGCCCACAATTCAATACCCGGTGCATTTCGCATGGCAACCACGAACGCTGGCATTTGAGGTGGTAATGCATTTTCTCGGAAAGTAAAAAGCTCGTGGTAAAGCTCGGTAGAATCAATCAGAAGCTCGCGTGCCCGCCTCGACATACGCCGCTAATGCCAAGGGGAGGTTTTACACTGAGCTTTTTAAGCTTCGGAATTAGTATTGAAGTCAAAATGTGGCTAAAACTATGCATTATTTGTAGGGTAGACTACACAGGCTCTCACCACGTTTAAACATTGCTTTTGTTTCTATAGGTATACAGGGCTGGGATTCTACACGGTAATAACGATATCGTCTTTGACGTGTTTCCGTATTGTCAACGTTTTGATAACTCTTATGTCATTTACAATAATGGCGACTGTGACTTAAACGATTCTAAAACACGTCAAACGCGATATCGTTATAACGCAGTAGAATAGAGGCCCTGGGATTTTACATGGTAATAACGATATCGTCTTTGACGTGTTTCCTTATTGTCAACGTTTTGATAACTCTTATGTCATTTACAATAATGGCGATCGAGTCATAAACGATTCTAAAGCACGTCAAGCGCGATATCGTTATAACGTAGTAGAATAGAGGCCCTGGGATTCTACACGGTAATAACGATATCGTCTTTGACATGTTCCCGTATTGTCAACGTTTTGATAACTTTTATGTCATTTACAATAATGGCGACTGTGACATAAACGATTTTAAAACACGACAAACGCGATATCGTTATAACGCAGTAGAATAGAGGCCCTGACTAGCTGCTTTCCGCTACTCCGCGTAGATATCGTTTATCACTAATCTCTCGGGAAATTGATTTATTATGCGGCATAAAAAGTCTATGGTCCCGGGAATAAAAAGTCATCGTCATAGGTTTAGTGGTTTAGCCGTAAAAACGTAACTAACAGACCGACAGAGTTACTTTGACGCTTATAAATATCAATTAGTAGGTATGTTAAATAGCATATACGCAAAACACGACATTCGCAAAACGACATATTCGCAAAACACGATATTCGCAAAACATGACATTCTCAAAACATCATTGTTAAGAAGACATCAATTAGACAGAGTCAACGGAGCTCCGCTGCCGCGGAGCTCCTATTTCTGGATGGTTTGGCCCTCCGGGCCTGCTGTAAAACTAACATAACCTAAACCTACCATGCTTTGCAAATATCATGTTTTGCGAATATCGTGTTTTGCGAAATCATGTTTTGTGAATATCATGTTTTACTAATATCATGTTTTGCGAATATCATGTTTTGCGAATATCGTGTTTTACTAATATCATGATTTGCGAATATCATATTTTACTAATATCATGTTTTGCGAATATTGTTTTGCGAATATGATATTCTGCGAAGTATGGTAAATACTCGTAAGCGTTATCAAAACGTTAACAATCCGGAAACACGTCAAAGGCAATATCGTTTTAGCCCCGTAGATAAGAGGCCCAGGGCCCGTATTATGGTCGCGTTTATCGCAGTGGTTAACGCGTCTGTCACTCTCGCACTGTACTTGTCAGAAAGTGATAGATGTTTTCACGTTTAGTCACGCGATGAACACGGCCGTAATACTCGTAAGCATCCTGGGCCTCTATTCTACTGCGTTAAAACGATATTATTGCTTTTAACGTGTTTTAGAATCGTTTTTAACTCGGTCGCCATTATTGTAAATGACATAAGAATAATAAAAACGTTGACAATATGGAAACCCGTCAATTCTAATATCATTTTTACCGTGTAGAATCCCGACCCTCAATTAAAGTATGTTTTGTCACTTTCTGCCCGATGCAAATGTCACAATAAATGATGAATGGTTAGTACCAATCTCACGACGCGATGTTAAATTGAACCAATGTTAATTGACTGTTAGTTCATACATTTTGACAACTGTTAACGCTATAATCGTCTTTTAAGTGGTTAACATCGAATGGTGAAATTGGTACTTAGTATATATCAGTGTAGTGATGGAGAAGGCGTTAAGGCATTGTGTCCGCCATTTGAACCTTCTTTATTTATTGTTGAATAAAGTTTAAATTAAAAAAAATAGTAAAAATACAATTTTCCTGTGATACAAATTACCCTTCCCCGCGTGGTTGCTGGGTTAGAATAGTGCCACTCCATGTCTTACCGTGGATGTCGTGAGAGGCGACTAAGGGAATAAAGGCTTGTAGTACTGTTAGGCGATGGGCTTGCAACCTTTCACTAATACACTGGTAAACATCTTAGCCTGACTATGCAAAATGTGGTTACAGAATTATCAACAAGTTTAGAATTGTTGGTATTCTGTTGCTCTGCCTACCCCACTCTGGGAATAAAAGCGTGACGTTATGTATGTACCTATGTATGTAAATTACCCTTAACGGGACATTATTTTTAAGGTAATCTATTCCAATCAGTAAAACCATATTGCCTTCGATATGTGCATCGTATTGTCAACGTAACGATAGCTCTCATTGTCGAATCGAACTAAAATCCAAACTATAACATGAGTAAAATAGAGGCCGTGTAATTATTTATTCTGTTTGTGTTTAAAATATTCTTTGAACGTGATTTCAATATAATTTATTATATTGGTTTGCTACGGATATGGCTTCGCATGCCTAATTAAAAATGTAAAGCCGTCATTAAAATTTACAACAGAGACACACGACGCGATGGGGTAATGATTTAAAACATGCCATGTCAGTAACATATCGTTTGTTTCGCTTTAATTGCTAAACCAATGAATGAACAGAGCCCCTAGCCAAGATGGATTCGCTTAATAAATATGACTAATTTTCGTGACGTAATAGAAATGACCGTTGTTAATTTTGTCGGAAACTTTAGGTACTTTTTTTGGAAAACGCCCAGAGGCCCTAGCCAAGATGCGTTCGCTAACTAGCGATTCGATTCGTTTGGTTTTAAACCAATAGCATCACTGGTAGATCACGTGACTTTTCGAATGACCTGATCTACCAGTGACGCGATTGGTTTAAAATTAGTCATATTTTCATATACGAGTACTGCCCTTATAAGCCAAGCGTTATTTTAAATTAATAAGCATAGCAGATTCAAACTTCACCTGTAAGTAACTCGCTAAGCAGTAGGTAATAGTTAATTTTCGTGACGTGATGGAAAAGATACCGTTGTTAATTTTAGTCCTTAAACTATACATAGTATGGGTCCTTTTATTTGGACAATGTCCGGTCGCTTTTAACGTATTTTTGTATAGAGATTGCTTGAATTAAGTAAATGACATAGGGTACTTTTTGTTCCGGAAAAATATTTTGATTCCTAGTAAGTAGAGATATCTTAACATAAACCATGACTCCGTTTGCATAGAAGTCTATTATTCTATGCAAACTAGGAACCCTTATAGTTCTAGCGCAGAGATTCTTAGTTCTAGAAAGCTGCTATTTGGCATGAATATGCATATTAGTCACGCCAAAAAGTGGTACAATAAAAGGTAAAAAAATGTTTTTTTTTAGGGTACCTCCCCTACACGTAACTTTCGTCTACCCTATAGTGTGGGGTGTCGTTAGATAGGTCTTTCAAAAATATTACGGGTTTGAGAAATCATTTTTTCGATTAAGTTATCCGTTTATGTAATATTAAGCTTTAAAGTGCTAATTTTTGGTAGACTCATGTGTCCTCCCCCGATTCAGCCAAAACTACAAATACTAAAAATAAAAAATAAATCTTAAATGAAAGAACATATAACGAATTTTAAAGAAAAACTATCAGGACTAAGTAGACATCATTGGTTCTTGAAATACAGGCGATTAGTGTTTATACCTACTAAAATCATCTAAGACTTGTTGATTTCTATGTAGTACTTACTTAACGGCTTCGGAACCCTACACTGAGCATGGTCCGACATGCTCTTGCCCGGTTTTTAAAAATGATTTGGTCATATTATTGACACCCAACACTTACATGCATACACACACTGTACATGTTTTTATTTTGTTCCTTTTATCCTATGCTTCATTGCAATTTTATTAACAACTAGCGACCCGCCCTCGCTTCGCTCCGGATTGAAGTTTTATGCATCGAAAAAAAAACCGCATCAAAATCCGTTGCGCAGTTTGTTTTATACTATGTAGTGAAGTAAAATTCTTAGTCGTTATTTTGTTTGACTGTCTGTCTGTCTGTCGATTCGCGGTAAGTTAGCATCAATAAAGATACTGTACATAGGTGAACCTATCCCACATGGGATCTCTTCCAGCTAATTTTGGAAAAAACTAACATACATACATACATAACATCACGCCTTCATTCCCAGAGTGGGGTGGGCAGAGCTACAGAAAAACCAACAGCTCTAAAAAGACCTGCTTAAAATTCTTTAACCACATTTTGCACAATCAGGCCAAGAAGTTTACTAGTGTAGTGACAGGTTGCAAGCCCATCGCCTAACAGAACTACAAGCCTATCCCTAAGACATCCACGGAAAGACATGGAGTGGCACTATTCTAACCCAGCAACCACACGGGGTGAAAACTAATAGTATTATGATATTATTAAATTAATACTAATAATATTATGGAAAGTCATTTCCTTCCTTTTATTACCTAAACCTTTGAGCTTCCAGTAAATTCCAATGCACCTGTTCTGCACCGGGCCTTATAATGTCAAATGCGTACCACGTATAGCATTACTCATTTGAGGGAACGTGGCGGGTGTGACTACCTTTTTTAGGGTTCCACGGTTGAGACACGGAACTAAGGAAAATAAGGAAATAAAGAAAAACAGAAATTAAAAAAAACTCGTGGTTCCATAACTCCCGAGGCTAAGTACGAAAACTAGGTCTTTTTTATAAAAAATATTTTTTATTTATCAACGTATTCTCCTCCAAGAGCGATACAGTCCCTCCAACGCTTTTCTAACTTTTCTATCACATGCGTGTAGAACGATTTGTCTTTGGCTTGAAAATAAGCCTCTGTTGCTGCGATAACTTCACTATTTGAGTCAAATTTCTTACCCTGGAGCATTTTTTTGAGGTCTGCACACAGCCAGTAACCGCTGGGGGGTAAGTCTGGCGAATAAGGAGGATGAGGATGCAATTCGAAGCCCAATTCATTAATTTCTCTCGGACTTATGACAAGGCGCATTGTCCTGGTGAAATACCACTTTCTTTTTGTTCATTTGAGGCCGTTTATCTGCAATTTCTTAGGTACTCGAATCACTCCAATAAGCATATGTAATAGTCACTATTTATATATTGCCCCTTTTTAAGATAGTCGATGAAAAGTATTCAATTGCATTGGCAATTGTTTTAATTAATTTTTGATATAGCTTAAGTTAATTTTACGTTAATATCGAGAAAAAAAAAAGTGCAAAACAACGTTATTTAGCTTTGAAAGGTGATTTCCAACCTTCGGTAAAAAAACGGCTTGGCTTGGGAGTAGAGAAAACAAAAATTTTAATTGTTGGTCCTTTAAATAAACAAGACCAACTCACGCTTGGCTCGTTTTTTCGTCCGCCACCATTCGTGGCGAGCGCAGTAGTTACTGCTACTGACCATTCGGCCCTCTTAGATAAATGGCAGTATCTCAGACCATACTCCTGTAACAAATGCAACCTTATTACTAACGGGATAAGATTGAATCTGTTTTAGCTATTGAATTGCAGATACTGCCTTTTGGCTTATGAGTGCACTATTGTCGTGAATGATGATGGTATCGCACGACATTTTATTTGTAAGGGAATTTCATACAAACTGGCAACACCTGTCTAATACAAGTTGAATGGAATTTTCATGTTCATACATATGTGAATAAACACTTTACAAAACACAGAAACTCTAATACAATATTAACAGCATAGAAATGTACAAAGGCGAACTCATCCCTATAACGGATTAGAATAAGAAAACCATGAAGTGGCAACGAGTACAAAGACACTTTACAAAAACAGCATGAAATAAATTTTAGACCTAAAATAATGAATAAATACTATCTGAGTCATAGGAATCCTTACTAATATTATAAATGTGAAAGCGTGGATGTTTGTTACGCTTTCACGCAAAAACTACTTGACGAATCATCATGAAACTTTGTACACATATTCTAGGAGGTCCTAGAAGTAACATAGGATACTTTTTATTAAAAAAAACATGTTCTTTACAAAAAAAAAAAAAAAAATTTCAAGAAAAAAAACTTGCAGCGGGCGAAGCCGCTGGTGGGTCGCTAGTATAATATAAAAAATAATAAATATCAACATCATTACTTAACATACTTCGATTCCGGCTCCGCACACATTCGACCAAACTGGGCCTCTACGTTTTCCTTTCTAAGATATTTTTTTTCAAAGAAAAAAACGGAAACGAACAAACGAAAATCAGAAACGTTATAACATTTGTATGGATTATTTTTGACAGCTGTGCGACTCAAGCATCATCATCATCATCATCAGCCAATGTTCGTCCACTGCTGGACATAGGCCTCTCCAAGAGCACGCCACAGAGTTCTATCCTCGGCCATCCTCATCCTTCCGCTACCGGCGACTCGTTTCAGGTCGTCGGTCCAGCGGGCCGGCGGGCGTCCCACGCTGCGTCTGCCAGATCGTGGTCTCCACTCAAGAACCCTCTTTCCCCATCGACCATCGGTTCTTCGGCAGATGTGACCAGCTCACTGCCACTTCAACTTGCCAATCCTGATGGCTATGTCGGTCACCTTGGTTCTCTGACGAATGACTTCATCTCTGATGTGATCCATCAGAGAAACTCCAAGCATAGCACGCTCCATGGCTCGCTGAGCAACTTTAAATCGGTGGACCAGTCCCGCCGTCAGTGTCTACGTTTCCGCACCATAGGTCATGACTGGCAGTATGCACTGATTAAAGACTTTTTCTTTAAGTACTGAGGAATGGCCGAGGAGAATACTTGACGCAATTTCCCAAATGCTGCCCAGCCCAGTTGCCCCTGCCCAGCTGAATAGTCTGCCCGAGGTAGACATAATCAATATCAACATCATTACTTAACATACTTCGATTCCGGCTCCGCACACATTCGACCAAACTGGGCCTCTACGTTTTCCTTTCCAAGACATTTTTTTTCAAAGAAAAAAACGGAAACGAACAAACGAAAATCAGAAACGTTATAACATTTGTATGGATTATTTTTGACAGCTGTGCGACTCAAGCATCGCTACATAATTCTCTTAAATAAAAAGCCTTTTCCAGCGTTACAGTTCGCAGAGTACAGTCAGCCGCGTGACCGTTGAATAATAAAGGCGGTGGTAAACTGTGAACGTATGAATTGGCTGAAAAAATGAAATGACCGCGGCGGGCGGCGGTGCACTCGAGCTTTGTAATGGAGTTTCTCCACGCAGGTACAATGCTTGACGAGTTGGTTCAAACAAGGCTTTCTGTAGGTCGGTCGGTTATTTTATTAGCCTAGTGGGTAGATCCTGCGTTCGAACATAGTGCCTAAATGGTTTGAAAAAATAATGCGCTGGAGTTTACCGGCCACGAGTCAACACCGCGGTTTGTGCACTATTTTCGACGCTAATATCGCTATTTGACTTGCTGTTATAAACTTTTATTGATATTGGTTTCGGGGACAGCTAAAAACCTTTTTAAAGGCATTCATTTAAGAGGCCGTATACGAAATTATGCCGATTTTGCTAATTTACGTGATTTTACAGTGAAATATTTTACTTTAACAAATTTTAATGCGCAACACGAAACATAATTTCAATTTTCGACGAATGAGCTACTTTTTGGTATTTATTATTTGATTTTGATTCATCGACCTGAAACCGGCGATTGTTTTATGAGTTTTGCTGTAAGTGGTTTAGAATATCGCATATTCACGAATCTTTTTGACGTCTAAAAGGTCTGAAAAAAATACAATTTACTGCTGTTATAGTCGTTTAAAACTTTTATGAATTACTTATTAATTATTACTTATCTTTGTATTAATTATTTTGAGTAAAAAAATAATGAACATGCTAAAATTTTATAGAAAATGGGCAAGAAACTGTTTTTGATTTCGTCTACTTAAAACTCTCGTTCATAAAATTAAAACAACAGTAAATAAATTTCAGTCCAAAATCAATCCATTGACTCCAAAAAACGAAAAAAATATAGCAGTATATAAATAACCTAAATGTCGCATTACAAAGCTCGACGAAAATATAAAAGTAGCTCATTCATTCGTAACTCGTAATTTATTCGATCATAACTGAAATGATAATTCATAATGTACATTAGAACTTATAGAAAAGCAGTATTTTAACTGTAAAATCACAAAAAGCAGCAAAAGCGGCTAAACTTCGCCTCTTAAAACTTGTTAGTTTTGATTTACTCAGTGTGGTAGCCGTTAGAATAGTGCCACTCCATGTCTTCCCGTGGATGTCGTAAGAGGCGACTAAGGGAATAAAGGCTTGTAGTTCTGTTAGGCGATGGGATTGCAAGCTGTCACTAATACACTAGTAAACTTCTTCGCCTGATTGTGCAAAATTTGGTTACAGAATTATAAACAAGTTTTTTTATAGTCGTTGATATTTCTGGTAGCTCTGCCTACCCCACTCTCGGAATGAAGGCGTGATGGTATGTATGTATGTTAGTTGTAACAGCAACACAATAAACTATACTCAGATTATACACGGTAAAACGTTACTGTTTTTGACATGTTTTCGTATTGTCAATATTTGGATAGTTCTTATTTACTTGACAGTATGGCGGTCGGATAAAAAACCTTACCATAACCCGTCAAAGGCAATAATGGTTTTAGTATGTTTCTCAAAATTCTCAAACATTAGGGTGATCGAACCAGTAATGGACAAGGTCCGATGATGGACACTTACTCTTATTTTACAGACAATAAAGGTTATTCATTTGTTTTGCGACAATCAGTTTATTACCTTATGATCTTTGAATTAAGATTAAAGTGTCCGTTATTGGTGCCTGTCAGCTTAAAGTGTCCAACACTGGTGCGATCACCCTAGTATGTTTCTCAAAATTCAAAATTCAAATCATTTAATTAGTAAATTGGCCACATCTTGTACACGTCGGTAATATGCAGTGAATCTACTAGCGCTTCGGACAAGACCATCATTGCGAAGAAGTGCCGTGAGCAACTTCAGCAGAAGATTTTTTTTTCAAATATAAAATACAATTATACTTAAAAGTTAATTAAGTAACAAAATAATAGTTATTAATATACGCACAAATTAAATAATTACAAATGTAAGATCGATGACATTAATTAAAAAATAATGACTAGGAGAACAACACGACGAGCTCTCTACGTCAGGAACGATTACTAAAATAACTAATGTATGTTACTCGTATAAGTGTTATGTGGTTCACAAATAGAGAAATCAGAATTAAGTTTCATTGATGCGATAGGACAAAATGTAAAGAAAAACATTTGAAAGGCAATACACTATTTTTGACCCCGTTTATTTAGATTTTATACAGTATCAAAACTTGTAAAAATTTCTTCTTCTATTAATGATTTTGTTGTTTTTTACGGCACCCTCATTATATTTACGTATTATTTTAATTTTACTATATCAGCTTAAACATAGTAATTTACGAAATAAAGGCAAATTTCTTTATAAGTTCCTTATATTTTAAACATTGAACAACAGCTGTGACGTCATTCCTGTCGTCAATTTTGTATGGAATATTTTTACAGGGAGTCAGGGCCTCTTTTCAACTGCGTTATAACGATATCGTGTTTGACGTGTTTTAGAATCGTTTATGTCATAGTCGCTATTATTGTAAATGACATAAGAGTTATGAAAACGTTACCGAAACACGTCAAATACGATATCTTTATTACCGTGTGGAATCCCAGCCCTGAACTATGACTTTTTAAAGGTTCATATCTTATGAAAAAATTACACGACAATTATTTCGCGTAGGTACACAGTTTTTTCTCTCTTTCATAGCATTTGGCAAAACTATACCTACCACATTAAAAATTACAAACTTTTTACTAACATACAATTTTTGTATGTATATTTCAAGTATTTCAACCTCTTACTTCTTCGTTCTTGAACCATTTATTAAGTTAGATTGAGAGAATAAAGGGGAAGACGTTTTTCTCACGTCACAGACTAAAACTTACTGCCAAATACTTAAACGACTTTCTTACATATCTTTGAAAACACCAGTCAGTTATTCAAGCTTGCAGAATCATTAATTCAGTCAATCAATTCGTGATACTTCCCGCCAAAACTTTAACAGTAAAAGCTGGAAGCAAATACTTTGTTTACTCTGTGATCATATATCATGAACCAACTAATTACTACCTTGGTGATTACCTATACTTAATACCTACCTAAAACCATATCTCGCTAACCCATAAGCTATTAAAAGCAACCTTGAAATGTTAGATATACAGTTTTATTTCAGCGAAAACGCGATCACGACTTGCGATACTTTGAAAGTAACTAATGTAAAGCTAGCCTAAACATTTGCACAAAATACAAACTTATCTTTTGCAGACGGCTAAGTCCAGAACTAACATGTTTTGGTACAAAATTGGGTAAAGTGTTGGATGATGGCACCGTCGTAGACGGCATGTGTATGCTGGTATTAGTATAATCCCCAAAGGGGTTGCCCTTTCGTCATGGTGCACGCTCAGAGGGTTAATTGATTTAGTCATGGATGTTTTATAAATTGTCAAAAATGAGAGTTTTAGTTATAATTGATGATAGAAACGTTTTAAAAGGTGTTCTGTAAAAATTATGCTTAAAAAAGTTTCAAAAGCAAAGCATTTTTTTTTGTTCTTTATTTACTGAGATAATTATTAAAAAAATCTACTAATGAAAAAAAGGGGTATCGTCACATAATTATGGTCTTTTTAATGTCACAGCTAGTGCTAGACATTAAAAACAAAACGCGGTTACAAACAAAATGACATCACTCCAACGACTAGTCCAAAGCGGGCTCCGTAGTGAAACTAGGAACCCTTATAATTTCGCAATGTCCGTCCGTCCATCGACTATTAACACTAGAAAGCTGTAATTTGACGACACGATGGCCTAGTTGGGAGTGACCCTGCCTCCGAAGCCAGCGGTCTTGGGTTCAAATCCCGGTAAGGGCAGATATTTGTGTGATGAGCGCGAATATTTGTTCCTGAGTCTTGGATGTTTTCTATGTATTTCTCTATATAAGTATGTTTATCGTTGTCTAGTACCCATAGTACAAGCCTAGAGCTTAGTTTGGGACTAGGTCGATTCGTGTGACATAGGCCAGTGATATATATATGTATATATACATATTAGTCACGCCAACAAAGTGTTAAAATATAATCGTGAAATAAACATTTTTTTAGGGTACCTCCCCTGCTCGTAACGTGGGATTGTATTTTTTCTCGTCTACCCCATAATGTGGGATGTCGTTGGATAGGTCTTTCAAAAATATTGTGAGTTTCTGCATACAATTTTTCGATTAAGGGAGCCGTTCATGAAATAATAGGCTTTAAATCGCTAATTTTTGTCAGAGCTAAAACTACACATACTAAAAATCTGAAAAGAAAAATGAAATGCATAAAACGAATTTTAAAGGAAAACTATCACGACTAAGTAGACATCATTGGTTCTTGAGATACAGGCGATTAAAGTGTTTATACCTACTAAAATCATCTAAGACGGCACCAAATGACTAAACAGAAAATTTGTTATTACGTTTTGTTTTTTATGTTTGTAGTACTTAACGGCTTCGGAACCCTACACTGAGCATGGTCCGACATGCTCTTGCCCGGATTTTATTATTAATTTATTATTAAAAAAAAATGCTTTTGAGACCAACATATGCGTAGTTTTTTTCAATTACACTTGACAAATATAGAGTCACTTTTGACAACCATTGAAATTCATAACAATTCATTTACAACATTATTCTTTAGCATTCCGACGGATTAAGTTTTTTTTGTATTTTTTTGTCGGTTTAATATGCCTCGCAAGAAAAATGATCGTTAATCTTCATGGAAAGCTGATCATTTAAATATAGAAGATACAAGTACGACTTACTTTTGCAAGAAATGTAAAATTCATTTATCACGAAAAAAGTTGTCGATAAACTAGTCGATATTTAATGATTCACTAGCACAGGGCTGGGATTCTACACGGTAAAAACGATATCGTATTTGACGTGTTTCCGTATTCTCAACGTTTTCATAACTCTTATGTCATTTACAATAATGGCGACTGTGACATAAACGATTCCAAAACACATCAAACACGATATCGTTATAACGCAGTTGAATAGAGGCCCTGGTACAATTTTGCCCCCGTCAATCCGGTGTTTGAATATAACGTATCTTTTATCTTTAATAATTATTTATTACTCATTGTAATGTCAACGTTTTGATAGCTCTTATATACTTGCCAGTAATGGCGGCATAGTTAAAAACAATACGAAAACACGTCAAAACTAATACAGTTTACCGTGATGAATAGAGACCCGGATCTTTGGTTAGTACCCATAGGGAATCAAGCGGTTTCCTTAATCATTTGCCATTGTCTTTCAAGTCATCGTTGATTTTGCCTCAACAGTTTGCGTAGGCGCTTGTTTTTAAAACGAGTATATTTGATCAATTTAAGTAAATGACCTATTGTATGTAATTGTGTACAAAAATAATATGGAATTAACGTCAAATTTCACATATAAAATGTCGAACGATGTACACAGTGGTGCTAGACAAGTTGCATTCGACAATCGTAAGCGATTATGTTTCGATTGATAAATGTATGGAATTGACGTAAGCCACCGAGATAGTAACGTGACACTTACGTCAATTCCATATTTTTCAACCGAAACATAATCGCTAGCGAGTGTCGAATACACTTTGTCTAGCCCCACAGATGTGTTACTACTTCATAAAACAGGGCCTCTATTCTACTGAAAGAAAGAAATAAAGAAATAGTTTATTAGTCACAACGAAGTACAAAAAAAACTTTAATGGTTATTTAGACGTAATTTGTCACGAAATAACTAATAACTGCATTTTAGCCGAATAAATGTTTCTTTCTTTCTTTATTTCGTTATAACCAGTAGAATATAGAGGCCCAGAGCCAGGGCGTGTGGAAACACGTCAAAGACGATATCGTTATTACCGTATAGAATCCCAGCCCAGGGCCGAGATTCTACACGGTAGCGATGTAACGAATATTCGCATTCGCATTCGCAAAATTACTGCGAATGATTTGCAACAACAAAAAAATTTTTTTGATGGTAATAGTTGGTTAATAAAACAAAATCCATTAATATCTTATGTTTTTTTTAATGTAAGAATAAGTAACTTAACCTCGTAATCACATTATCAGTCTTATCTCTATAATTTGGTATCAATTATTTATTTAACTTTGCCCAATGAAGCTTAACAATTAAACGGAACGCACTTCGTTCCAACGGGACTGCCACCAAGATCACCAAGACATAGACAAAATTAAATGGCGCCAAATTTTAACATAAACTGAATATATTCGCATTTGCATTCGCATTCGCGAGTGTCTAAAATATGACATTACTTACACCACTACGACATGGTATAAAAGATATCGTATTTGACGAGTTTCCGTATTGGCAACATTTTAGTAACTCTTATGTCACTAACATACTCGTAATAGCAGCCGAGTCATAAACGAGTCAAAAACACGTCTAACGTGATATCGTTATAACGCAGTAGAATGGAGGCGCTGTTCATTTGCTTCAGTTATTCACCTATCACTACATAGTATAAAAAAGTCGCTTCCCGCTGTCTGTCTGTCCCTATGTATACTTTGATCTTTAAAATTGCGCTACGGATTTTAATGCGGCTTTTTTAATAGATAAAGTGATTCAAGAAGTTGGTTTGTATAACACTTTAACCCGAAACGAAGCGAGAAAAATCGTTATTTATCTAAAACGCTATAAGTAGACTAGAATAGATCAAGTAATAATTGTCCTTATTGCATTGGCCTTAAAAGATAGTTCCAAAAATATTAATCATATTATTATATATTTCAGAATATTTGGTGTCCCAGGTAAAAGCTAGTTTTTTTATGTTTTTTTTTTATGTTGCGGAGAAGGCACACGAGCGCTCAGGCCACCTGATGGTAAGTGGAATCTGAGACCCATAGACAATTGAATTCTCAAGACTATGATCTTAAGAACTCAAATGCGTTGCCAACCCTGAGGACTAAGATGGAATGCGTCTATGCTAGTAATTTCACCGGTTGTCTTATCCCCACACCGGAACACAACAATGCGAACACTGTTGCTTGGCGGGTGGTTAATGGATAAGATGGTGGTAGCAATACGGACGGACCCTGAACAGGGTCCTACCACCACTAACACACATTAATTAACATTAACATTAGTTTAACATATATTTGTAGAAAATGTCCTCTTAAAGGAATAAGGTGCGTATGTTTGTGTGTAATTTATTTAATCACTATTTGGTTTATGTGTAAAACGCATTCTACCCGACCAAGACCGTGGCTGCTCGCTAATTTTTAACAAGTAAATTGAAATCCTAAATCCCCATTTTATTTTCCACATCCTTATCGATAGTTTATTATCCCCTTATCCCTGTCCGTGTGTCGACGCAAGCGCATGTAATGGGCTGTCGCGGTACAGTCGCCGTTATAACATTCCTCCGGGCGCGCTATCAATAAATCGCTGCACTAATCACTCGTGTACAGGCGGATTCCAAACCAGATTACGCGAGATAATAGTATCAACTCGAAAAAAAGAATAGTTTAGTTTTAAGTCCAAAGACATTGGTATTAAAGTTGATTTAAAAATACAGTTTCATTTTGAGTTGATACTTTTTGATCTAGCAGTGCGATTTGTCAAGGTGACTTAAAACTTTAGTTAACTAACACAAAACTCTTTTTTGAGCTAGCAAAATTTGACGTGGGTCTTGCGAGATTATACGATAGTCTAGAATTTAAGAAATCCTTATCAATCAGAGAGTAATAAAACTAAAGGGGAAAAAGCCGGGCAAGACCATGCTCAGTGTAGGGTTCCGAAGCCGTTAAGTACTACAAACATAAAAAATCATCAAGTAATCACTAATTTTCTATTTAAAGTCAATCGGTGCCGTCGTAGATGATTTTAGTAGGTATAATAAACACTAATCGCCTGTATCTCAAGAACCAATGATGTCTACTTAGTCGTGATAGTTTTCCTAATTGGTTATATGCTCTTTCATTTAATTTTTTTTTTCTGATTTTTAGTATTTGTAGTATTGGCTGGACACCTGAGTCTAACAAAAATTAGCGCTTTAAAGCTTAATATTTCGTAAACGGATTACTTAATTAAAAAACTGTTTCGACAAACTCATAATATTTTTGAAATACCTATCCAACGACACCCCGCACTATAGGGTAGAAGAGAAAAAAAACACCACGTTACGTGTAGGAGTTACACTAAAAAAATATTTTTTACTTTTTATTGTACCACTTTGTTGGCGTGACTAATATGCGTATTCATGCCAAATTGCAGCTTTCTAGTACTAATAGTCTTTGCACTAGGCTGCGTACGGACGGGCATGGCGAAACTATAAGGGTTCCTAGTTTGACTACGGAACCCTAAAAAAGGCAAATATTGCCAAACCGAGCATAGCAGCTTGACCGCGGCCCCCCATCGAAACCGAAAGTATGCTGCGAGTGCTGCGGCGCAAAATCGGCTCCGTAATAAATAGACAATAATTTTAATAGAAGCTATCGGCTGTAACCAGATCCCTTCTTATCCTTTCCGATGCAATGTGATGCGAGCCGTTAGTTAGAAATTATCCTTTACTAGCGACCCGCCCTCGCTTCGCTCCGGATTAAAGTATTATACATATAAACCTTCCTCTTCAATCACTCTATCTATTAAAAAAAACCGCATCAAAATCCGTTGCGTAGTTTTAAAGATTTAAGCATACATAGGGATATAGGGACAGAAAAGGCGACTTTGTTTTATACTATGTAGTGACGATACATTGTTAATTTATGTATATTTTACTCTTGGTAGCAAATTAATAACCCATACGAATACAATGCAGGTTATAAAGTGATGAAATAGTTCGTGTCACAACAACAATTAATGTGTTGTACTTTATTTATGGCTGTTTAAGATGTACGATAGATACAAATGGCTTGTTGTCACGGCAACACGTGGGATAATTTAGTTTTAGTACAATAGGTAATTAAAGCTGCTATTATGTTAGATTTCGAAATAAGCGCTAAGAAGGAATGAAATAAAATGTTTTCCTTCTTGTATGTTTTTTAAAAAATAGATTAATTCGGTTTTTCTAATATCATTCACCGTAATTGTAATTATAAATTGATTTATTACTTAATAATGACATAGCAAAGGAAATTACATTACAATTTTTAGGGAGAATATTCTCGCACCGAATGGCCGGTTTGAAAACACATAAAAATAAAATAATACTTTAATTATATTAGCGAATTTTATCTGTATTAAAAGCCTAATTTAAAAAAGGCATTATATTCAAGATACTCAATAATTTGGCAAGCACCGTAACAGAACACCCTGTAGCCGGTCACTAGATACCCAGCGGCGGTATTCGAATATCGCTCTCCAATTAGGCTCGTAGTTTACACTGCCGCTCGAACACCAAGAAACTGATACGGCTGTTTCACACTGTAAACTAGTCAAGCTGTACTTAATACACGCTGTATCTCACTCACTAAACATAATTAAATAATCACTAGGCACGGTTGTAAAAGTTACGGGGTTTCTCACACAACAACACAAGTAAAGGTGTTTTTTTTTATATATATTCAAACCATAAAAAAGTTGTATTTTTTTTGTAAACACAACAGGTGTTAAAGGTAGGAAAGGTTGGTTTAATCAACCTGTATTTTTCAAATTACTGTGTGGTCATTGCACCCATAATATCATTATTTAAAACCTACTAAATCCCGTGTGGTTGCCCGGTTAGAATAGTGCCACTCCATGTCTTCCCGTAGATGTCGTAAGAGGCGACTAAAGAAATAAGGCGATGGGCTTGCAACCTGTCACTGGTAAACATCTTAGCCTACTTGTGCAAAATGTGGTTACAGAATTATCAACAAGTCTTTTAGACTTGTTTGTAATTCTGTACTGCCCTGCTAAGCTAATAAGCAGTATCTCAAATTTAATGGCCAAAGCAAATTCAATTCTATAGTGCTGGTAATAAGGTTGCATTTGCTACAGGAGTTTCGTCTGAGATACTGCCTTTTGTGTTCGCAGGGCAGTGTAGCTCTGCGTACTCCACTCTGGGAATGTATGTATATAACACATATTTTATGTATGAGTATATTGTTTACTTGCCCAACAAATTTCTTCCTTGAGTAGAAAAAAACTGGTACGCGATATAAGTATTAAAATTAGTATTGAAATCAATCCCTGAAGGAGTGTAATGGGAATAAAATTTAAAACTCGCCATTTCAAGTTCGCTTACAAATCTCAATAAAATGACGAATAAAGTAAATGGAACATGGATCCATTGCAAATCTGTGTTGTAGCACTTAATACCAAATATCATTATCGTTAAACACTGCGTGCTCCTGGCTGTTCCATTAAATTATAATTAAGTAAATTCAGTGTTTTAAATTTATTAAAAAGTATCAAGTAGCTATACCGAAATAAAGTTTATTATATGCTTTTCTAAATATACATACATGACATCACGCCTTCATTCCCAGAGTGAGGAAGGTAGAGCTACAGAAATACCAACAACTCTAAAAAGACTTGTTGATAATTCTGTAACCACATTTTGCACAATCAAGCTAAGGTGTTTTTAAATATTTAAGTTTCAATTCCATAATTGAAATAATTAATGGACACCCTATATCTTAAGCTATAATTTAAAGTCTGCCGAGACGAAGGTGGAATACCGTCGGCGAATAAACGTCTCGCGATCGGCTACTCACCTCGCCGTGGATTTGTCAGACTACAGTGGAAGTAGCGACTGCAAAACAAATCTTGGGATACTATCATTTCCAAAACTGTAAATAAACCTGGACTTATTTCAGGACCATCGTGTAGAACCCTTATAGTTTAGGTTAGTGTTATAAAAATCCTGAAATATTTGTTGTTACAGAAAAGAAAGCGGGTTGTGTGCATTTGTCAAATATTTGTCAGCGCAAAGGCAGAGAACCACAAATCTTACAGTTCCTATTATGAATTCGAAAGTTTGGGTGAATGTTTGTTACTCAATCACGCCATAACGGCTGAACGCCGCAGATCTAGATGAAATTCCGCACAGAGATACTCGTACATTCAAGTCTGGAATAGAATATAGGCTACTTTTTATCCCGAAAATTGGACGGTTACTGCTTG
The DNA here is from genome assembly GCA_949316455.1 of Acleris holmiana. NCBI lineage: Eukaryota > Metazoa > Arthropoda > Insecta > Lepidoptera > Tortricidae > Acleris > Acleris holmiana. The sequence goes on from OX438779.1 coordinate 1,872,132, forward strand.
AATAGCGATAAACAACTTCTACACGGACGGAGTTGCGGGAAACAACTAGTTTATATAATATTTTTATTGGTATAACTATCGGACAATACGAGTATGTATTTGCTGAAGAATCTTCAAACATTAAACGCGCAAGATATTTGGATTATTCTTGATAAAAATGGCGGATTTTTGGATGTAGAAAAGTGATAGTAATCCACCTTGTATTTTGTTTTAATGTTGCCGTGAATAGGATAAATATTATGACGTTACAAGATTTGATGGTTAACTTTTTTAAATATATATTAAGGATTTATAGGAAGGAAGGAGGAGGAGGATTTTAGTGGTGGTAGGACCCTGTGCAGGGTCCGTCCGGATCGCTACCACAATCTTATCCATTAACCACCCGCCAAGCAACCGTGTTCGCATTGTTTTGTTCCGGTGTGGGGATAAGACAACCGGTGAAATTAACAGCATAGAGGCATTCCATCCTAGTCCTCAGGGTTGGCAACGCATTTGAGGTCTTGGGATTATAGTATTGAGAATTCAAATGTCTATGGATCTCAGATTCCACTTACCATCAGGGCCTCCATTCAACTGCATTATAACGATATCGTTTTTGACCTGTTTCCGTATTGTCAACGTTTTGATAACTCTTATGTCATTTACAATAATGGCGACTGTGACATAAACGATACTTAAACGTGTCAAACACGATATCGTTTTAACGCACCTGAATAGAGGCCCAGGTGGCCTGAGTGCTCGTGTGCCTTCTCCTTAACATAAAAAAAAAAGCGGCCAAGTGCGAGTCGGACTCGCCCATGAAGGGTTCCGTAGCAGCAAGTAACATAATATAAAAGTTCGTTGTAGCTTTGATCAATGTTTTTATGACGTATTAAAAAAAAACTACTTACTAGATCTCGTTCAAACCAATTTTCGGTGGAAGTTTGCATGGTAATGTACATCATATATTATTTTTACATTTATCATTCCCTTATTTTAGAAGTTACGGGGGGGGGGGACACACATTTTTCCACTTTGGAAGCGTCTCTCGCGCAAACTATTCAGTTTAGAAAAAAATTATAATAGAAACCTCAATATCATTTTTGAATACCTATCCATAGATACCCCACACGTATGAGTTTGATGAAAAAAAAATTTTTGAGTTTCAGTTCTAAGTATGGGGAACCCCAAAAATTTATTGTTTTTTTTCTATTTTTGTATGAAAATCTTAATGCGGTTCACCGAATACATCTACTTACCAAGTTTCCACAGTATAGCTCTTATAGTTACGGAATAAAGTGGCTGTGACATACGGACGGACAGACGGACAGACATGACGAATCTATAAGGGTTCCGTTTTTTGCCATTTGGCTACGGAACCCTAAAAAAAAAGGAGAAGGCACCCGAGCACTCAGGCCACCTGATGGTAAGTGGAATCTGAGATCCATCGACTAGGATGGAATACTAAGATGGAAAGCCTCTATGCTAGTAATTTCACCGATTGTCTTATCCCCACATCGGAACACAACAATGCGAACACTGTTGCTTGGCGGGTGATTAATGGATAAGATGGTGGTAGCGATCCGGACGGACCCTGCACAGGCTCCTACCACCACTACCCCGCTGTACCAAGCAAGCATTCTGGTAAGAGGGCTATTTGTTTTCAGGTGCATGTCCTTTGGTAGTCTAGTTCTTTGTGACCTGACTAAACTCTTGATTTGTGTCTGAAGTACGGAATATTCTTGAATCGATCTTTATTTTACAAGAGTCAAATGCTATAGTTTTCAGTATTTACCTCGTATTTACATAATAAGGTACAGAAAAAACATTACTTCAATGTATTCTTGAAGCTTGCTTTTAATTTGACGTCAAGTAAGATTACGTACATATATAACGTCACGCCTTCATTCCCATACTCTAAAGAAACGGCCAAGCCATATATTTTGACTAAGGCGTAGAGATTCTGAACCTAGGGCTTGTAGAGTTAGTACGTGTAGAGTTAGAAGCTTGGCTCTACATGAGATCTGACAACTTTTTGACAGTGCGAGCCATATGGTCTTAGCAACATTTTACATGAAAATGTTTTTGGTGGAATATACGAGTATATATTAAGATAAAGATAATAAGATAACTTTGTTTATAAAAACATAATGATATTGTTGACATGTAGCCTATGTTTACGTAGAACTAATATTATTACACATGTGCCTGAACTAGGGTGATCCTGTTTTACATGCATTGAAAAAGTTATAAATTCGTACACAAAGTACATTTAAAATACCAAGGTAGATTATAATTATTTTACACTCACTAGAAGTTATATAATAAATAATAATATTACAAATAACTATATCTAAAGGTGGGTACGAATTAGAGCAGCCTCGGGTTGTGGCACGCACGGCTCACCTATTTTGCTCAAATTCGTACGCGCTCACGCGCTGTGCGCGAGCAGCAGGCGAGCGTCGCGCGGCGAGCCGTCGATAGTCGGTCTTTTGACCGTGCTCAAAGGCGCCTCGTTGTGGGTGCCTCGCGTAATTTGGACGTGTATACGAGCGTGCCGCGGGCAAAACTACAAATTCTAACTTGTCTGTGGGCGAGGTGCGTACAAATTTGATAAAGTTGCTGAGCCGTTCCACCACCGAGGCGAATTTTTTTTGTTAATAATTCGGTGAATTATGACAAACGCAGCTGCGGCTGTTATCGTGTCTGACGCCATTTTGAAATGTTGGCTCGCGGCAAGCACGCTGCCTCTTCTGCGCTTGTTCCTTGTGTGTCTTGTGTCTTGCAACAATTTGGGTCGCAAGCAGCTCTTTGCGCGGGGCGAGCATGCCTCAGACTGAGCCGCTCAGACTCGTACCCAGCTTAAGGAAGTATCATAGATCATAGCATAAACGACGACTCGCCAGCATAGTTAGAAGTGACCCTGCCTTCGGAGCTAGGCTAGGCTAGGCTAAGGGCAGATATTTGTGTGATGAGCACGAGTATTTATTCCTGAGTCTTGGATGTTTTCTATGTATTTAAGTATGTATTTCTCTATATAAGTATGTTTATCGTTGTCTAGTACCCATAGTACAAGCCTAGAGCTTAGTTTGGGACTAGGTCAATTTGTGTGACATTGTCCTGTGATATTATTAATATAAACCTAGCCTGGGTAGAAGTTGATATAAAATTGCAATTTTGCTGAACGAAAATACAACTTTTTAACTTTATTTAGGGACCTCCGGGCGCTGTCTTTTATGGGATGCCACCTGCGTGAGCACTTTTGCCGCTTCCCATTTGAGACAGACGTGTAGGGTGGCTGGGTCTGCGGCGGAGTCCGCCGCAAAGATGAAGCACTCGAAATACTCTGCCTTGGAACCGATGCACGATTTCGTCTCGGTCGCGGTGGAAACTTCGGGACCTTGGTGTTCAGAAGCCAGGAAGTTAGGTCGTCGACTGCGAGGGGGATCCTTGTTCTGGATCGTGGTTGGATCAGCACGTTTCCATTGCAATTCAGCGTGTCAATGCAGCCGGTGTAATGGGAACGTTGCACGATGCAGGGTTGGAGTTAGTTAGGATAAGTCTGTGTTATCAAATTTTGTTTTGTTAGTGTTAATATAATTTGACGAAGCATGTTGCCGATGATCATTCTTATGTAAAACGACTTGACGAAACCTGTTGCTGATGAAATGTGTTTCATAATGTTGTATGCTTTTTTTTAAATAAATTTTGAGTCAATTTTTAGGGACCATCAGTGTTTTCTGTATTCTCATAGGATAAAAAAACACTACGAAGGAGTTTTAATGTATATTCTTTCGCGTTTCAAGTTTTTTTGCTGACGCTCCGCGAGAAGCACCCGAGCCTCGGGATCCCCTTTCGTTCCGGAAATTGAGTGAATGTTTTCGGATTTAATCGCGTCTGCCACGATACCGTCTCGCTACAGACGGCTGAAAAGCAGCGCAACACAAACTTGCACTAATGTATATACTGTAGAGGAATTCAAATGTGTAGCTGGTTCAGCCATACGTTAATTCTGTGGCCCTAGTGAAAAAGGATACAAGTCTTTTTTTTTTATATATTAAGGAGAAGGCACACGAGCACTCAGGCCACCTGATGTTAAGTGGAATCTGAGACCCATAGACATTTGAATTCTCAAGACCATAATCCTAACACCTCAAATGCGTTGCCAACCCTGAGGACTAAGATGGAATGCCTCTATGCTAGTAATTTCACCGGTTGTCTTATCCCCACACCAGAACACAACAATGCGAACACTGTTGCTTGGCGGGTGGTTGATGGATAAGATGGTCTCCGAAGGTTTAGGTGAAAAACGGCATAAGTCTAGTATACTCTGTACATAACGTTTGCCCTTTCTTATTAAGAGCTAATTCGACTTGCATCCGTTTTCACTAGAGCCACAGAATTGGCCAGGTTATACATTTTGCACGTGTCATTAGTCGTGTCGCATCGGGAAAAGCATAACACGGCTAATTTTACGTTCGACAAACTTGTAAAAAAATTTATTACTTGATTGTACTATATGGTTAGTGTTAAGATACCTAAAATCACGTTAAAAGCATTTGTGGTTTCGGGGTTAAATTTGATTAAGGCTGTTTGTAAAATATTAAACTTTAAAGTGCAAATTTTTGTTAGACAAAATCAAATCAAATTAATTTACTATGAAGAATTTAGGTGCAAAGACCAAGACCAAGGTCAAGACCTTAAGTACCAATTTCACCATACGATGTTAAATTTAACCATGGTGGGGTACCATTGAAGATTTCATACATTTTGACAACTGTTAACGCTCTAATCGTCTGTTAAGTGGTTAACATCGTAAGGTGAAATTGGTACTTGGGTCAAACACTTTTAAAAACAAAAGTCTTTCCTGTGGTCAATATTTAAAAGCTTGTGTGCATATTATATGTTTTGTTCTATATGATAAGTCTAAAGCAGTCCTGACGCCGTTAATGGACACGAGGGAATGGGCTTAGCCAAAAAATTAGTCCTTAAAAACGTTAGCTTACGGCGTGTCCACAGAAAAGACGCTAACCTAAATCTGTGTATGACCCACTTAACTTGCGTATTTTAACAAATTTTCAAAGACGCTAAAGCTTCCTCATTTAAAGTCGATTATGAGGCATTTATTAGTAAAGCACGTCTCAGTCCTTTATATGACTTCCATATATTGCGTTATTTCCAGCCTTTGCAATAATATACTATGTCCGTATTTCGTCTGTCTGTTCTTCGTGTACCTGTTTCTGTTTGTCTACTCAACTAATAAAACAATTTGTTAAGCCAGTAATCCGTCAAAAAAACGTGCTCAAATATTAGGTACAATACAATACAATACAAATTTAATACTCTATACTCAATACCAAAACTTAAAAAATTAAAACCTTAGCTAAAAGAAAAAATCTACATCAGATATTTAAAAAAAAACCATCTGATTTCACGCTTAATTCCCATTTACCTTCTTTTAGTAATTAAAACCCAAGTCTAGTAGTTACTCCTATAATTCTATTTGAAAGTGCAGCGGAAGAAAGTGTGTCTCTAATTTATATCAGGAGAGATTCATATGAATAATTTAACAGAAATTGCAAAGTCACGTACAGGAGCTAATTTGAACTAAAGCACAGGGAAATAATATTTCTCTAGAGCTGTTTATACCACTTTTTACAAAGTTTATCTCGAATTTTACAATGTTTTTGTTGGTTGTTGAGCCAAATGGTACAAATACTCTTTATTGAACACCACGTGCAATTAAATACAAAAAAAAAAAAAAAAACTTAAGACAAACAAACAATGGTTTTATCAATGAATAGCGATATCTTGCAAAAAAAATATAAAGATAAGAAGTTGAATAGAACAAAACAATACCCAATGTAATACATAAAATCTATACCAAAAGGAATAAATAAAATTGTGTTAGTTTGCGGTTTTTTTACCGTCACTGTTGAATTCTTATAGTTTTTATTTCACCCTTTTATAAGTTGACTAGGTTTTGCCGGCTAATCCATCTGCATAATATTTAATTCTTTGTTTCGGGACTTATTTAATTGTTTGGCTTTTAAAGTAGGTACTTAACCAATAACAATACTGTATGTATTGTTTTAATACAGAATAAGAGCTAAAGTGTTCCGAATTTTATCCAACTCAATTGTCATATTATTATCAACAAGGGAGTCACACAAGCCACCTGGGCCTCTATTCAACTCAAAAAACCATGATTGTCTTTGACGTGTTATGGTATTGTTTTAACTCGGCCCATATAAGAGTTATCAAAACGTTGATAGTACGGCAACACGTCAAAAAAAAAATTTACCGTGTAGAATCTCAGCCCAGAGGAGTCGCAAGTGCTTTGCAAGCCTTTGAGAAAATAGAAGTATCATTTTGGAAGGCACTCGGTAGTATCGGTTGGAAAATACGAACGCCAAAAGTTGTTTCTATAGAAACAAGGTTCGTAGCAAAAAGGCTCGCGGGAACATTTTAGCCAATTTGAAATTGTTAAACAGGGCCCGTATTCCACTTCTTTTAAAAGTTTTATCCATAGCGCATGAGTAACTATAATTTTACACATCTTGAAATCGAGCATTGTACAAAAATACTTAAAAATAGGTACGTATTACCAGCTCTATAAACATAAGGAAAATAATAAAAGTCTGCGGAGGTGGGCGACGCGGCGATGTTTCAGGAACAACTCTAGAATAGTCTACGTCAAAAGGAGATGGTAATTTTTGTATGTTACTTTAAATAAATATCGCCATCTATATGAAGCGATTTTTTAATGATTACTTGCAAACCTCTTTCATTTATGCGTATTGCAATTATAAACAACTATGATCTAACATTGACTCTACTCAACTCTTGTCAACCTTTGAAATTATATTTATAAACAAAACCAGTATATTATGAACACTATTGTCTTTTTTTATGTTAAGGAGAAGGCACACGATCACTCAGGCCACCTGATGGTAAGTGGAATCTGAGACCCATAGACATTTGAATTCTCATAAGTAGGTATAATCCTAAGACCTCAAATGCGTTGCCAACCCTGAGGACTGAGATGGAATGCCTCTATGCTAGTATTATTTCTTCGGCCTTCTGAACAAATCCATCCCAGTAACGTAAACCCGAAGCGGGAAATGTCTGAAACCATAATGTAACAACAATGAATAAATGAATGAAAATGAGAAGTGAATGAAGTGTGTAGCTACTTACAAGATCGGCTGTATAGAAGCCTAAAATTCTTCCATAGTTTCCAACTGTTGGTCTATCTTATTTTTACAGAATGTCAGCTCCATCTTTTCTATAAGGGAAATAATAAGAGTCTGCCAAAGCAGACAGCGCAGATATTTCAGACCAGTCTAGCGCGCTCCCCGTCTGTTCGTCATACATCCTCGTTACCTGATAAATTGTAGCCCATGAAAGCGAGGAGCTTATTAAATACTAGCGTTGGCCGCGTCTTTGTATACAGTGTGTGACATACATAAGAACATAAATTTGAAGTAACGATAGCTTTAAATGCTGTAAACAGTTTTATCAAAAAAATATAACAATTAACTTTTGTAATGGAGAGTTATTAATGTTTAAAATTTGTCGAATTATTAATTGTGACTCAATTGTCGGTTAAATGTCGATATTAATAATGGCAACAGTGTGTCTACCACTTGAAATATTCACAGAATATTTAGTTGTATATTCACTTTAAGAATAAATAATTAAATTAATAATTAAGGGGGGCTTCCATACAACAAAAGTATTTTTTTTACCGTTTTTTGCTCGATCTTAATACAGACACCGTGGTTATATAGATAATGGTACGGAACCCTTCGTGCGCGAGCTCAACTCACACTTAGCGGTTTTATTTATTCGTGTGTAATTTATGAATCCCACTGTTTTCTCAAAATCTAAATTTTCTCAATGATCGCGTTGAAACCGAATGGGTATTTAATTAATTTATAAGAAGTTCTTTGGAAATGACTAGTGAAATTCAAACCCTCTTCAGTTTCATGGGATCCTATTAAAATAAAGTGGCATCAGGCTCTGCTGATAGAACCGGCGGAAACTCCACAAATCGCAAAGGATTCAATTTCCTGAGCTCCATAGCGTCAGCAAAAAAGATCGTTTCCTTAATGTCGTAAAATTACGCTCGTGAAGATTTTGATGCTGGCTGTACTAAGGTCATGTTGCGGACTAATTTTGCTCTTAAAATACGGCTTAAACAGAACAAATTGTTTGTGGACGGTCTGTTTGTCCCTGCTAGAATTTAAACAGTTGAAAGGTTAATTGGCAAATTTGTTGTTTTACTAAAGGAAAAGCAATTGCAATGTATGCTGTCTAGCAAAACCAGTCCATGGGTCCACAGAAAATCAGCGTCTTACTTCCAATAGGGGGTGCGACACATAGCTGAGTGGATACCATTTTCGCAGCACTCTTTTATAATTTTATTTACTTTTAACCTAGTAGATTTAAAGAAAATCCTGCAACACAATGTGTAAACTTATAAAATTTAAGCGAAATAAATATTTTCTATTCCTATTTCAAATTGGCCTATCGGCGGCCACTGATAAAATTAAGGTCATATGAAAGACCATTATTAAAGGATACTTTTTGTTAAGAACTTTTTTTTGTATCTCCTTTAGAGAAGGAAATATTTCAACTTAAGTAAAAATGAAATAAATCCTATAATTTTTAACGAGCAATATTTATTCAGAGTCACTCAGAGGGCTATGGAGAGAGCTATGCTCGGGGTTTCTCTGCGGGATAGAATCAGAAATGATGATATCCGCAGTAGAACTAAGGTTACCGACATAGCCCGAAGAATAGCGAAACTTAAGTGGCAGTGGGCGGGGCACATTGCTCGCAGGACTGATGGCCGATGGGGAAAGTTCTCGAATGGCGTCCACGGACCGGGAGACGAGCTGTTGGTAGGCCTCCAACAAGATGGAGCGACGACCTCGTAAGCATCGCGGGATCGCGATGGATGCGTAAGGCACAAGACCGGTCTAAGTGGAGAGCCTTGGGGGAGGCCTATGTCCAGCAGTGGACGTCTTTCGGCTGATATGATGATGATGATGATGAATATTAAATTTGTTCCCGAAAACGTGGACGTGACCTTCGTGGAACTTGCAGAATAGGGGTTTTGCTGGTCAAAAAATCGATCTGACAAGTATTCCTTTTTGGGTTTTTTTATGGAATCTGAGACCCATAGACATTTGAATTCTCAAGACTATAATCCTAAGACCTCAAATGCGTTGCCAACCCTGAGGACTAACATGCAATGCCTCTATGCTAGTAATTTCACTGGTTGTCTTATCCCCACACCGGAACACAACAATGTGAATACTGTTGCGGTGGTTAATGGATAAGATGGTGGTAGCGATCCGGGTGGACCCCCGAAAAAAACCCTCAATTTCAATTTTTTTCGGGGTCCACCGAAAAATCGGTGTCAGAGGTATTGGTCATATCGCACTTTCGGTAGGAAAAGGGTACAATTTCCCCTTTAGTAACATCGTACATTGTGCCCTTGTTCTACGATATACATCGACGACACAATCAAATTGTGATTTAATGGAAGTCTACATACACCTAAGTAGAGCTCGGTCACCCAGGGGCTTATTATACTTATATTCTTTATGCCTGAATGTAAATAAATAACATATTGATCGTTTAAATTTTAAACAGGTCAATAGGTAACTGGTAAAACTATGCAAAGTACCATCACGCCTTCATTCCCAGAGTGGGGTAGGCAGAACTACAGAAATACCAACAACTCTGAAAACACTTGTTTATAATTCTGTAACCACATTTTGCACAAACAGGCTAAGTTATTCACTAGAGTATTAGTGACAGGTTGCCAGCCACGGTAATGTAAATAACAGTAGGACTAACTATATCATCACATATTAAAATTATCTTTGCCCGCTCATAGACCAAGTTCCATACAAAGTTGCCTATTCTCCTTTTCGCGTTTTGTAACCTTCATCAGTTTTGACTCTGCGATGATAAGTCAGTTAAGTTTCTACTTTTAATGCCAGAAATGATTAACCATATGAATAAACATTGATTTACACTACGGAGCATTGAAAACTGGTCTATGGAAACTCTGTACTAAGTCTTGATTATATTTGAACAAAACTTACACTAACGAAATAGCGTTATAACGTGTATCATAACGTTCTTTAAGGCTTCCTTCGTGTAGTCATCGAGTAGTAAAGTTTACGTACGATAAGGAAACGTGATCCGTTAGCGATTTGCGCTACGGATAGATTCCGTAAAAGTGTAGTTAATCCAGGACCATTACCATGAATTGACAGTGACTGAACTCGCTAGCGACTCGAATGCTCTGTCCTACAGTATTGTAATAGAGTGAGAGGGACAGAGCATCTGATTCGCCAGCGAGTACGATCACTGAAAACTCATGGTAAGGGACCCTCTGAAAATCAGCGCCGCAGTTTCACTGCGGCACATTGCTGAGAGGGGCCCTGTTCTTCGTAGATTTATTTTTAACATAATATCACGCCTTCATTCCCAGAGTGGTGTAGACAGCCACAGAAATACCAACAACTCTAAAAAGACTTGTTTATAATTCTGTAACCACATTTTGCACAAATAGGCTAAGAAGTTTACTAGTGTATTAGTGACAGGTTGCAAGCCCATCGCCTAACAGTACTACAAGCCCTTATTCCCTTAGTCGCCTCTTACGACATCCATGGGAAGACATGGAGTGGCACTATTCTAACCCGGCAACCACACGGGCTAAAATGGTGAATCAGTCCAACTGAATTAGGCGTCCCACAATATTTATGGTTATAAACTTCAGTTTGTCTAACATATTATTACCTACCATTGTAAAAGAAATATCTATCTAACTAGTGGGCAAAATTATGTTTACTGCTGAAAAAAATATTGTTTGACCAAGTAACATAAAAGTCACACTAGTTGTAATAAACCGACGACCGGACCATCAAGTTGTATAATAGTTGCTTAGTACCGTAATCCACAGCAGGGTCGCCAATTAGGCGCTGTAATGGCTCATAATTTACCTAAATACGGCTCTACGTAATTGATATGTCTCAAGCATGTGGAGAGTAGTAAATAATCAGATGAGACTGGACATTATTGCTGCAAAAGTATTTATGGTTACAAGCTACTTATTCAACCTTTATACGACCTCATATAGCTCACCACGCCTAGGGTATTTTTACTGCCGTTTTTAGCGTCATGTCTGTTTGTTGTTTGCAGGCATTTTACTTAGAAACTATTGGTATTATTGCTATGTTATTTAAATTTGAATGTTAGATGTATTTTGTTAACGGCTGGCTAATTAGATTCACTCCATATTATCGACGTGTTAAGGAACCCTCGTGTGGCCAATTTACGGAATAAATGTTTTGAATATAAATTTGATCATTGAATTAATTAGGTAAACGATTTTTATTAAAACAAGTGAAAATACATAGTTAGAAGTGCATTTTTTAACAGACTTCAAAACTATTTTTATGTATGAGTATGTTCCCCTATTACACAAAAACCGCTGGGCCGATTTGAAAATATCTTTTTTGTTCGATTTGGTATTCTTTCTAGTTGGTCTCATTTCCAGCACGTCAGGATGTGATGATGGGATCTTGGATAAATCGAGGAAACTAGTCAACTATTATAGGAATAAACATACGTGGATGACATTACAGTATTATTATGATTACTAATAGTAATAGGTATGAAAAAAATGTTTTAAAAAACTAAAATCCATCATGATGTCAAATAAAAAAAACTAATATACTTAGTGGAAAAATACTAAATAACTTTACTATAAATGACAAGTAAATCATTTGTTCAGCAGTTATAGCTAACTTCAACGAGTACTATTCTGTATTACATACATATATACATAAAATCACGCCTTCATTCCCAGAGTGGGATAGGCAGAACTACAGAAATACCAACAACCCCAAAAAGACTTGTATGATTTCTGTAACCACATTTATATTCTGTATTAAGCATTTGAAAATAGCTTTGTTTGTCATCATTTTATTAACATTGTAAGGTGCTAATATTGACTCAGTTTTTCGCCTATCTTTATGATACTGACAATAGAACTAGTTAAGGGGAATAGAATGAAATAGAATTAATTGGAGATTTTCATTCCTTTACAAAGTAGCGACACAGTATAACATTTAGCGATATAGAACTCAGCTTCACAGCTTATCTTAACTGCTTCACTACGCATGATATTTATACTAAAGTTTATTTTTTCACATATTACTAGATTAAGTTATATCATGGTCATAAGCAATTTTTAAAAAATATTAAGTTTCTTGCCCCGTGTGGTGGCCGGGTTAGAATGGTGCCACTCCATGTCTTCCCGTGGATGTCGTAAGAGGCGACTAAGGGAATTAGGAATTGTATGAATTTATACATATATATATATATATATATATGAATTGTAATTGCAACCTGTCACTAAATTACTCTGGTAAACATCTTAGCCAACTTGTGCAAAATATGGTTACACAATTATCAACAAGTTTAGAGTTGTTGGTATTTCTGTAGCTCTGCCTCCCCCAAACTGGGAATGAAGGCGTGATGATACATATGTATGTATGTAAGTTTCTTGCGGCGTTTCTTATCAGCAGTGGTCTCCTCTTGGGAAGCACTGGTAGAATTTTGACGTGTAAAAGTGCCCGGCTTACTTACTAGACATAATTATTTTACCTTTTTATCCTTATCAGACAGACACAACATTTTAGATGTAGGCCATACCTAATAAAAGCCTCTTAGTGTCAAAAGTGTCGTGTCTGAATTATTAATCTATGGCCGTTAGCCAGTCGGACTACACGTACGTTAATTATAATACACGCTGAAATTGATTCGACCGGCTGTATTCTCTATTCTACCGAGTTCAATTAAGACGATATTGTGTTTGATGTGTTTCACTATTGTTTTAACTCTAAATCATTGATAATACGGAAGCGCGTCAAAGGCAATATCGTTTCGTGCTTTACCCTGGGGGGTTATCATGACAAAACTATGCAGTTCTGTTTACGCTCAGAGAAAAGGACAGAGCTATGACAGTTATATAGCTCTGTCCTTTTCTCTGAGCGTAAACAGAACTGTTGTCTTGATTTACATCTATAATTAAAAACAAAGTCTAGCCTCAATTAGGCAGCAGTGAGTCGAGTTCAGTGTCGTATAAAGCTGCCTAATTAAGAAGGCACGCGCTAAAATGTGTTTTGTACGCTCCGACGGGACTTCTTAAACTTGCCGGATAAAACTTCACCTATAAGATCGACGCAGCGCTGTGTTGAGAGAATACCCCCCCGACCCCGATTGATTTGCAAGATTGATTGACAAGCGCACTGTTTATTCGTACATGATAAAGTAATAAGTTTCACATATTTATTATCATTAAATCTACCTAGTTACATAAGCACATTTGGCACGGTATAGGCGTTTTAGTAGTAGTGTGAAATTTGGTATGGAGGTAGCTTACATCCCTGGGAAAGATAGAGAAAATTGTTCATATCAGAAACTGTTTTTTTTTTTTCGAGAAAATTACGATATAAAGCCTCTACGCGGGTGGAGTCGCTGACAGCTAATAGTTCATAATAAGCTTTGGTGGCGCGATAAAAAAAACATTACTCGTCTACAAATAAAAAAATAGCCAATAAAATAAGTAAGTGCTGTACTCTCTTATCTCAGTGGAACTATTTAAAGAATAACATTCCTTAAATATCCCAAAGTTAATTAAACATCGAATTTACAGCTCAATTAACAAAATAACGTCCCGCGTGCCTAAACTAAATCAAAAAAGCGGCCAAGTGCGAGTCGGACTCGCCCATCAAAGATTCCGTAGCAGGAAGACGATTTAAGACGTAAACAAAAAACTACTTACTAGATCTCGTTCAAACCAATTTTCGGTGGATGTTTGCATGGTAATGTACATAATATATATTTTAGTTTCATCATTCTCTTATTTTAGAAATTACAGGGGGGAAACATTTTACCACTTTGGAAGTGTCTCTCACGCAAACTAGTCAGTTTAGAAAATAAAAATATTGGAAACCTCAATATCACTTTTGAAGATCTACCCATAGATACCTCACACGTATGAGTTTGATGAAAAAAAAATAAGTTTCAATTCTAAGTATGGGGAACCCCCAAAATTTATAGTTTTTTTTCTATTTTTGTGTAAATATCTTAATGCGGTTCACAGAATACATGTACTTACCAAGTTTCAACAGTGTAGTTCTTATAGTTTCGGAAAAATGTGGCTGTGACATTTACGGACGGACAGGCAGACATGACGAATCCATAAGGGTTTCGTTTTTTGCTGGCTGCGGAACCCTAAAAAATGCCGTCCGAAAAAATGGCGCATTTTTAGAGCGATATCAAATTTTGATGTAATGTCCCAATTTGGATTCAGCGGCCGGCGCCCGTTAATTCATCACGGGGTTCTTCCGGGGGCGAAAATTAATATTCCAATGATGTAACTTAAAGCTCTATTATTTTCGGTGCGAGACACAAGCTTAAGCGGATTTTTTGGTAACTCATCACTTCATCGAATTTGATTTCATCGAACGCTCTTTTCTGCTGAAACCATAATGTTTTCAGGGTATCTTAAACATTGATTACGTTGGGTAGGTTAGGTTTGATATTTTAGATACCCTGAAAACATTATGGTTTCAGCAGAAAATAACGTTGATGAAATTAAATTCGATGAAACAATATGTTAGATTTTTTAAAGTCTATAGGCGTCATATCCTATTTACCATCGGGCGATCTGTGTGCTTACTTAATTTATCCATGCCACAAACATTTAAGATGTCTGAACAAAAAGGATACTTTAAAATGCATTTTGAATAGACATTGGTAGAATTGTCCCACTGAGCAGTTACGTGTCAATTTTAGTTTAATCTATATATCTGTAGCTCTGACTACCCCACTTTGGGAATACAGGCGTGATGTTATGTGTATGTAAACTACGAGAAGATAATATTTATTTATGTGCTTTAGGAAGTAATGAAAAGTAATTTAACTTTTAGGAATGCCTTTAAACTTTTTTCTTAGATAATACAATTATTTTCGTCGTCTGCAATATGAGAAAGCGTAAAATCTCAAACAAAAGTTTTAAATTAGATACTAATTTTATCACCCTGCAGAGTTTTAAGCATATTTATTTTAACTAGCAATAATGTTTGCTAATTTAACTTATGTTTCAAATTATTAATAATCTAGGGTACAGGGCTTCCATGAGAACACAATATTATTATGTTTTTAAAGTTACAATTAAATGTGCGTGCTTACATTATAATTATAAGATGATTACAAACGAAGTAAATTAACCATGTGGGTAAATTCACATCTTATCAATTACTCTAGGTTGCTATGTATGGATATTAAACTAAAGGTAAGGCGCTAGGGTAACCACAAGGTATGCGATAGGTGGTTGCGTCATGCGTCACCCTAGTCAAAAAATAATAGTTTCTTATTAAATTACAACTATTTATGTATAGATCTTTTTATTTTTACGCAATATAATTTTTAATACTATTATTAATCCACACGGTAAAAACGATTATCGCCTTTGACGAGTGTCCGTATTGTCAACGTTTTGATAACTCGACACCCAGGGCTGGGATTCTACAAGGAAATAACGATATCGTCTTTGACCTGTTTCCGTATTGTCAACGTTTTGATAACTCTTATGTCATAACAATAATGGCGACTGTGACATAAACGATTCTAAAACACGTCAAACACGATATCGTTATAACGCACCTGAATAGAGGCCCTGTTTACCTTCCATAACAATACGAAGCACATTCAAACAAAAGTCCTTAGAGTAAAGAAACTTCTCTTATTCCTAAAATCACTAATGCGACCATTATAAAACTTTTAGTAATGTTAAAATCGCTAACGCGACCGCCTATGCCTTGCCCCACCAAAGTACAGTGGGGGAAATCTAAATGCCGATGAATTACTGCAAATTAAAATTGTTTAATGAATCAAATTTACTGCAAAAAGATTTTTTATTTTATTACTGTTTGCAATTTAGAAATAGTCATTACAATTATAATTAAATTAATTTTCGATCGTCTTTGTTATTAACGAAATTACCTCTCGCTCTTATAGGGACATAATTAAAAATCTGGTTTTCTCATTTTTTTTAAGAAGTAATTTATTTTTAGTAAATTGTCCTTCAACTCTACGAAATTGAATTTTTTACCATATCATATGCCTAAATACCCTACGTTTTTTCACTTATAAAAATAATAGATTTGCGCGCGACTCCGCCTGCGTTTCATCGTTATTTCTTCGGGAACTATTCCAGACTATACCTAATCTATATTTCATCCAGATCCTTTTTATCCATCCAAAATTTGACATTTATGACATAAGTGTGATAATCAGACCCCGCACATTTGGTGCCGCTGACGTAAAGAGACGTAATTTCATATACAGGAAGTTGTTTTATAACACTAGCGGTAATTTGAGTTACCAAATTGTAATATTATAAAACATATCAATGCATAAAAAATCCACTTAAATAATAATATATATTTTGTGTTGCATTTCAGTAACTATTTTAGTTTATATTATTTAATTTTCTAAGTGAATGACTATACAAGTCAATCAAAGACGTTATATATCTTATCTTCGTTTATTTTTAATTACGATAAAGATTAACTAAAGAGGTTATTTTGTAATAAATAACTATGATAAAACTAATTTGAATCAGCCTATATGCAGAGTGATGTCGACTTTGTGTCAACGGCACCAAATGTACGGGGTCTGGTGATAATGTTTAGAAGGATTAGTAGGACTACAATTTAACCAATAAAATGAACCATTTAATTTTTACAAACGTTGCGACGTCAAATAGTGCCACTCCATGTCTTCCCGTGGATTTTGTAAGAGGCAACTAACGGCCGAACCCTATATTCAAACCGCGGACAGATAGCTTTACTTCGGATTAAAATTTGACACATTTTGTATGGGCAAATGACAAATTTCAACCCGAAGTAAGCCTTATCTATCCGCGGTTTGAATATAGGGTTCGGCCGTAAGGGAATATGGGGCTTGTAGTACTGTTAGGCGATGGGCTTGCAACCTGACACAATTTTTTTAATTTTTTATTTTTATGGCAATGGGAAGGCACCTGATGGTAAGTGAAATCTGACACCCTTAGACATTAGAATCTAGACTGCAATCCTAAGACGTTAAATGCGTTGCCAACCCTGAGGACCAAGACGGAATGCCTCGCTAGTAATTACACCGGTATAAGGTAACGGCACCAGTACTCGACAAAGGACCAATGTTCGACACTGACTCTTATTCAAAGAAGATAAGAGTTATTCATTTGTTTTGCAACAATCAATTTATAACCCTATGATCTTTGAATTACAAGCTTCTGTCGATTACTGGTGCATGTCAGCTAAAAGTGTCGAACACTGGTGTTGTTACCTAATAAACTTCTTGGCCTGATTATGCAAAATGTGGTTTACTAATGTTTCGCCGAAAACTATTTAGCAAATTCTTAACTCGCCAAACTACGTATCGCATATTTTCATTTCGTCAAATTTTTATTTCCCAGCTCAACGTTTCGCACTGATATCATTTGCCAACGAATGATTTGATAAATTATTGTTAGACAAATTATTACATGGGATTCTTTTAAGATGTCAATTATGTTTTCGTCAAATGTGTTGTTTGGCATATTAATTTAGCAACATATTGAAATGCATTATGAAGTCTTCTTAAAGTTATAAATGTAAAAATACATCTATCAATCGGAGTCTGTCCGTTTTAAGGGTCATAAAAAAAAGAACCCTAACCTACCTAGATATCTGGGAGCCGATTCATTTTTAGGGTCATAAAAAAAATAACCATAACCTACCTATCTCTAGGAGCAGTTTCGTTTTTAGGGTCATAAAAAAAATAACCTTAACCTACCTATCTCTGGGAGCAGTTTCATTTTTAATTCATTCGACAAGTTCAAGCTCAAGGTTACGCAAAAAAGTACGCAGCTGATATAACATTCAAAATTAAGAATTTAACACATAAAATTTGACAATATGTTATTTGCCTAAGCAAATCATTTGCTACACAATTATTTACCACATAAAATTTGACATAATAAAATTTTGCAATATAAAAATGTAGCGAAATAAAAAAATTACGAAGTAAAATTATGCCAAAGATTGATTTGCCAAATAAAACTTCGGCGAAAAGTTGATTGCCGAATGAAATTTGACGAAACATAATTTGGCAAAAAGGCAGTACACCGCAAAATGTGGTTACAGAATTATAAACAAGTCTTTTTCGAGTTGTTGGTATTTCTGTAGCTCTACCTACCCCTGTCTGGGAATAAAGGCGTGATGTTATATTATAATAATATGTATGTAAAAAAACTACTAAACGAAATACCATTATTAAAAAATCTAGTCAAACCAAACGTTGTCTGAAGCCATTGAGTCTATTTTTCCTGGACATAGATTTAAATTACCATACTTTTAGAACACCATGGTGAAAGTACCACGTCCTTTACCACCATTTCACCTCCGCATTAAATCTAACTTATCCCCGTTCCGGCTAAGAGCTATAAAGAACACAAATCCATGCACCGTGTATGGCGCCTCCATAAATCTGCCCTGCTAAGGTAAATCGCCGTATCTCGTACAAAAATTCTGTAGCAAATGCAACCTTATTACTAACGAGATAGGATTGAATCTGCTTTAGCTATTGAATGTGAGATACTGCCTATTGGGGACCGAAATTGGAGCAGCGTGCTGTGACTAGTGTTAGCACCTAACTTTTACATTTTTATTCCATCCCGCATTATCTTGGAAATAGTGATGGGGGAACAAGAGAAAAATATATTTTTTTATTAAAATTTTACTAGGAGAAAAGAAACAGTTTTGAAGTTAGTGCGTGACAAAAACGTTATCGAAGCTAAAGTTGCATTAAGTGTTCGCATTGTTGTGTTCCGGTGTAAGGATAAGACAACCGGTGAAATTACTAGCATAGATGCATTCCATCTTAGTCCTCAGGGTTGGCAACGCATTTGAGGTCTTGGGATTATAGTCTTGAGAATTCAAATGTCTATGGGTCTCAGATTCCACTTACCAAAGGGTGGCCTGAGTGCCTTCTACTACACATAAAAAAAAATAAAAAAAAAGTGTTGGACACTTTTTTATTGCCATCGAGGGGCAAACAGACTTGTTTAACGTATTTCCGTATCGTCATCGTTTTGGTACCACCTATGGATCTTAACACCAATGATGCCAGAGTAAAAAGCAATACGGAAATCCTTCAAAGACAACATGGTTTTTGTAGAATCTCAGCCCAGGGCCTCTATTCAGGTGCGTTAAAACGATATCAGGTTTGGCACGTTTAAGAATCGTTTTTTTTTTTTTTTTTTTTTTTTTTTTTTTTATTTACTTCAAAATAATTACACAGCATAACAGTAAAACACTACAGCACTGTGAATTACATACTAAATATAGGTTAACAAGACGGTAATAATAATACAATAAACATAATATATGACATGACATTATAATTAGATAGTAGGAAAATATTATTTAGACCGATGAAACACGGGCATCCATCTTCTCGCATAACTTCAAACATTCAATACTCACAACCTTCCATCCACTGGCAAATACGTCAAAATCTGGGGCAGACTCTGCAAGCGTGTTCAACAAATGCAAAGCGTGAACCAGAGGCGACCTGGCGCGAGCTACAGTGCGCGTCGCAGGCGCCGCCAGCAGGTGGCGGCAACGTGGACGGAAGTCAATTTTTGTCATCGAGGGGACGAAAAGACGCACCACCTGCATCACCAGTTCCAAACAGTCGGAGTCTCCTCGCAATACACCGCTAGCAAAAGTCAGCAGTCCATAGTGTCGCCTCACCTCCAGAGAGTTAAAACTTAAGGCGCCAAGCAAAAATTTCGTAGGGTACAAAAAAGGGTAGTAGCCGTAAGTTTTTTTATATAAAAACCGCAAGAACGCCTTCTGTACTTTCTCCAAAAGCAAGACATAGGTAACTTCGTGAGGGTTCCAGACAACAGAAGCCGCCTCCAGTTTGCTTCTGACTAGAGCGGTGTAGACAGTTCTTATAGCCCTGGTATCTGAAAAATCCCTAGCATTTCGAATAACGAACCCCAACCTCCGATAGCAATTTTTAGCAAGGGCTCTCATGTGCTCGTGAAAGTTGAGGTGCGTATCGAATATGACGCCTAGATCACGAATACAGGCGACACGGGCTATAGGTTCCACACCCAACAAGTATTCCGCGTGAATGGGATTGCGGGCACGACTAAAAGTGACCACGGCACACTTGGCTACATTAAAAAGAAGCCCGTTGTCGAGACTCCACTGATGCACCCGGTCTAAATCCGTCTGCAACGAAACACAGTCTGACAATTCCTGCACGCCGTAGATCAGCTTCAAGTCGTCGGCATAAAGTAGGCATCTGGAATGCTGGGGAACCGAAGCAAGGTCATTTACCATTATGCCAAAAAGTAACGGACCCAAAATAGAACCCTGGCTGACCCCAGACCGAGTATTATAGGTCTCGGAAACAAAACATCCGTGTTGCACATACTGCTGTCTGCCGCGCAGATAGCTGGCGAAGAAACGAAGCAGCTTTGGCGAAAAACCGATGTCGCATAACTTCACCAAAAGTACGTCGTTATCCACGCGGTCAAAGGCTTTTTGGAAATCAAAGTACAACACGTCAACTTGTATTCCCTTATCCAAGTGGTCTGAAATGGAATCAACCAGAGTTATGAGGTTCGTTTCGACTGATCGCCGGGACCTGAACCCATGCTGTGAGTCACTTAGGTAAGGCTTTATTTGAGGAACTAGAAGTCCATTTACGATAGATTCAAACAGCTTAGCAATCGAAGACAGAATAGCTATGGGTCGGTGTTCATCCACGCGGTCCGCATTATTAGTCTTAGGGATAGGCCTCACCCGCGTGATCTTCCATTGATCAGGGTATTCCCCAGTACAAAGAGCTAGATTGAAAATGTGAAGTAGCGGAGGTATTAGCCACTCTTTGCATCCTTTAAGGATAAACGCTGGAAAGCTGTCCGGGCCTGGGGAGCTTTGCGGCTTAAGTCGGGCCAAGGCGGTAACCACATCATGAGAGGTGATATTGTGGATGTGGACATAATTGGCCGTACAAGTTTGGTCCTCACGAATAACCTTTTCGTGGTTTAGAAGAGGTTCACTGGGCAGAAAAACACTCGAAAAGAAGTCAGCGAACACCTGAGCCACCTCTCTGCCCTGGTAAACTTTCCCCTCATAGGTAAACTGCGATTCGAAGCCACCCTTGGACTTGAGACTACTAATATATTGCCAGAAGGCGCGAGGATTGCAATTAACCTGGGCTTGAATGTGGTGACTATAGTTGTCATAAGCCAGAGATATTCGAGACTTAATGTTCGCTCTGAGGTTAGAGAAAATAGCATAAACAGCGCGATCTCCCGAGCGTTTCCACTCTCGATGGAGAGACGCTTTCCGCTTAATGTCTTTAATTAAGTCAGCTGAGAACCAGACTGGATAACACCTGCATGGTTTGCTAGACCTAATCTTCCTGGGCATACACAAATCAAACATACCATAGACTGAACGGTAAAATAACCCTACAGCAACATTGACATCACAAGACTTCAGCACATTAGTTTCCATTATCCAAGATACTTCAGAAAATAGGTGGTAAAGTAGTTCATAATCACCTTTAGCAAAGTTCCAATCTCGACTTGAGTCAACATTGCTGGGTTCAACAAATACAGGGTTACGCACAACTTCCGTAAGCGGTAAAGTAATATCGAGAGGAGGATGATAAGCGTCTCGATGAGTCACCAATCCACCTCCGTCCACCTCACCGACCACGACGCCACGGGTTCCCTCTCGTACGAGCACCACATCTAACACTCCTCCAAACGCATTTAAAATACCATTCGTCTCTCGCAGATTACAAACTGTACTAAAATAGCAATAATAACTTAAAATACTAAAGGACGTATACTTAGGGTTTAAATTTAAATCTCCGACAATTAACACAACACCATTAAGAGAGTCAATAAAAGATTCCACTTTATGAAAAAAGCGCATATAAACATCATCCGCACAATTAGGTGGAATGTATACGACGCACATATGACAGACACTTTGATTAACCAAGAAGGATACCCAAAGGTCTTCGCCATCCGCCGTCTCCAACTCAGATCTGCGACGCAAGACGATACCAGGCCGCGCGGCCACGAGTACGCCGCCTCCCTGGCGACCAGCTGCACGATCACGGCGCAGCACACTCCACTCGCCTCCAACGATTTCAGGGTCTAAAACTGACTGGTTCAACCACGATTCAGTAACACCAACAATATCACTTTCAGTCGCAAGAATACTTTGCCTAAAACACTTTAGCTTGGTATTAAGGCCTCTAACGTTTTGATATGTTATGCTGATGGAAGTTACAATGGCAAAACCGCGTGGAGATCTAGGCGTGCGCCTGCTGATGTTTATCGCTTCTTCTTCGAAATAACCACATTTTCACTCGAGCATTTTCCGGCCAAACATTCGCTGACATACATTTATCGGAGTACGCAGCCGGGACACCCAACTTAAAGGACTTGTAGTCACCTTTAGATTTGAGCTCTTCGACAGTGCAAGTCCCATCAGGGCATAACTCCCGCAGGTACTCCTCAATCTCACCAGCACCCGACACCATGTTCCACAAGTGTATGTACTTTCGGTATTCGACCGCCTTCAGAGAAGTGACGCTGGGGCCTGCGGTGCAGCGAACGGAGGTCAGGCGTCTCTGCTTCCTCGCTTGAACAGTCTCGAAAGCAACGTCGCCGTCGTCTGGTCTATCATCCTTCACAGATGGCCTGTTAACAGACTGAAGGCCACCCTGAGGAAAACGGCTGGAGTCGTCATGATTACGGGACGACACAGACGGCAGCTCACCGCTCGTAGGCTCGGCTATATGAGCGTTCATCTGAGCACTTACAGTTGTGATTAGCCTCTCTCGGTTGCCACCCCCTGCCGCCTCCGAACCACGCACTCCCGCCGCCATACCCAACTTTGTGTCTCTTTGAGGGGTAGACGCAGGGGCAGGGGGAGGCGGTGCTGAAACCTGAGGTGACGTCTTGGACACTATAGAAAGTTCAAGTTCCCTGAGCCTTTCACCAATTACCTCAACCTTATTAGTACATAGGGTGAGTGCAGAGTGGTATCGCCCCATAGTAGAAACAGCATCGGCAAGTTGCTCCGTCAAAAAGGTTATTTGCTCCCGAAGTAATTGGAATTCCAGGGCGGCCGACACAGACATAGAGGCTTCAATATTCGGAGAACACGGAGTAGGCGCAGGCGGCGGGACTGAAGAGGGCTTCCTCAACGTCACATTTTTAATATGGACCGGGGTCCCAACCGGAGTATCATTGCTTCTGCCACCTTTCTTAGCCGCACAGACGCATTCAGGGCAAGCCCAAGAAGCTTTCTCGTCTTCAGAGAGGGTTTTGTTGAAACATGCATAATGGTATAACTTATAACTTATGTCACAGTCGCCATTATTGTAAACGACATAAGAGTTATCAAAACGTTGACAATACGGAAACAGGTCAAAAACGATATCGTTATAACGCAGTTGAATAGAGGCCCTGATATAAGTTGAGGGTAGTAACACCCCAATGTTTGCGTCGGGGGTTAAAAACTGCACAAAACATACGCACCATCTCCTTGCCATAAAAAAACAATTTAGAAACATGATGACAGTGACCCTTCCTTCGAAGCTAGGAGTCCTGGGGTTCAAATCCCGGTAAGGGCAGATATGTTTGTGATGAGCACGAGTATTTGTTCCTGAGTCTTGGATGTTTTCTATGTATTTAAGTATATATTTCTCTATATAAAGTAAGTTTACCGTTGTCTAATACCCATAGTACAAACATAGAGCTTAGTTTGGAATTAGGTCAATTTGTGTGACATTGTCCTGTGATATCATGACCCGTACTGCCATGCGATACTGACACGGTCACAGAACCATGTTAGGATGAAACGACACAAATGTGGACCCACCGTAAGCCATCTTACCAGTGAGTACCCATTGGCTGGAATAAACTTGCTTTAAGAAAATTAATACATACATACATAACGTCACGCCTTCATTCCCAGAGTGGGGTAGGCAGAGCTACAGAAATACCATCAACTTTAAACTTGTTGATAATTCTGTAACCACATTTTGCACAAACAGGCTAAGATGTTTACCAGTGTATTAGTGACAGGTTGCAAGCCCATCGCCTAACAGTACTACAAGCTTTTATTCCCTCAGTCGCCTCCCACGACATCCACGGGAAGACATGGAGTGGCACTATTCTAAACCGGCAACCACACGGAAAAATTAATAAAAAAAAAAACAGCACCTTATAATATTTTCCTCAACCAAATCCACACGTACTTCTCGGACACATTACCGTATAATTCGGCGATAGCTAACTGTCCCGCGTTATCTGCCCCCATCTGAATAAGTCGCGAGTTGCGGTGGTCCTCCCCTACGGGCGTTATTTATAGATTAATGATATCTACATTTTGGCAGGTTTACCATAAAATGATAGTTAGATATTTGTGTAAAGTAACTCATAAGTAAATTATCAATTTCGCATTGTCGCAGTGATATTTCGTTTAAATTGCTATTTAAAATTGATAGGGTACGAATAGTTACTTTATACAAAACTCCCCGCCCTCGTTTCGCTCCGGATTAAAGTATTATACATATAAACCTTCCTCTTCAATCACTCTATCTCTAAAAAAACCGCATCAAAATCCGTTGCGTAGTTTTAAAGATTTAAGCATACATAGGGATATAGGGACAGAAAAAGCGACTTTGTTTTATACTATGTAGTGATAGTGAAGAGAGTAAGGTTGGTTTTTTTTTAATCGCGAAAGGCCAAGGATTTTTGGTTAGAATCCTGAGTTCAATAACTTTAGTCTCGTGTTTTCATATAACTTTCCACCTCAGCAGTGAAAACACTACACACTTAACACATAAAATTAAAAAAACATGGTCAAAATTAAACTACATGTATATTTGCCACCCCGCCGTCCACCACATAACACCACCACCACATCAACAATAAAAAAAACCTGCTACAACCTATAGGTATAACGGTTATACCGTCTTGGACCTTGAATACCAATAGAGTCAAAATCGAAATCAAAATCAAAATGTTTATTCAGTAAATAGGCCCCCATGGGGCTCTTTTTCACGTCGGTAATATGAAGTGAATTTACTAGCGCTTCGGATAATACCATCATTGCGGAGAAGAAGCGCCCAAAAAACTCCAGCAGATGGTAATTTTTTGAAACATATAAGTACAGGAATACTTAAAAGTAAGTTACATTACAAGTACTTAATAAAGTAATAAACAATAATTATTAAAGCTAGAACAAATAAAATCATTACAAATGTAAGGCTAATAACATTAAACTATAAGTAATGAGCCTAGGAGAACAACACGACGAGGTCAAAATATTGGAACTACGGTGTCTTGGTTAGAAGGACTCAATCATCGCTATCGGATCAAGCCGTTGGGTTTATCAAGCCAGTCCATTTAAAAATCAGTCCTGGCAGCCTGTCTTACTTAAATATGCTATTTTACACTATCCTTACATGTAAATAAGACCCGCGCGAAATTGGACCCATATCCAATTAATCGTAGAATGGATTGATTACGATTCATTCTAAAGGAAATGACAGTCCCCTGTCCTCAATCCCCTGTCCTGTGTCCACTGTCCCCTGTCCCCTGTCTCGGTACCTTGGCTTGAACACAGCTGGTGAGGACTCGGAGGATTTATAACGCTATTTGCCTAAATAACACCCTCCAATTGATACTTAAGCTGGTAATATATTTTTAAAGTGGTTGCCGTTAAATCAATGTTCTTTTTTGTAACTATTGAAAGTGCGTAGAGCTTGTATTTGTTTATGATATTGAGACATTAAACGAGTACTTACTACCTAGTAGTCAATACATATGTACAGATATATTGTTATCTTAAGATGATGTATCATTCGTTGCTAACCCTGGCGACTAAGATAAATTAGTAAATATTTTCAAATAAAAGGAGGCGATCCCACTCAAATGAACCTAGTCCCAAACTAAGGTACTGTTAGGTACTAGAGAACAATAAACACACTCAAAAGAAATGCATAGATAACATCCAATACTCAGGAATAAAATACTAGTTCTCATTCAACAAATGGGTCATACACACTCTTAAAAACAAAAGTTGTCTCTCCTTTTGTTAATAGTTAAGAGCTTGTGTGCATATAAGTTATGTTTTTATATGATAGGTCTAAAGCAGTCCTGACGGCGTTTTTGCGGGAATGGGCTTTGCTAGAAAATTAGGCCTTAAAAACGGTAACTTTCGGTGTCTCCACAGGAAAGACGGTAACCTAAATCTGTGTATGACCCAACTATTTTCCCATACCAGAAATCGAATCCGAGTCTGCAAGCTTCGTAGGCAAAAACACTACCAACTAGACTTACAGTATCTTCATCATTATCATCATTATTTTCATTAGGGCCTGTATGCTAGTCATAAACCAGCTGTGTTACCGTTAACACAAGAAAAATAAAGAAAGAAAGACACACACAACAATGCTAACACCAAACCCTGTTGCTCGGGAGCAGGTTAGGCTGATAGGACGGTGGTTGCAATCCAGATGGAGTCTGCACAAATCCCTCCCTGCATTTTTTAGGGTTCCGTAATCAAACTAGGAATCCTTATAGTTTCGCTGTGTCCGTCCGTTCGTCCGTAGCCTAGCGTAGAGACTCTTAGTACAGGAAAGCTGAAATTTGACATGAATATACACATAAGTCACGCCAACAAAGTGGTACAATAAAAAGTAAAAAAAAAAATTTTTAGGGTACCTCCCCTACACGTAACGTGGAATGTATTTTTTTTCTCGTTTTCCCCAAGCGCTAATTCTTGTTATAGAGTCAAGTGCCCCACCCCCCTACAGCCGAAACTACAAATACTTAGCTTGTCTCGTTTGTTAATTTGTTTTAATTTTTTTTATGGCATTGAGAAGGCAAACGAGTACACACTACACAGGCCACCTGATGGTGAGTGGAAACTGTAACCAATAGACATTCGCATTCACAAGATGCAATCCCAAGACTGCAAATGCGTTGCCAACCCTGACGACTAAGATGGAATGCCTCTATGCTAGTTACTTCACCGGCTGTCTTATCCCCAAACTGGAACATAACAATGCGAACACTGCTGTTTAGCGGTAGGTTAATAGATAAGATGGTGGTAGCGATCCGGGCGGACCCTGCACAAGGTCCTACCATCCGCAAAACCACTTCATCCTCTGTCTCAATCAGATCTTGACAGCTTTCGTTTGTTCTGTTGTTATATACTTCTATCCAAAACCCCAAATTTCCGATTGTATAACCCGTCATTATTTCAAGGATTTCAATTGACAACCCTATTTTTAAAGACACGTATATCTTCATCAATTCCCTTCCAAAGCCAAAAAAATAGAGAAAATTTCACAGTAAGAAATTGGAAACTTTATTTCTTACGGATCCTAAACCAATTTGTTGTTGTGGGACGGAGACAACGACAGATTTCTCTCCGGCTGGCTGAGAGAGAAAATAGCTTGTTCACTTGGAAAAACTGCACGTTTTTTTGCCAAATATTTACATGTTTCAATTGCGTTTTATTTCTTTATTTAGTTCTTTGTACCCGTTGGAATGCATGCAACACAGCATAGTTTTAATAGGTTCTCCTAGATTTTTTTGAGGCATTTTTTTCATAGTTATGGTCGTATCCAAAGTTTTAGTAGATGCCATAATTATTACCAACATACAGAGTGCCTTTATTAGGCCAATCTGCTAAATAAACGTTTACTGATCTTTATTGATTATCACAAAACAGAAACATGAAAAAGTATAATTTGCAAGTAAAATGAAGGTATAAAACAACGGGTGGTCGTCCAAATGGTTATTATTCTGTTCTGTTCACCTTTTTGTGGCAAGGAGAACTCAGGCACTCATAGACATCTCAAGACTATAATCTTAAGACTGCAATCCTAAGACCTCAAATGCGTAGCCAACCCTGAGGACTAAGATGGAATGTGTCAATGCTAGAAATTTATTACACCAAGTTTTTCGAATTTTGAATTGGAATTTTATAAAGCGTTATTTTGACCTTAATAGGAAACTACTCTTGAGTAAAATACCTCAACATGTCAGAAATAATTGTATTCTATGACTTGAATACCCGTATTGAGACCGCCATCTTACTTCATATCAATTATTTACTATTGTAAAAAATCGCTCAATAAAATGCAAACAACTAGGCTGTTCTCCCTACAGCTCAGCTAGAGCTTGTTGTTGTCAGCTTCGATTTCTTAACTCCCCGTTACTAATGTTGGAGGGCGTTGAAAGTACTCTTTAGAGAGGATAAGAAATTTAGGAAACTTCAGGCACATGTGAAAAATAAAGTTTTCTGCCGCAAGTTTTATTTATTGTCTCAGGATATTCATTTACTTTAGTTTATGGACTAAGTTAATAGTAGAAATATTATGTAAATATAGTTTGTTTGGGACATGAAATATTTTCTTTTATCGAGTCGAACCTCGATTGGTCTACGAAAGGTAAAGCTTAAATTCTATTGCTACCTCCAACTCCTTTTTTTACAAATCATCTCTAAGTCACCGTATTAACACTGTATTGTTATTGAATATTCATGTTTTTTTTCAGCCTATATGAATATCAGGAACTATTCAAATCAAATCAAATTCATTTATTTCATTACATTTAGAAGTTTCGCTATACTGATAGGATAGTACATAGGTTGGGGTAATGAAATTCGCGTGAGCTTAGCTGAATTTGACCTCACCCGTGGTCAGCCATGGAGAGATCACATTAACTACTACTTAGATTAACTAGTTACATAAAACTAAGTTCGTTAAAAAATATATAAATAAGTATGAATAAACTGTACTAAACTCCCAAATATTGTATGTTAACTTTAATTGTACAATTTTAATTTCTACTACTACTAGTTCAAAATTAAAACAAACAAACATTTGAAGTTAAATAAAACCTTGTAAAAAAAGTTACAAATAATATTTTAATCACCGTTTTCCCTAAAAAAATTTAATCAGTAACAAAACACACCGTTGTTAAAAGCATTCGTTAAAATTGTATCATATTTGGTGCCGTGACCAGGACGTTACAAAAAAATAAGCAATTAAACCGACAGAAATCTCCAGGGTTTTACCCGAAAAAGCCATCAGCTGCGAAATAAAACCGAATTACAGGTGAAAGGGTATTCCGTGCCTTTATAAAGCTATTAAGGGTATTAATTTTATTTTTGTCGTATTATAGGGATAATTATGATCTGTGCGGACGCAATTTGGACGCAAGGGTGGGGTGCCAGTTTTCGTTTACAAGCGCTTATTTTACATTTGTAACAAAAACCCATTCTGTAGATAGAATCGTGATAGTAATTTTGAATGATTTAACTTTTTTGACATATCAAGTCCAAGTGTATGCAAGATTCAACTTTCTAGAAAATTTCATGCCACATAGTTATTATTTTAGTTTAATAGAATCAAATGTGGGTATCTATCACCTAACTATGCCCTGCACGATACTTAGTTCTCAAATGAACATTAACAAACAATTATCAAAACCTTGCTGAAATGATACGTCTCAACGTTGATATAAAATCGTTTTAATTAATTAATAACATGGCAGCCAGTGACCTCCGTAAGCCATAAAGTCAACGAGGTTGAAGTTATCTCTCCTTTCCATTTGTGCAATGGCTCTAAAATTCTCAATTTAATCGCAAACTTCTGTTCGGTATCGAGACAGGCGGTATAACTTAATTACATCGACAGGGCGGTGACCAGGGCACTGAGAACGGGCTACAGTAGGGAAAACCAAAAAAAGATTCCCACAAATTGAGAGCCTTCTCCTTTTTAACCCGACTACGATAAATGTATGGTTCAATCGCAGCGCCTAAACAGCTCATGCGACTTCGATAATAAATAAATAAATATCAGGGTACAATCTCACTTAAATTGACCAAGTCCCAAACTAAGCTCTAGGCTTGTTGTTGGGTACTAGACAACGATAAACATACTTATATAGAGAAATAAATACTTAATTACATAGAAAACATCCAAGACTCAGGAACAAAATAATATTCGCGCTCATCACACAAATATCTGCCCTTAACAAGATTTTAACCCAGGACCGCTGGCTTCGGAGGCAGGGTCACTCCCAACTAGGGCACCATGTCGTCAATGAATGATGAATGAATTAGCAGTCAATAGATTTGTTATTATGGTTCTGGTGACTAGGCTACATTTTAAACAAACAATGTAAAAAATATTAGACTTTACATCCAATAACTTGGGTTTTGAATTATACAACGTGTTACAAAATAATCCGTAAAAAGAAATTACAAAAGTAGTGTCAACCCTTATTAAATAACGTCAGTTCAGTGTCTTAGGTATACAGTATACTAGGGTTGACACTACTTTCGTAATTTCTTTTTTACGGATTATTTTGTAACACGTTGTATAGATGTCAGTAATCTAATCAAACATGCTCTCTGGGGCTTTGTTCTACTTAGTAAAACAATATTGCTTTTGACATGTGATGGTATTGTTTTTATTTTTGCCGCCATGAATGTCAAGTAAATAAGAGCTATTAAAACGTTGACAATTCGATAAAAAGTTATACTGTTTTTCCGAGCATAAACGACCCTTGTTTTTAAAGGTTACTTTCAATATATTACTTATTTAAAAAAAAAAATACACACGGCTGGGCTGAAAATGTTTGTCGTATGCATCCGAAATTGACTTTTTAAAAGAGTATCGTAACTTTTTTAAACGGCCAAGCCACATATTTTGTTTAAGGTGTAGAGTTTCTGAATCTAGGGCTTGTAGAGTTAAGTGCGTGTAGAGTTAGAAGCTGGGCTCTACATGAGATCTGATAACTTTTTGACAGTGCGAGCCATATGGTGGATCTTGGGTTACTAACGTTTGCGTGTCGGACCCTACGTGGCGACTCGGACTGTCTTGAACTGGTGAGCCGACTTGTGCGACTGCATGTACCGGACATCCCCAGGATTGCCCTCAGGCCGCGCCGACGCGAGCTGTTGGCTGTGCCAGCGACGCGCACCGTGTCGCACAAGAACTCTCCGCTGCTTCGTGCTCTCGCGCTGATGAATGCGCTCTTGGCGTCGGCACCAGAGTGCGATCTGTTTGCGTGGCGATGGACGGTTTTGAGAAGTGAATGCCTGAGACTCTGTGAGATGATGGATGCTAGGCCCACAACTGTGGTAATGTAACCGAGCGATCAATGAATCAATGTTATGTTATTTACTAAGTTTATGTTTCATGGCGTATTGGATCTTTCTGTAAAGCCATGTAAACACATTTTTAAATAAATAAAATAAAATAAATAAAATGGTGGGATTCATTTAATAAGGATAATAGCGAAAAATAAGGGAGGGCAGTCATTAAAAAAACTTAAGATAACCTAACTATGTAAGTAAATAAATAAATATCACAGGACAATGTCACACACATTGACCTAGTCCCAAACTAAATTCTAGGCTTGTAATATAGGTACTAGACAACGATAAACTTACTTATATAGAGAAATATATATTTAAATACATAGAAAACATCCAAGACTCAGGAATAAATACTCGTGCTCATCACACAAATTAATATTAATATCTAACATTTGACATTAGCTATATTTGATTATGAAGCATTTATTTCTCTTTATAAGTATGTTTATCATCGAACAGTACCCATAGTACAAGGGTAAAGCCTAGTTTTGGTCTTCTCGTAGGTCAGTTTGTATGAGATAGTCCCGTGTTTTTTTTATTACATCCCTGCTGTATTTTCTTCGCTATCGCCAACATTTTCCCAAGGACAGACGGTACGCGTCTCGTTTTGTATACATTTCGCGGGAACGTAGTGGCTTGCTCAAATAATTGAGTTATGGGGGAATTAGCTCTGGCGTCGGGTAATTCGAATTATTTCAGCATTGTTTGAATGGCTAACGAGAGAAAACTTGATGCATTTCTTAGCTATATTAGTTATCTTTTTTTGCCCTTCAGATTCTATAATTAAATTTGTACGACACGGTGGCCTAGTTGGGAGTGACCCTGCCTCCGAAGCCAGCGGTCCTGGGTTAAAATCCCGGTAAGGGCAGATATTTGTGTGATGAGCGCGAATATTTGTTCCTGAGTCTTGGATGTTTTCTTTGTATTTAAGTATTTATTTCTCTATATAAGTATGTTTATCGTTGTCTAGTACCCATAGTACAATCGCCCACACAGCTGAGTGACCAACGAAGATAAACAGAGAGAAACTGTCTTGGTCGTGCACATGAGGTACTTATGTAAATCTATATTCATTTCTTTCTACATTTTCTCACTTCCGTCTTTAATGGGCAGTTAATTGTGTGGCTGTTTGTACAAGCCTAGAGCTTCGTTTGGGACTAGGTCAATTTGTGTGAGATTGTTCCCCGTTTTTTTTTATTTTTTAAACTTACAATATCATTGGAAAGAGGTATATAAAAGTAATAACCCAATCAGTATATTAATAGTAATCAATATGGAATGATCATTAGTGGATGCTGGCTCCATCTTCGCATTCGAATGCTGCGCTGCTTCTTGTTCCCTTATCCTGATGAAAACATCTCTTATGATTAAAATTTGCAGCTTTACTTTAATCCAAAAGATTATTTGTAAATATGGTTTTTGCCTTTTTCATCTAATTTCGAAGCGGTTTTTTTTAAACAGCTGTTATATTCAATCCCAAGGGCTCCATCGCAAGAGATGACTAGAGGAGTAAATGAAGCTCTTAAGTCCTCAGCAGCTCGATTATATTTTAAATGTTTCTCTCGGCTATGTTTCTGTGCTGTTTATTGCCAGGTGAGGTTGTTGTATGAGGAGGCGTCGGCATTTACTATGCGAATATCAAAGAACGCTTTCCTCGCGGGTTAAAAAATAATACATAGTTGAAAAAATAAGACCATAAAGTGAGTATAGTGTTTAGATTCCATGATACTGGCAGGCAGCCAGGGGCTCTGGTCTGCTCGGTAAAACTATATGGGTTTTGACATGTTATCGTTGCAGTGCTTTTAAGCATAAAAAGTAGAAAAGAGTAACGTTAAGCCGCCCTCTTCCTCAGGGTTGGCAACGCATTTGAGGTCTTAGGATTATAGTCATGAGAATTCAAATGTCTATGGGTCACAGATTCCACTTACCATCAGGTAGCCTTAGTGCACGTGTGTCTTCTCGTTAACATATAAAAATCAGGACCAAAGTGCCAACGCAGAATAGGAGCACCGCACGGCGGAGCCCTCGACCCTATACCATAGACGTTACAGCATGGTGACTTTAGAACATTACGTGAAAAATAATTATAACGATAGAATATGCATTATACTATTATGCGCAAATAATATATGACGATTGTTGTTTATAAATCGAAACATTTTGGCTAAAATTGTAACGCGCAACCGTTTGTGAGTTTCGTTTATGTGAATCAAAAATATTATCTATGGACGCATCAATTTGACCATCGAAGTAGAGGTATACTTGCTAGCGCTTATGCAGCCATAGAATACCAAATCCAATTGATCATTTTCGACCCTTGATTAAAAGCAGGCAGAGCAGGCAGAGCTACAGAACACCAACAACCCTAAACTTGTTAATAATTCTGTAACCACATTTTGCACAAAAATGCTAAAGAAGTTGTTTACTAGTGTATTAGTGACAGGTTGCAAGCCCTTCGCGTAACAGCACTACGAGCCTTTAATCCCGCTTACCATATCCACGGGAAGACCAGGAGTGGTACTATTCTAACCTGGCACCTCACGGGTTTTTTTGATGAAACAAGATGCGATAGGCAGGTTCTCTCAGACGGAGGAGACAGCGATGCACATCCTTGCTCATGCAGACTACTAATGCGCAACAGAAGTATCTAGGTACCTAGACCGACATATCATGGACCCACAAGAGATACAACTCCTGACTGCCCAAAGGATCTTTAATTTTCTGGACGCAACGAGCCTTTGCGGTGAGCTTTAAGGGTTGATGCCACAATAGATCAGCCATGGTCGAAGTGGTTCAAGGCCCATCTCAACCCCTAATGACAATAGAAATAGAAGGGTTGGTATCATAACGACTACATTGTGAAAACGACCGAATCATCAAAAGGTCCAGATCTCAGAAGGACCATCTCTGCAGAAAGCCTATATCTCCGAATGACTTTGTAGCAAAACGACTGCTTTTTTAAACGATCTCATCGTTAATAGGCCACATCTCAAATAGACTGGGTAGCAAAACGATTGGTTCTCGAAATGACCACATCTTTAATCAGACCACATCTCAAATAGACCAGGAAACAAAATGACTAGATCGCAAAATGGTGGTATAATCAGAGCTATTTTCTGCATAGCGTTTGCATGCATCCATACATATAATAAAATCGTTAATACCAAAAAGTCTGTAGATGGAAGATAAAAAAAAAAACTCCTCTTTATTAGGTGATAGAAGTACAATAAATAAAGATAAGAATACATTCTTAGTCGTTCACTTCTTTTCACAAAATTCAGTTCTTTTCACATTCAATAAGTTACGTCTAGCTCTGTGCAACGCATCCTTAACAGACGTAAAACACGGCATGTTTTCGGAAATCCCTTTTTTATTTACATACAGTTCAGTTACAGTGTCAGTTACAGCCTTTTCGAAATTCTTTCTTACAGATTCCATATGTTTGCTCACATTGGCATTTAGCTTTATCAACTACTACATCCCTTATAGCTTTTTCATGATCTGCGTCACATAAATGCTGACTCCCTCGAACGACTAAGAATGTATTCTTATCTTTATTTATTGTACTTCTACCACCTAATAAAGAGGAGTTTTTTTTTAATCTTCCATCTACAGACTTTTTGGTATTAACGATTTTATTATATGTATGGATGCATGCAAACGCTATGCAGAAAATAGCTCTGATTATACCACCATTTTGCGATCTAGTCATTTTGTTTCCTGGTCTATTTGAGATGTGGTCTGATTAAAGATGTGGTCATTTCGAGAACCAGTCGTTTTGCTACCCAGTCTATTTGAGATGTGGCCTATTAACTATGAGGTCGTTTAAAGAACCAGTCATTTTGCTACAAAGTCATTCGGAGATATAGGCTTTCTGCAGAGATGGTCCTTCTGAGATCTGGACCTTATGATGATTCGGTCGTTTTCACAATGTAGTCGTTATGATACCAACCCCACTTTTGATAAAATATAGAAAAAATACTAATCGGGATATGTTAAGTATATAGCACAATTATTCAATTTTCATAAGCTTTTTAAAAAACAAAAAAAAATTGAACAAGGTAAAAATATCAGGAATTTTGAACATAAGTTAAATTATAATGGCCCGAGTCTTTAGAAGAAGTTACTGAGCGATACAGACCTATTTCACGCTATAAGGCGATATTTTATTGGTGGTGTCTGATAGACGTCACGTCAGTCGCAGAGGGTAAGGGTATAACTGTGTACAAAGGTGATAACAAAAAAAAGAGTCTCAACAGCTTATTCATCTCGGACGCACAATAGAACAATACAAAATATTATCTTAAATGATTAACGTATTATTATATTTTCAGTAGGGTAAATGGCAATATCCCTCATTGGGCGAAGAATTCCTTTACGTTAAAGAACGCTTTTTCAATGAGCCAATTTTTTCTCGAATTTTTAAAATTGTTACCCTCTAGTTTTTTTTAAATAAGCAGGTAGTTTATTGAATTATCGCATTGCGGCAATAAAATCACTTTTATAAACAACCTTATTGTAGTCTCTGGGAATAACATAATTAAATTTAAACAGACCTCGCAAGTTATTTCGGAAACATGACTTTTTTGTAAAGAACTCATCATTACATTTAACAAATAAACACAAAATTAATTAATTACATTTTCCGCTGTTTTTGATACCCAACCCCATCGAATTGCCGGCCAGTAACGTTAATACAGTTAATAGGATATTTGGATGCAATCGGCGTTCTCTTTCGCCCGGCGCATTCTGACACATTAGCGGACAGCGTGCGCGTGCGCTGAGGCGCTAAATTAATATGGAATTATCATTATTGGATCTGTATCTGAATTTAGTAATTTTAATATCGATATCTTGATAACCTGCATACATATGTACATACATAACATCACGCCTTCATTCCCGAAATGGGGTAGGCAGAGCCACAGAATTACCAACAACTCGAAAAAAAAGTTGATAATTCTGTAACCACATTTTGCATAAACAGGCTAAGATGTTTACCAGATAATTATTCTAACTCGGCAACCACACAATTCATACATACATACATAACATCACGCCTTCATTCCCAGAGTGGGGTAGGCAGAGCTTCAGAAATACCAACAACTCTAAAGACTTACTGATATTTCTGTAACCACATTTTGCACTAACAGGCACACACACAATTCATAATTATTAATATTCATAATTCTTATATCGCTGGAATCGAAAACTTTTCAAAAGTTCCTTAATATTCAATGTGTAGATGAGGCTAGTTAGTTTAGGTTTCATTTATAAAAATACTGAAAATGTAACAGATGCTAAATAATACGTTATCTATGACTTGTGATGATTATGACTTAAATAACATTATGAGTAAAAATAATTATGGAAGCGATATAGACACTACAATGGAACATTACCCTCTTTTTTGAGCAGTCGGGTAAAACACAGTTTATGTTTTGTAACACTATGCATATTGTGTGCAGCGCCTCTATTCAGGTGCGTTAAAACGATGTCGTGTTTGACACGTTTAAGAATCGTTTATGTCACAGTCGCCATTATTGTAAATGACATAAGAGTTATCAAAACGTTGACAATACGGAAACAGGTCAAAAACGATATCGTTATAACGCAGTTGAATAGAGGCCCTGATTATACAGGGTGACTTCAAATTGGTAATACAAAACACTTGATTGTGGCTTAGTTAATGCCACACAGTATAATACATTAACCCCTTTGTTAAAATTAACTTTATTTAATTAATGCTAATTTTCGAACAAAACAAATAATTAAAGTCCCAAAGTGTGGTTCCACTACATTTACAATACAATCTTATTTTCTTTGATAAGTGACAATTACTAATCAAAACATGTTTTCTTCATAAATTGTGACAGGTGACGGATAACCAAAGAGGAAAGTGTTCATTTGAAATTCTTTAAACTTCTTTGTTAATTATTATGGTAGGATAACCATGTTAAGCCAACAAAAATGGGATAATTTAAAAAGTAAAAAAAAAAAAACTTCTGATTATTTTAAAAGTATGAGACTTAATTGAGGGGCTAAGTTTAGGGGAAATGTGTGTAAAACCTTGATTTTGTATTACTAATTTGAAGTCACCCTGTATGTTATGAAAAAATGCATATCTTTTTAAGGGTACTGGTAAAGTAAGCGATAAATAAAAATAACGCATGGATCCCTCTTCTCTCGGCCCCCTGTTGAGATTTTATGGTTAAAACGACCATTTTGGAATAATGGGTGGCATTTTAGACCCGCTGTGACTTTTATCACCTACTTAGTATACTGTAAATCAAGTGGCGTTTCTTACATACGAGGAATTTATGTCGAGAGTGAGGTATAGTCAACATCTTAAGGATGTAATAAAATTTTAGATATGTAAAAAATATTTGCCATAATCGGAGATCAAAGCCGGTACCACTCGCTTTGTAGATAGGGTCACAAGGATGGTTTTTTCGTAAATTTATCAAATTACCATCGTAATGAAATGCTTTTCTTTATAATGATAATAAAAAGGTAAAGACATACACACATATCTATATAATATCACGCCTTCATTCCCAGAGTGGGGTAGGCAGAGCTACAGAATTACCAACAACTCTAAAAAAATTCTTGATAATTCTGTTACCAAATTTTGCACAATCAGGCTAAGATGTTTCCCAGTGATAGGTTGCAAGCCCATCGCCTAGTAGTACTAAAAACCTTCAATCCCTTAGTAGCCTCTTACGACATCCAAGGGAAGACATGGAGTGGCACTATTCTAATCCAACAACCTCACGGACTAACAAACAATATTAATAATAGTACCTTGACTTGGCTCACGAGGTTACCGCCATGTGGGATGTTAACTCGACGATCATTGTCCCGATAGTTGTTTCAGCGAACGGTCTTATAGCGAAGAGTCTCGATCAACACTTTAAGAGACTCTCGCTAGGTGGCTGGATCAAGGGCCAGATACAGGAAGCAGTACTCCTCGACACGGCACGTATTGTGAGGAGGTTCCTCTCTCTGCAGCCCTAAGCACCGGTAACTTAAGCCCTGCTCCGCTGCGGGCGGCACCCATAGATTAGGTTTCTATAATATTTACTTTTTATGCGAGTGAAATCTTTTATTTTTTAATATTTATTGTATAAAACTTAATCTACATATTTAAAATAAATATCTAAAAATCTAATATATAAAATTCTCATATCACAGTGATTATACTTAACAAAACTCCTCCGAAACGGCTTGACCGATTCTTAGGAAATTTTGTGTGTAAGGTATATTCAGTAGGTCTAGAATTTTTAACAATTTTTCACCCTCCTACTCCCACCCTCAATTTTTTTATAGAGGTTTTAGTATTATGGTATATACCTATATGGTAGAACAACGTTTGCTGGGTCAACTAGTCATCACGCATGAACGGCTGGACCGATTTCGCAATTTTTTTGTTGTTGTGTTCGTTATCGTCAGGAGAAGGTGCTTATGAAAGAAAAAAAAAACCACCGGGAAAGTCAAAAATTTGCAGCGGGGCAAAGCCGCAGACGGGTAGCTAGTAATAATATAATTAAATCTATTCAAATGATAAATTCATATTATTTGTTAATAGAGATCCATGATAAGTATAATAAATATTAAAACTAGAATAAGCTAATATTAAAACTAGCAACCCTTGCAAGATGGGGCCGGGGCTGGCCAGCCGGCGCACCAGGTATGCGCACTCCTGCGCATAGTAGCGTAGAAGCAGTCCATGCAAACCTCTGAAAACATCCCTGGTGCGCGACTACGTATTTTAACCAACATAAGTAACCTTTTAACTTAACGGCAACAGCTTAATCGTTAAAGTTAACAAACGGATAAGTCAAAAAAAGCTTAACCTACTAAGTCAATAAAACAGAAGCGCATCGGGCGCCTATTTCGCCCGGAATCGAACTCAGGACTAACGATGCAAGTTCGCCTCGGGCCCCACAAAGAAAAGTTTCTCTTGCGAAACTGTCAGTGGCAGGTATCGGAGAGCCCGTTTGTGGGGTACGCGAATAGAGTTATCCTAGATTTGCTTGAAGTCAAAATAGGTGTTTAGGTTCAAAAGGGCTTGCCATTTTTGTTGCTTCTTCATATTTGCATCAGCTGATTTTGAAATTGAGTTTGACGTCATGTGCATCTTTATGTCTGAGTATCTATGTGTCATATGTCTGTCTGAGCTTTTTATGAAAAAGAGAAGGCAAGCACACAGACCATTTGATTGTAAGTGGCAATCTTAAGACTGCTAAATGTATTGCGAATCTTGAGAGTTAGTTAAATCGAGATTGTTTTAGCTAGGTTTTATAAAAATCGGTTTAAGAGATATGGGGGGCGCTGTTATACCGGAAGATTTTGTTTCTAATTCTTATAAAAGGTTTTGATTGCATTATTGCTTTCACATTTAAACAGGGCCTCTATATTCTACTGCGTAAAACCATATTGCTTCTGAAATAATTGTCGTATCATTTTTAACTCGGCCGCCATTACTGTCACGTAAATAACAGTTCCCGTATATGTTTTCGCCGAGTATAATTAGGGGCATTCTATGTGTGGTAAAAAAACAGAAATTTGAGTACAAAACAAACAAAAATTCAAACCCGTTTGGTCATTTCATACTTACAAACATTGGCAATTTCATACTTACATGGCGTAAATTTTGACGGACCGTAAAGTGGGAATATACACTTTACGGTCCGTCAAAATTTACTCCATGTAAGTATGAAATGACCAATGTTTACGCAACGTCACCGTATTTTACGCGTCGGTGTGGACGCACCCTTAAATAAGAATACAATAAAATTGCCTATTCCTCAACTCTTGAACCGAAGAGCCAAAGATAACTGTTAAAACCTCGGATTTGCTTAGCCTTGCTCCAGCCGAATAAATTCCGGTTCGACGGCACCTACAACTTGTGCCAAGTTTTTGTATCGCAACTTGCGGGTTGGGGATCAGTTCCCTGATTCTTTTGCGTATTGCGGTTCAGTTCGATTTTTAAAATGTTTTTTTACGGACTGATTGAAGAAGGTCGGTGTTTTTTATGTTAAGGAGAAGGCACATGAGCGCTCCGGCCACTTGATGGTAAGAGGAATCTGAGACCCATAGACATTTGAATTCTCAACACCTCAAATGCGTTGCCAACCCTAAGGACTAAGATAGAATGCCTCTATGCTAGTAATTTCACCGGTTGTTTTAACCCTACACCGGAACACAACAATGCAAACACTTTTCTTGGCGGGTGGTTAATGGATAAGATGGCGGTAGCAATCTGGACGGACCCTGCATAGTGTTCTACCACCACTAAAATTACCACAATGTTCTTAAGCTTTTTAATTCCCGACGTAAACAGAGGGGTGTTAGAGGCGTTTCTGTCTATTGCACCGTAGCTCCTAAATAGATGCTTTTTCTGTCTGACTGACTGTCTGTCACTATATCTCATGAACCGTGATAGCTAGACAGTAGAAATGTCTATGGATGGAGTATTTTTGTTCCCGCTATAACAACAATTACTAAAAATAAAATAAAATAAGTATTTTAGTATAAAACAAACGTGTTTCTTTAGCCGTTTTTTGCTCGATATTAAAAACGGCAACAGGTAGACCCTTGGAACATTCACAAAATATTTAGTTGTATTTTTACTTTCGTAATAAATAATATGAATTAAGGGGGACTCCCATACATCAAACGCGATTTTTTTGCGTGATGTCGTTACATAATTTATGAACAAGTCTTTTTAACTTTCGTTTTGGTATTTCTGTAGCTCTGCCTACCCCACTTTGGAAGTGAAGGCGTGATGTTTTGTATATGTATAAAAAAAAATGTATTATAGTGTCTAATGTTATAAAGCTAATGTTGTGGAACCCATCGTGCGCGAGTCCGATTCGCACTTAGCCGTTTTTTTTTACATTAAAGGGACACGAAGAGTGTTCTTAACGTTGTTTGATAGAAATCCGTCAAGCCATTTTAAAGTTATGAGCTCAAATCCCGATTTTGTCATTAGTTTTATAATATAACTTCTGCCCGCGACTTAATCCACGAAGATTTCGATTATCGCCCTCGGGAATAGTAGCCTATGTATTAATTCAGGGTATAAGCCATATCCATTCAAAATTCCATCCAAATCCGTATACTTTGCAACGTGAAAGATTGAGAAACTAACACACACACAAACATTCGCATTTTTTAAATTAGTAATATAGGATTTCAAGAATTTAAAGAAAGAATTGAAGAAAAAATGTACATACTTGGAGCATACCTCATAAGGCTTATGTCAAAATTTGCTAGCTCAAAAAAGAATCTTGTATCAGTCAAATAAAGTTTAAAGTCAATTTGACAAATGTCCTAAATTTAGGCCGTTTTGTTTTACGAGGTTAAAACGTGCAAAGGTATTGAAAGACGACATACTT
This sequence comes from Acleris holmiana, assembly GCA_949316455.1. Taxonomy (NCBI): domain Eukaryota; kingdom Metazoa; phylum Arthropoda; class Insecta; order Lepidoptera; family Tortricidae; genus Acleris; species Acleris holmiana. Next base: position 1,913,893 of record OX438779.1, read on the forward strand.
GTGTGTACATAATATTGATATTTTTTTATTTTATTTCCATGTTTTCATCACTTGATGAAAGGTCCCTACGGAAGACCGCTGACTTCACAACTGGGAGATGGGCTTGCAACCTCTCACTAATACACTGGTACACATCTTAGCCTGATTGTGCAAAATAATAATAATAATAATAATAATATCACAGGACAATCTCACACAAATTGACCTAGTCCCAAACTAAGCTCTAGGCTTGTACTATGGGTACTAGACAACGATAAACTTACTTATATAGAGAAATATATAGGTACTTAAATACATAGAAAACATCCAAGACTCAGGAACAAATACTCTGCTCATCACACAAATATCTGCCCTTACCGGGATTTGAACCCAGGACCCCTAGCTTCAAAAATGTGGTTACAGAATTATAAACAAGTCTTTTAACAGTTGTTGGCCTTTCTGTAGCTCGGCCTACCCCACTCTGGGAATGAAGGCGTGACGTCATGTATGTAATACTTTATAAAAAAAAAGTATTGACGGTAAAATAATGTTTTTTACGGAACTCTCAGCAAAGGAGCCCTTTCCAACTTCGCCAGAGCGGTGAAGACTTATTTAAGTTGTTAAGTGAAAAGGGGAAACTAAAAATAAACGGATAGACAAAACAAAACTTTTAAATAGATTCCAGCAACTTGCCTAACCTGAATCGGTAGTTTCATTTGTTTAACGGGAAATAAATCGATATCGCGGTAAAACCATGAACTTCCTTACCTTACTTTTAAAAAAATAAAAATAATTTCAGTAGAAACTTATACACAGGGAGCTGTTATAATCATGTGAAGTACTTTTAAAATTATGTGTATGATTTGATCTACATCATCAAATTATTAGACATACAAACATTATTTACATACATACATAACGTCACGCCTTTAATCCCAGAGTAGGGTAGGCGGAGCCACAGAATTTACATGTTTATTTGTTTTTGTTGATAATTCTGTAACCACATTTTGCACAATCTAAGATGTTTACCAGTGTATTAGTGACAGGTTGCAAGCCCATCGCCTAACAGTACTACAAGCCCTTATTCCCTTAGTCGCCTCTTACGACATCCACGGGAAGACATGTTGTGGCACTGTTCTAACCCGGCAACCACACGGGTCAAACACTATTTTTCATTATTAAATACTAACCTTTATTTTAAAGAACAACGGGTAAAACTGTATGAGTATAAATTAACCAAAGTTAAAATATGGTACCCGGTCTAATAAACATAATTTATACCACATTGGAAAGCTATTTTGTATGCAGAGCAAAGTTAACCCGGGGCCTCACCTCCATTTGCTGTTCCTATAATATGACCTGTGTATGACACCACCATGATTGCTGTTGGAGCGGGTGCCAACATGGCCTTGTCTTTTCAATGTTTACAATAACCTTGTGAGAACCAGTGTGCTTTTAAACCATATTTTAATGAGTATAAAGTATTAGCGTTTTTTTAGGGAATGAGGGCTTTTAGGTAAGGCGATGGGCTTGCAACCTGTTACTAATACACTACGAGTAGTAAACTTCTTGGCCTGATTGTGCAAAATGTGGTTACAGAATTATAAACAAGTCTTTTTAGAGTGGTTGGTATTTCTGTAGCTCTGCCTACCCACTCTGGGAATGAAGGCGTGATGTTATGTATGTATGTATGAATATAAGTTCATTTTTATTTGTTTCAAAATTAGAAATGGCATTTCGAGCATATTGAACTTTATTTCTTTGCTGGTAGATTCAAATTCCCAAAAATCTCCCTGTTTGTAGAATGGTGGGCCTCACATAGCTATAATTCACAATAATACTCTTTATCCACACCACAGAGAGTTACAAATAGGTAAACAAAACCACAAACGGTCTTATCTTTGCATAGCGATCACTTCCTGACTGTTGAGTTTCTTACGGCGTTCCTTCTCAGCAGGATGGGAAGCGCTGGTAGAATTTTCTTAATAATAGAAGAGACATTAAAAAATATTGGTTATGTCAGGTTGAAAATTTCAAAGAAAAATCTACAGGCTGTTTCAACTTTCAAGTAGACTTTACAAATTATTCTTCGGTCAAAAAATCTGAATAATTCACAGAACTGCAATCTAAACTTTTTCCAACGGGAGTAAAAACTACCTAAAACACATCCACATCCAATTTCCGAGCAATATACGCTAGCGAGCAAAAAAAACTTTCAAAGTCAGTTGGAAAATACCATCCGTCATATGCCAGCGAAGGTTTCGCGCCATTTCTACTTTTATCAGTCACAAAACTAGCACTGAAAAGGGTTTCATCTAGTTACATTCAAAGTCTGGCTCTTTTTAGGCAACCTAGTGGATTTTTTTTTCTGTCCCTCACTCGGAAAGCGTATTTCCATTTGCAGATTCCAAAAGCGCATCCACGGTTTTGTTTGTGATTTTTGTTTGCGATTTCGACTGTGAATGTCTGTTGAAAAACGCCTGAGCTCGTCGAGACGCGATCAACTGTTACTGGAATAAAAACTCCTTTTAAGGTTTGTGTTAGTTTACGAAAATAGTGGACGTTTCTAAATTTGAAGAGTAGAATTCGTTTGTTCTTGTACATTAGATGCTTTAAATTATTAAAATTACTAGCTATTGCTTGCGACTCCTTTCGCGTGGAAAAATAAAACAAAGCCTATGACACTCACAAATAACCTGGCTTTCTATTAGTAAAATATAAAAAAAAAGTTTTAGTAAATCCGGAGATTACCCCCAATAACCTCACAAACTATATCTCTTTGTACATATTAGTATAGATTTGCGCAATTTAGTATTAAGTTATTACATAAACAACTCCATAATGAACATTTTGCGGAAAGTTATTTGAGTTATGAACTGATTTCATTGCAAACTAATGCATATTTGATTTGTATCTAAATTTATTTCATAATTATGTAAATGTGAACCTACATGTAGTTAATAACTCATTACAATATTCACTTTTAAACCAAAAACCTAAACTAATTGTGTTCGTCAAATTAATGATGTAAAATCGAGTTTGCAGTTCATTGCACGACTTGAAAGGTTTTACCGGAAAATCATCTAATGTCCACCCGTATTTATAGACAAGAAAAGTAATTGACACATACACACTCTTAAAAGCAAAAATTGTCTCTCCTGTGGTCAATAGTTAAAAGCTTGTGTGCATAATAAGTTATGTTTTTGTATGATAGATCTAAAGCAGTCCTGCCGGCGTTTTTGCGGGAATGGGTTTAGCCAGAAAATTAGGCCTTAAAAACGTTAACTTTCGGTGTGTCCACAGGAAAGACGGTAACCTAAAAGAATGACTTTCTTGTTTATAAATACGGGTTTAAGAGTATTGTGGCAACGCATGAATCGCGTGTGGGTGTAACTTTTTTCCATACAAATTTTAAATCCGGTTATAAATCGTTTTTCACCCTTAAATGAAAAAATAGGTGTGTACGTTTTAGTTTTTTTATTATTGGTTTCCTTGCTAGAAATATTTCCTAAAAGACCTAGATTTTAGGGTTCCGTAGTCAAACTAGGAACCCTTATTCGCCGTGTCCGTCCCTCCGCAGCCTAGCTCAGACTTTTAGTATTAGAAACCTGTAATTTGGCATGAATATAATTAGTCACGCCAACAGAATAGTAGAAAATCTTGAAAAATATTTTTTTTTGTGTACCTCCCCTACATCACCACTCAAAAATATTGTGGTTTTTTTAAACAATTTTTCGATTAATTCAATTTATCCCCTACAAATACTAAAATCTAAAAAAAACTTTAATGACAGCGCATATAACGAACTTAAAAGGAAAACCATCACGACTAAGTAGTCATCATTGGTTCTTGAGATACAGGCGATTAAACTGATTATACTCGTACCAACTAAAATCGTCTACGACGGCACCAAACGATTTTATATAGAAAACTAGTTATTACTTGTTGATTTTTTTGCATTTGTAGTACTTGACGGCTTCGGAACTCTACACTGAGTATAGTCCGATATGCTCTTGTCCAGTTTTTCATAATTTTATATTCAAAACATTGTAAAAAAAATTACTAGGTTTAAGGGGAATACTAGGTTTCAATCCTCTTAATGCATTCTGTGCCCAGCTATCTAATGACCATACAAATACGACCTAATAAGGGAGCTCTTGGATGTTCCGTTCCAGTGGAAAGTAACGCAGCGGTTGCGGTTCAGTAGACTGCGACCGCGCGCTTTATAAAACGGACTGAATTCCTGAAGTCTATCATTGACAAGTCTGTGGATACGGTAGTTTACTAAAATTGAAATGGAGTTTAAGAGTTACTACCGAATAACTAAAGGTTATAGGTTATAGCGAACTGGTTTCCGCAAATCGACGATTTATTTTATGCGTGCTAGGTCGATGACTACTCTTGCCAACGCAGTTCCACCAGGACGCCAAGCAGATCTTTGATGTTACACGAATAACTATATATCTATTCCACATTTTTATTAAGCCAGTACGTCTAAACCTACTCGAAATCTTTCTCGGTGAACACTCTGCATGTCAGATTGTGAAAACTTTTTTTTTATGTTTAGGAGAAGGCACACGAGCACTCAGGCCACCTGATGGTAAGTGAACCCATAGACATTTGAATTCTCAAGATTATAATCCTAAGACCTCAAATGCGCTGCCAACCCTGAGGACTAAGATGGAATGCCTCTGTGCTAGTAATTTCACCGGTTGTCTTATCCCCACACCGGAACACAACAATGCGAACACTATTGCTTGGCGGATGGTTAATGGATAAGATGGTGGTAGCGATCTGACCCTCAAAACTATTTTAGGTCTTAAATTTATCTCATACAGTTTCCGTAAACTTTGTTTTGTACTCATGTCTACACGTTGCCATTTCTTGCTTTCTTGTTTTCTTCAATCATCTATTCTGTAAATGTTGTATTTTACTGTGTACTTTGTTTTAGTACAATAAAGTTTTTACATACATTTTACACTCGTACACTATTCTGCAGTAATCCAGCGGTTGATTTTCCACGCAATGTAAGGTATGGCTAACATTCATAAACAGATCCCTTAATCTAAAAAAAATCACAAACCCGCAACATTTTTGAAAGACCTATCTAAAGACACCCCATACTATGGGGTAGATGAAAAAAAATATACATCCCCACGTAACGTGTAGGGGTGTAAATGTACATTTGTAAATTGTACATTTTTTTGTATATTCATGCCTGGCATGGACATGGCGAAACTATAAGGCTTCCTAGTTTGACTACGGAACCCTAGAAGGGGCCCTGTGGTATTGTACCGAAGATTCTGGTAGCATTGTTAATTGTTGTTTAAAGGTAGTTTAGGTCATTTCACGTTTAAGATATAGGAACATCCCAGCTTTGTTTAGAACAGTTATACATTGTTAAAAAGTACGTTAAATAAAGACATTGTTGTCATTGTTATTACTCATATAGCTTTAGAGATCTCACTCAACTCTCCTGAATTTGCTATTCTTCGGTTTACAGTTCAATTGTTCAACTAGAATAGCTAAAATAAATTTACTCGCGTTCACGATCTTCTAGCACTTTTTACTACTTGCTCCTAAATTACGTACCCTAAAACGTCATAAAAGTCGAAGTTAAAAGTCGCTTAAGGATTTTATTGGAACTATAAACTTTCCTAAAGAGTCAATCGTTTTGCCAACTTCTTTTTGGAATTCAGCATGCTTTTGAATGCAGCCATATTTAAATAAATCGTTTCAATTCAGTCGTTCTCGCTGACTATATCAGGTGGCCTGAGTGCTCGTGTGCCTTCTCCTTAACATAAACAAAACTTACTTAAACACATCTTTATGAAATTATTCAAAAAACACCAATCACGACAAATAATGTATTTCAATTATACAATACAATACAAATATTCTTTATTGAACACTACATACCAATACAGCATGAAGGGTAAAATACTAATAAAAAGTTACTAATAGTGAGTCAATAGGCATTATAGGCATTATTAGGCATATTAATATACATTGGGTTAATTAACTGGATTTAAATGTGTAGTCTATTTCAAATAATTGCGACGTTGCTAGTAGGTATCTACAGTTGTTTTAAGATTAGATCTACTTTTAATTTGAGAGATGAACGTTTCATTTTAAATCTATCACCCATTCACAAAAAATAAACACAACACCTTTCACTTTTCTCAATCTCTTAAGTGAGCTGGAAGTGATTCCTTAAAGTATTTCTGTATTTTTTATATTTACCATACAATACAAAACACTTCATTGTACATCAAACAAAACATTACAGAGAAATAGCACAATTTAAAAAAGACAGTTAAAAATCAAGCGATCTATTATTATTATTGTTGTTTTGTTTTTTATTTCTTATAATAAAGTACATTACATACATAAATACACACAAGTAGTAACAATATAGTGTGATTTTTTAATAAAAAATAAAAAAAGTGAAGATGAAAATGAGTGAGTGTTAGAAGTGGTCTCTGCCTTATCCTCAGGGAAACAGGCGTGATTTAATGTATGCACATACCTACATATTATTGAAATGTTAATATTACTCTAAATAACTTTTGTAACTTCATCTCATTAATTTAAGCACACTCAATTTGAACTACTCAAAGTAAACCTACGTGTTTAACCCTATTCCAGGCTTAGTACATTTAATCGACCATGAACTTACCTACCTACATTTTATGACACAAATTTAATTGAACTTTCCTGAAACATGACTTCATGGATCAGTATTCTTCAGGAAGTTACGAATTCATGGCTCTATTTCATTTCTTGCTTGTATCCTTGCAAAGAACCATAGTACATCTTCCAAGTTATTTTTATGGCATGCCGCATCCAAAATCATAATTGCCTTCCACGTCACTCAGCAAGTCTGCAACTGAACGAAATTTCAGTAATTTCGTAAAGCGAATGCAAGGTACCCGCGGGATTTTCTTACAATCCTCGCTTTGTTTCGAAGTCTACGAAGTGCTATTGCCCAGCTAACAAAGACCCTGGCGTTGTTCCGGCAAACTAAACTTTCTAGAGAGCAAACAAGCGACCTCAAAACGGTTAGAGGTCTTTTGTTGCTGGTTGTTTCACTTAATAGTGTGAATTTGAGATAGTGTTTAAGTACTTTCGTTAAAGTTGTGTTTCGGTTAAATCTTTAGTTTTGTTATGTTTGTTAAAGTTTTGAATATAATATTTGTTTCGGGGGATTAAGTAAATGTTGGCTGGTGTTTGTTTTTCCAACAATTTACTAGTTAATAGCTCGGACTGGTTTGGCTGATTTGGGAGCTAGCTTCTGTACATTCGCAACTAAAGCTGAGTAATGAGTTTATATTTGTACAGTGAGTTCTATTTTGGGATATTCTGTTGATTAACTGATTTAAAGTTTAATTAGTTAATGGGATGGAAATATCAGTTTAGTGACACCTAAAGCCATACTGTAGACATAATTGTTTTAGTCATAATTACCGCATGTTATAGCGTATTTCTGACGACTCGTTATCCAAGTTTGTAGTGACCCTGCTTACGAAGCTAGTGGTCCCGGGTTCAAATCCCGGTAAGCAAAATTTGTGTGATGAGCGCGAGTATTTGTTCCTGAGTCTTGGATGTTTTCTATGTATTTCTCTATTTAAATATGTTGATTGTTGTCAAGTACCCATAGTACAAGCCTAGACCTTAGTTCGGGACTAGATCAGTTTGTGTGACACAATCCGAAATATAAATCGATAATTATGGAATAAGCGAGTGAGATTTGTCCGGATCGTAGCAGGTGGAAAGAAGTGGTCTCTGCCTAATCCTCAGGGAAACAGGCGTGAGTTAATGTATGTATGTATATAAATTGATGTGTATATGTTCCCTAGGGAGTCCAAAACACAGGCAACCTCTAAATTAGCCCAGTGGATGATTCTATGAAGTTTGGTAGCAAGAGAATCGATATGATTAAAAACACCTGCACGGCTAGCACATGACGGCGCGCGAGATAGACCAGGGCTCGGAACCGGTTTAAAAAAACCGGTTAATACCGGTTTATTTTTGTTTTGCGAACTTTTACCGGGAACGTTACGTTAGGCGATGGGCTTGCAACCTGTCACTTATAAACTAGTAAACTTTATGGCTTTATAATGCAAAATGTGGTTACAGAATTATTTGTCACTAATACACTGGTGAACATCTTAACCTGTTCATGCAAAGTGTGGTTACAGAATTAGCACCAACTCTTTTTGTAGTTGTTGGTATTTCTTTAGCTCTGCCTACCCCACGCTGGGAATGAAGGCGTGATCAAAAGTATTGCACCGAATAAAAACACTAAGCGGCGCTTGTATATGATGCGTGACGAGCGTCTGGTTAAACTGCTTTTTAGCTAAATACCGGTTAATTTGTAAAGAGTTTTGTACAAAGATTTCTCCAAAACCGGTTTATGCGAACGGAACCGAAATGAAAAAGTTTTGCGGCAAGTACATGATAACGATTTAAAAAATTAACTGGTATCCGAGCCCCGATTTGGACTACCCGTCTTTGTCTAATTAGAACGGTTAGAAAAAGACAGACTATCTCGCGGGCGACATAACTCGCGCGCCGTCATGTGCTAGCCGTGCTGGGCGACGCCGGGCACGAACAGCTAGTAATTAATAAAATTCACATTCAAGCCATTTAATGCATGTCACATTACATTATAATAGGTTAGTAGAATTGTAAGTAGATAGGTATCAATGTGAATCCCTGCAAGGGCAAAGTAACATGAGGGGCTAGCTTAACAATAAGCAATTTTTTTGGAAATTTCTAGAGCTATTGAATTACAAGTTAACTATATCTTTCATTGAAATGTTAACTTAAGAGGCCGTATACGAAATTTTGCCAGTTTTGCTTATTTTCGTGATTTTACAGTTGAAATACTGCTTCTCTATAAGTTTTAATGCACATCATGATATATCATTTCAGTTATGATCGAATAAATGAGTTACGAATGAATAAGCTACTTTTTTATCTTTGTCGAGAATTTAAATTCGGGATTTAGGTTATTTTAAAACAATATTATATATTGCTATTTAATTTTTAATTTTTGGATGTGTTTTTAAGGTAATGGATTGATTTAAAACTGAAGTTTATTACGGTTCTTTTAATTTTATGAACGAGTGTTTTAAGAAGCCGAAATTTAAAACTATTTTTTGTCCATTTTCTATAAAATTATACCAAGTTCATCATTTTTTTACACAAAAAAATATATAAAGGTGGTAAAAAGTAATTCATACATTTTTAGACAACTTTTACAGCAATCAATTGCTATTTTTTCATACCTTTAAGACGTCAAAACGATTCGTGAATATGCGATATCCTAAACCTCTTACAGCAAAACTCACGAAACAGTCGCCGGTTTCAGGTCGAATAATCAAAATCAAGTAATAAAAACAAAAAATAATTTCATACATTCGTTGAAAATCGAAATTATCTTTCGTGTTGCGCATTAAAATTTGTAGAAGTAAAGTATTTCAACAGTAAAATCACGAAAATCAGCGAAATCGGCAAAATTTCGTGTACGGCCTCTTAAGCTGTAGAAATATTTTTATTTACATCTTTTTTAATATCTTGTTAAAAAGTATTGGTTTTTAAACAACTTTATGACCCCAACTTTCAACTTCTAAATCGAGGAATTCCATGTTAGTCCTCAGGGTTGGCAACGTATTTGAGGTATCCACCTAGTTATACTTTTAGTAATACGATATAACAAAATAGCCAAAAAAAAAAAACCATTAGTTATACTGTTCCGTATGTGTTATGGAGGTAGGTTAGGTTAGGTTAGGTTTGTTTTTATTTTGGGCCCGGAGGGCTAAAACAACGCAGACATAGGAGCTCCATCGATTCTAATGACCTTTGGGAAATTAGGGTGGGTCACCCTCGATGGAGTATTACTAATTGAATTTTAATTTTCCATATTGTTATATCTTATAACTAATAGAAGTCTAGATGGATAAAACCCAGCATTTGGAGTCTTAGGATTACAGTCTTGAGACTTCAAATGTCTATGGGTCTCAGATCCCACTTACCAACAGGGCCTCTATTCTATAGGATAAAAACCATATCACCTTTGACGTGTTATCGTAATTTCAAAGTCCCAATAGCTCTTATTTACTTGACAGTAATGGCGTCTGACAAAAAACAATACCACACACCCACCAAAAGCAATATTGTTTTACCGAGTGGAATAGAGGCACTGGTGGCCTATGTATTGTAACATATCGCTTTTGACGGTTTATAGTAATATCAACATGAATAATAATAAATCACAGGACAATGTCACACAAATTGAACTAGTCCCAAACTAAGCTAGACTTGTAATATGGGTACTAGACAACGATAAACATACTTATATAGAGAAATACATACTTAAATATATAGAAAACATCCAAGACTCAGGAACAAATATTCGCGCTCATCACACAAATATCTGCCCTTACCGGGATTTGAGCCCAGGACCAGATTTGAAGGCATCAACAATTTAAAATCATCTTTACATTTATAATGATCAGTAATGATCCGAGAGCCAAATAGAGAGTAATGATCCGAGAACCAAATAGAGTTACTAGATAAATAATAATAACTTTATTTCTAGGGGGTTATTAAAGCCGTACTTATCGCGTGACTAAAGGTAGATAAAACATCATTTGAACCTAGGACCGCTGGCTTCGGAGGCAGGGTCACTACCAAGTAGGCTAGCGTGTCGTCAAACATTGTGGAAGGTCTTGTGGTTGCAGAATTACCAAGAAGTCTTTAGAGTTGTTAGTATTTTTGTAGCTCTGCCTACCCCACTCTGGGAATGAAGGCGTGATGGGATAGATAAATGGTAGCTCTAATTTACTTGAGCGTAATGGCGGCCAAGTTCAAACGATACGATAACACGTCAAAAGCAATATGGAACCTAGCAGAAAACAGTACAGGGGCCCTAGCCAAGATGCAAACGCTCCTAACGTTTTTCTTTTCTATCGCTCAAATGTATGGGATGACATTCTCGTGCGTTTCGATAAACCACGTGGTCGACTGTCATCGCATACATTTTGAGCGATAAAAAAGAATAACGTTAGAAGCGTTTGCATCTTGGCTAAGGCCTCTGGGCCTCTATTCGACTGTGTTATTACGATATCGCGTTTGACGTGTTTTCGAATCGTTTATGTCACAGTCGCCATTATTGTAAATGACATAAGAGTCATCAAAACGTTGACAATAAGGAAACACATCAAAGACGATATCGTTATTACCGTGTAGAATCCCAGCCCAGGCGCAGTACAATGTCCTAAAACTAGTTTCAGTTCTCGGTTAACTGCTTATAACCTGTATTAATTTATTATTTGCCAGTAAACCTGCCAACTCATAGTTTTCTAGAAACACGGGCGAACTTTCCATTGAATTCACGATCGTAATCTGCTATTGCTAAATCAGCCGAAGTCGTGCTGTTTGCCCTTATGGTGTTGATATACAGCTGACTAGCACGAGACGATGGGCTTCTAGTTTTAAACCGACTTCAAAAAGTGTTTCACATCTTAAGTCATAAGTCATAAGTCATAAGTCATTTATTCATAAAGCCAATTTACACGTTATTATACAGACCATATTTACAACCAAAATAAATATGTCGTTAACTTAAACTATTAAATATTTAAAATAATAATTAATGCAACATAAGTAAAAATTACCAAATATCCTTAGTGTCTTATCGGGTTTTCTAAGTTTCCATAGTCAAACTAGGAACCCTTATAGTTTCGCCATGTCCGTCCGCACACTAGCGCAAAGACTATTAATACTAGAAAGCTGCAATTTGGCATGAACATGCATATTGGTCACGCTAACAAGTAATACAATAAAAAAAAAAAAAAATTGTGTACATACCTCCCCTACAGGTAACGTGAGGATGTATTTTTTTCTCGTCTGCCCTATAGTGTGGGGTGTCGTTGGATAGATCTTTCAAAAATATTACGGGTTTGTGGAAACAGTTTTTCGATTAAGTAATCCGTTTATGAAATATTAAGCTTTAAAGCGCTAATTTTTGATAGACTCAAGTGCCCCCCCCCCCCTTCTACAGCCAAAACTGCAAATACAAAAAATCTGAAAAAATCTTAAATGAAAGAGCATATAACCAATTTTAAAGGAAAACTATCACGACTAAGTAGACATCATTAATACTTTTCTCTTCATTTAAGACGGCACCAATTTACTTTAAATAGATAATTAGTGATTACTTGTTGATTTTTATGTTGGTAGTACTTAACGGCTTCGGAACCCTACACTGAGCATGGCCCGACATGCTCTTGCCCGGTTTTTTTATTGCCCTCGACGGGCAAACAGGCAGACGGCCCACCTGATGAAAAGTGGTCACCGCCGCCTATGTACTATCGCCTGCGTTCGCGGTGTTCCACCTTTAGGCGATAATCGCTTGCACGTAACCACGAGCCCAAAAGCGATAACACGCAGCTCTGGCCAATAGAATGCGGCTTTTAAATGTGTTTGTTTGTGTACCTTTGAATGGGGTTACTTTAATTCCTGGGGTTACTTTGATAAAAACGTCAATTTGACTTGAAACGCAAATTATGCGATTTCTGAACGCATAATTGGGATTGTTTTTTTACGGTTGGCAACATTGAATATCACTGTACACGTGTCAGTAGCGGCAGCGGGATCCACCTCGACGGTCGATGCAAAAATATATAAAATATGTAAGTAGACGTTTTGTTACATATTTATTTCTTTATGGGGTTACTTTTGAAACACGTTATAGAAACGGTGGTTTCAAAGTAACCCCACCCCATTCGCAGTATTAAGTTGATCACCAATGCTTTATTTTTAAAGCGAATTAATGATAGCAAAAAATACTCTAATGGTGGAATGAATAAAATAACAAAAACCGATATGGAGGTTTTTTTTGTGTTTTTTAAATTTTTATATTCAAGAAGATATAACCATTTTAATCTTGAAACTGATCAAATTCACCCCATTCTACGGTACAACCAAAAGGGTTCGTTCAGGTAAAAAAAAATGTTTATTGTTCAGATTACCCACTCCTGCGTCCACCAGCAAAAACCAAGTTAGGAACAGATCGTATTACATTTTTTTTTTTTTTGAGGGACCTACGTAGTTATCCTCTGATGGCTTTGACTACTTCGCCGGAGAGAGGGCGGACTCCTGATGGGAGTCCACGCTATAAGTGGGTTTTACACTAGCATGCCTAAGGGCGCCCCTATTGGGCCGACCTCGGACTTAGGACGCTAGGGGAGAATTTCAATCGAATTGGGGATCGTATTACACTTCAATGTAACTTCTCTCGCGACGGAAAAGGCTAGCGAATGTTATTTTATTTATATTTCGCACCCCCAGAACAGCAATGTAATGTCGTAAAAATCTCAAAGTCGACTTTTGTATTATTTGAATAGCCAAAAATTTGCCAATACAAATTTTAAGTATTGCTTATACTTAATATATTTGTGAAAATTATTTGAATATAGAATTACTGAAAATTAAAAAAGAAAGATACTAATGAACTTACTAATCAGCGGTTTATACGTAAAAGCGTAACCAACAGACAGTCGAGAGTTACTTTCACATTTATAATATTAATATGGATACTATGCAGTTGGATAAGTCGATGCACAACTTCCTACTCGATGCACAACTCACTTTTCTCAATCTCTCGAGGGTTAGCTGGAAGAGATCCCTTAAAGGGATAAATTTGCCCTTGTACATTATTTTCTTGTATCGTTTCTGTTTTATTTTGTATAATAAAATGTTTACATACAGGTTTTTAGTGGTGGTAGGACCCTGTGCAGGGTCCGTCCGGATCGCTACCACCATCTTATCCATTAACCACCCGCCAAGCAACAGTGTTCGCATTGTTGTGTTCCGGTGTGGGGATAAGACAACCGGTGAAACTACTAGCATAGAGGCATTCCATCTTAGTCCTCAGGGTTGGCAACGCATTTGAGGTGTTAGGATTTCCTGAATGACACTCAGAAGCAATGACACCGGGTCACTTTCTATGGAAATTCTGTACTAAGTGACCCGTTTTCCGTGATCTTTCCTAAATTTTGAATTTTTAATATGGATAAGGTGACAAATACCCAGATACACCAGTTAATCTTACAACACCCCTACTTTGCGTAGGGTGTTAAAGAAAAGAAACCGCAGCTGATTTGTATTCTCGAGACCTTCAGATGTGGTGTGGGTGTAATAGTCCTTGCAGGGTCTCACCTTGACCTTAACACAAGGTCTGCGGCTACTTCGTTTGGTAATCTAACTTGATACGTTTCAGTCGTTGCGGAGGTTTATGCCAAAGATTATTTATAAAGAGTGTACACTTTACAGGGCCGAGATTTTACACGGTAAAAACGATATCGCCTTTATAGCGTTTCCGTATTGTCAACGCTTTGATAACTCTTATGTCATTAAAATAATGGCGACCGCTTGATCGTTATAAGGTTATAACGCAGAGAATATAGGCCCAGTAATATTTGCCCGTGACAGGAGCGATTTGAAACGATAGTAACAGTATTTTGACAGATTTACGGAAAATAATTATATCAAGTTACCATGGCGACGACCTCGTAAGGATCGCGGGATCGCGATGGATGCGGAAGGCACAAGACCGGTCTAAGTGAAGAGCCTTGGGGGAGGCCTATGTCCAGCAGTGGACGTCTTTCGGCTGGTATGATGATGATGAAGTTACCATTGGGACATTAAGTGTCGAAAATACTAATTCTAGAAAATAGGTAGGTATGATCGTTAGGACAAACCTTTATCACTACATAGTATAAAACAAAGTCGCTTTTTCTGTCCCTATATCCCTATGTATGCTTAAATCTTTACAACTACGCAACGGATTTTGATGCGGTTTTTTTTAATAGATAGAGTGATTGAAGAGAAAGGTTTTGTATAATACTTTAATCCGGAGCGAAGCGAGGGCGGGTCGCTAGTTAAGTATAAAAACGTTATGGCAAGGGAAATTAGGATAACACAGCTATATTAAACTCAACCTCAAACTTACAACCAGGTATTAAACCAACAAACCACAACTTAATTGCCTTCTCAAGATGCATAACGCCAAGTTAGAGATTTACGAAAATCGACATATGAATGAATGAATGTATGTAAGCTAATTTCATTTTAATCAGCCAGCTACTGATTGCAAATTTTATGTTCGTTTGAGATTATCTCGAACGAATGATAACCCATGTAGTTTTACTTTATACGTTGTTGTGTGTTAAACTCGTAAAGCCTACCATACTACAATCTGGGAGATTTTTGTTAGTGCTTGTTTCCTTAGTCGCCTCTTACGACATCCACGGGAAGACATGGAGTGTCATTCTAACCCGGCAACCACACGTGGATTTTATATTGCGAATAAATGTCTCTTTCTCTTTATCTTTATAATTTCATTCATTTCGTTTGCTATGTCAACTCAATACGTTTCGAGGCAATAGAAAGCAGAAACTTTATTAGCGTTGGTATCTTGGTTACGGTACTTACTGCTTTTGACGTATTTCCCGTATTATCAACGTTTTGATAGCTTTTATACATTACAATCATTGGGATCGAGTAAAAAACATACCATAAGGCTGCGTATCCACCAGAGCTGTGCGAGATAGCGGGAGCGATGTGCGAGGAAAAAATCCACCAATAGGAGAGCTGCGCGTGGCTAGAATTTTATTGGTGGATTTTTCCCTTGTACACCGCTCTGCTACCTCGTACAGCACTGGTGGAAACGCAGCCATAAACGTGAAGGGCAATATGATTTGGTTGGTTTAGGGTTTCCGGGTGGTAGGACCTTGTGCAGGGTCCGTCCGGATCGCTACTACCATCTTATCCATTAACCTACCGCCAAACAGCAGTGTTCGCATTGTTGTGATCCAGTTTGTGGATAAGGCAGCCGGTGAAATAACTAGCATTGAGGCATTCCATCTTAGTCCTCAGGGTTGGCAACGCATTTGCAGTCTTAAGCTTACAGTCCTGTGAATGCGAATGTCTATGGTCACAGTTTTCACTTATCATCAGGTGCCATGTGTGTCTTTTTGCCTTTTCGAAAAAAGTTGAAAAGAGGCCCTAACAGAGTTCAGATTTGCATTGTTTTCCGTATTGAAAACGATGTCCCATTGTTTCTTTAATAAGAAAGTGAAAAAGAGAAAAGAAGAAAGTACATTGGTAACTCATCACTTCATCCAATGTATCATTTCTTCGAATTTCACTACATCGAACGCTATTTTTTTGCTGAAACCAGGGTAAATTATTTTCAGGGTATATTAAACATTCATTACGTAGGTTAGGCTAGGTTAGATATTTGAGATACCCTAAAAAACATTATGGTTTCAGCAGAAAATAGCGTTCGATGAAATGAAATTCGATGAAACGATACATTCAATGAAAGGTGTTTCGATGAAATAATAGATACGCATATGGAATTTCCTAACTCAAGGCTCTTTACTCTTAGAGAACTTCAGATGTGGCTTGGCTTATCAATCCTTGAAGGACCTCACCTTGACTTCAGTACTAGATCTCAAGGTCTGCTATCGCCACGTTTAGTAATCTAACGTAAATAAGTTTCGCTCGTTGCACAAATTTCTACCAAAGAATATTAACACAGAGCCGACATTTTAAATTGAAACTGTCGCCATGTCCTTGTCAATAATTGTCTTAAAAACTTCGCTTGTGTTTTTGTCGACTGGTTTTTTACCTGTGCGTTTAATTTGTCCCGTGTATTCGTAGGTATAAGGTGGAGATAGGCCGGGTTTTCTCGACTACCTTCAATAGCTAGTTGGGTAGAAAACGTAACAATTTATTATTTGAATGTAGTAAAGTATATGCGAAAAATTATGTGATAGCGTCCTTTAACCTAGTGTTAAGCAGGAGAACGAAATTAACAATGATCGGTACAATGTCCTACCTCAAATGAAGCCAATACCGAGAGGGAAAAACAACTCCTTCACGGGCGAAATCGCCAGAAAAAGCTAGTCTAAAATAAATGTCTACAAAAAAAACATTATTCTACCAAGTAACCCTGTAGCTTTTAGTTCGATCGGTTAAATAAATAAACTTAAACTTTGAACCGAACTTAATGTAAATATACTTACTATTAAAATAAGAGTAAAATAAATACAGAATTATGCACTGATAAAATCATAAGTTATAGAAATCTTAGTCAAATAATAATAGTAGCTCGATCTAAAATGTGCCAGTGAATCCTACTCCACGTAGTGTCACACGCGTTTAAAAACTCTGGATACTGAAAACTAGATATTATACTCGTACTATGTAAATGTACAGGGCTGGAATTCTACAAGGTAACAACGATATCGTTCTTGACCTGTTTCCGTATTGTCAACGTTTTGATAACTCTTATGTCATTTACAATAATGGCGACTGTGACATAAACGATTCTTAAACGTGTCAAACACAATATCGTTTTAACGCACCTGAATAGAGGCCCAGGTTTCACGATGCCGCCCATGTTTTCAAGTATTTACGTACATCACTTAACTCATTATTACCAGGCTTTCTATTCTACTAACTTAAAACGATATTGCGTTTGTTTTACTACTGTGTTTAATTCGGCCGCCATTACTGTCTACTGAATAAGAGTTAACAAAAAGTTGACAACACGAAAACACTTCAAAAACAATATCGTTTTTACCGTGTAGAATCTTAGGCTAAGGCAATTCAACTAAGTTAAAACGATATTGCGTTTGACGTGTTTTACTATTGTTTATAAGTGGATCGCTATTACTGTCAAGTAAATATCAGTTATCAAAACGTTGACAATACGGTAACACGTCAATAGAGTTTTTACCGGTATCCCTTCATCTTTCATGATTTCATTTGCCATAATGGTTACCTTCATTTTTCCTAACATCACTTGACTCTTATTTTACAGAAGATAAAGGTTATTCATTTGTTTTACAACAATCCATTAATAACCTTATGGTCTTTGAATTAAGAGTAAAATGTCCATCATTGGTGCCTGTCAGCTTAAAGTGTCCAACACTGTTGCCATCACCCTACTATAATTTCATTTGCCATAAAGACATTGTTTCTGAATTCGTCAACCTTTCAGGTTATTTTTACATGCCATCGCATAGAGCCCAATAGGTTAGGTTAGGTTTGTTTTTTTACAATTCTGAATACATCACGGATTCTGCAAAAATGCTTTTATGACAAATTAATATTATGGTACATTATCATTGTAGCATATAAAGTTATGTCATATGAAATTCGGGCAAGTGAAATTATTGCATAATTATGTAGAATCTCAGCCCTGCAATCTCGGTGTCGCGTCTATATTTCCTGCTCTGTTACTCTATGGCGCCCAGCGTGGGCTGAAAGGCCAGCCTTGAGTCGCGAGCACATCTCAATGGCGCTCTTAGGAAGTGCACGCGATTTCACAGCGTGACGCTCGGAGGACATTGGACAAAGGAAGTGCTTTAGAGCGATTCATGCTTTATAATGTTGACGTTAGCTCTCATGACGCTTTAGGAAGTCACGATTTAGGTTCTATACAAACACGTTCTCAAATTTACCTCATTAAACTGAGTCCATATCGACGCGCGCTTGAAAGGCGAAATGGGATAAGCGACATTTTTCGTGATATTTAGTTAGGAACATAGATCGTACAAATCAGAAAAATCTGCTGTTTGAACGATATATGTAACTCAATATCACATAGTTACATAAGTATATCGTTCAAATCAGCAGATTTTTCTGATTTGATCGATCTATGTAACTATGTGATATTGAGTTACATATCGTCGCTTAAATACTAAAGTGCCCCAAATCAAAATGCGTCTTTGTTGCATTTAAATTCGACACGCTATTTACTCAAAGTATTAAATCAAATTGTATTTTTTTTTATTTGGGTCACTTTGGTATTTAAGCAACAATATACCGTCGTAACTTAATATCACAAAAAATGTCGCTTATCCCATTTCGCCTTTCAAGCATCGATATAGTTTAAGCGAATTTTATAACGCAGAATAAAATATACAAACAATGATTAAATTACTAACACAAACTACTATTATGCCACCTTTAGAGGACATTTATCTTCGAGATGGCCAACGCATTTATCTTGAGATTACGATTCTCGTTTGCCCTTGACTTGAAATCTATGTGATTCCATTACTATCCCCAAAACAGGCCTTACAAACTGAGCCTCTATTCTATAGCGTTATAACGATATCGTATTTGACGTGTTTGTGTTTCCGTATTGTCAAAGTTTTCATAACTCTTATGTCACTTACAATAATGGCGACTGTGACATAAGCGATTCTAAAACACGTCAAATACGATATCGTTATAACGCAGTTGAATAGAGGCCCTGATCTTTTTACTCTCTCAGTTTTTAATATAACTCACACAAATTACCAGTTTCACCTTCAACGCTCACGTTAAAAATACTCCTGTTTTTATTCATCCCTACCTGCCAAAATGTATTTTTTGTTTTGGCGTGGAACCTTCATCTCGTGTGCCCTCAGGTTTAACTTGGAGTACCTACAAATTAAAAATGGTAAGGGGTCTACTACAAACGTAGTGACATTTTAAAAATATTTCCATTGAATTTAAATTCATTACTTTTTTGGGTTGCTATTGTAAATGTTTTTTATCTCTTCGAGAAGAATTCATGTTATTCGTCTGTTTGTAGATACCAGCTTGAGGGCTTGTGAGATAACGTGGGATTGGTGTTTATTTAAGGATTCTCATTGGCAAATTTCAACCTTAGATCCTCGAATTTTAATGTTGTAGAGGACTTACTCAAAACGCGTTTTCACGTTGAAAATACCAAGTAAACTCTTTTTTACTAAATTTATTCGGTAGACTCAAAATGACATAAGTGGTAGAAGCGATCTGTGATGAGGTTACGTCAATCCTTATACACTTCTTCGATTTTCAAAAATCGCTAACTTCTGCAGTCAACATTCGTTTTCCACAAAAGCTAATATTATAAATGCGAAAGTGTGTTTGTTTGTTATTTTCTTCTTCGCGGTTTGATGCGAAATTTGATACAGAGATAATTTTATGTATGTATTTAAAATACTTTTTTGTATACACAGACAAAAAATAAACAAGAAAATATACAGAAACACAAAAAGATTTAAAAAAAAATCAAAACTAATCCCTGTAATAGGTTTTTTTCATTAAACTTTGAGCGATATTTGAAAATATCAAATAGTTAAACTTTATTCCGAATCAGTGCAGTTTCCGACACAAAAAAATTGGTGGGCAATATCTGGTAAGAATTGGTTACTCTGGAGCAGTCCTGCTTGTATTAATTGCACCTATGTTTCTGTAACAGTGATTACACATAAGACAAATCATTTGTGTAATTGTTGTGAGAACATCAAATAAATAAATAAATGACATGCCATTAAACGTTTAAAAAAAAAAAACAAATAACCATCGACATTTTTAATTGCTACAAAAATGTCGCACGTCGTCAGAGTAGGCCTCGGCCCCGTGTAAGTTACACCCTTGCTAATGAACGGGATTCTTTTTCGATTTTTATGCGAAACAAAAGGGTGATATTTTTGGCAGACAGACGACATTCATTTTAGGGTTGTGTGTAGAGAAGCCTCGCATGTCGAGACACGTCGTTGAGCGTTTCATTTACCGAGACTAGGATGAAAGCAGGTTGCAGGAGGTTTATTACAATGCAAAGACTTTTAGAAAGGTATATAGTTGATAGCTCCAAGCGAGACTAACGCCCTATTCATAATTTAATTCTTATTCAAATTTTAATAACGGCTTTCAGTTCTGATAACGTGTATTTCGCAAATTTCGAGTTGTTTAAAGACACTCTCATAGACTTATTAGAGATATTTATATACAGGATGACATCAAAGACGTGATCAAAAAAAATAAAAAAATAGTGTGTGTTGAATAGGTGTATAGGTACCTATGTGTATGCGTTTATGTGTGCACATGTGTGTATACGTGTGTGCGTATGTGTATACATGTATACTATATGCATGTGTGCATATTGTGTATAGACATTTATATACCTAATATGTATGCTATTAAGTTAGACGTAGAGATTTAATTGTAGGGAAAATTATCAAAAAAGAAATAGCTTTTGTTTCTTGCAACTAATATTGCTTGAAAATGGCCATCAATTACCGAGTCTGAAAAACTGGTTTCTGATCACGTCTTCGATGTCACCCTGTATGTCCATGGATATAACACGGGAGAACAAAACTTTCGGTAAAATAATGTTTTTTCTTGTGTTCCCTAATAATAATCACAGATAAACCTATTTTTGTTTAAGTGTTTAGTGTCACTTTCTGTCAGATTCATAATGTCCACGGAGTATGTGCATAATACTCGTAGGTCCAATCCAGGCAAAGCCAGGGCTGGTTGCTAGTTAACAAGAAAGACATGTACTTAATGCTAAGCTATGAATTCGTTTTAAATAAACCACCAGCCCACCTTAATTTCTAGCTCTTTGAAATAAAAAAAGCAAACTGCAAATAAATTACCACAAATTATGCCACTTTGCTATAAAAAAACTTCTAACCGCAGTAAACAAGGCTATCGCGGTAATTATTGCAATTTGGATCTCATAATGTAGGCAATAACGGTTATAGTCGCATGGCGTGTCATCCGGCCATAGTCGCGTATTTTAATTTTAATCTGTTAGGGTTGGGACATATCGATAAAAACGTTTTTTTATCGAGGATGGGGAAATGTTTGTTACATGATTAAGATTCTACTTTCGTTGTGAAAAAAAGGGAATGCGTTATGGATATTGCGTTTGTTCTGCAGAAGAGGGCTATTCGTGCTGTCTACAAGATGGGCCAGAGAGACTCACTTAGAGATAAGTTTAAAGAAATTAATATATTGACCATGCACAGTCAATACATTTATGAAAACATTATGTATGTTCATAAAACATCGCTAAATTTAGAAAGAACTATGACATACATATTATATTTACATACATTTTATTATTATTTTTTTTCTGTTTTATTTTGTACAATAAAGTGTTTACATACATACATACATACATAATGTTAATACCAGAAATAAACATAAGCTCGCAGTGCCCTTCACGCGGCTCCATAAAATAAAAAACTCTTTTATGGGTAATTGTATTAGGTTCTATAATAAGCTCCCAAGTAATGTTACTGAACTATCAGTAAATACATTTAAGAGTTACGTTAAGCGTAAACTAATTTCTAAAGCATATTATAGTATTAAAGACTATGTTAATGATAACAATGCTTGGGACTGAATTGCTTGTAATAAAATGTTTAGTCCTTATGACAAAAGGTTGCGAACGTTGAAAAAAAAAAGACATCCGACAGAGTTTCTTACAGGTTCTTCTCTGATCGGTCGCGATTTGAACCTGCAGTCAATTTAGGCTAAGTCGCTACTATGACGTTTCAAAAGAGTTTATTATTTGTAAACCTACTTGAATGAAGATTATTCTGATTCTGATTCTGATAGAAATATACACAAAGTTCCACCATTTTGCTTTTAATTTGTATAATGCTTAGGTAGGGTTCATGAAAACCTTACCTAATCTAACCTAACTTTCTTGACCGGCGTTTACAGCGTATTTAAGAGATTTGTAAGGCTGAAAATTTTGCATACATAACGCGGTAACGTTTCAGTCTCCTTAAACCTAGTCCAATAATAACGAATTTTGAATGTTGCAGATACTATGAAAAACCTGATATTTACGTTTTCCTTTAAACTTGAATAGATTGAGAAACGTTACCGCCCCGAGCTAAATTTGTATGGAAAATTATTGACAGCTAAGCGATATTAACGTAGTCTCACATATCGACCTTTACTTTCTCAACCCCTTATCTGACCGAATAGTTTGATAGAAAAGTAGTTTTCATTCTTCTTGGAACACAAGTGCTTTTCCTACGAATCAATTAGATTCAATACGAGATTGAGATAGTAAAGGAACGATATGTTACACTTTTTAACAAACAAACAAATAAAATTTGAAACTTCTTTTGGCCTTTTGAAACTTAATTTTTTTTCCTCTTATTTTTCTTTATTAAGTGATATAAAAAAATTAAGTAAAGCCTCTCTTCCATGTATTTGTAAGAAATCTTAAGGTCTAGCCATGATACAAATGTGGCTAACGTTTCTGTTTTTTAAATGAAAGCACATAAGTGGTTTAATGGTGGTAGGGTCCGTCCGGATCGCTACCACCATCTTATCCATCAACCATCCGCCAAGCAACAGTGTTTGCATTGTTGTGTTCCGGTGTAGGATAAGACAACCGGTAAAATTACTAGCATAGAGGCATTCCATCTTAGTCCTCAGGGTTGGCAACGCATTTGTGGTGTTAGGATTTTGGTCTTGAGAATTCAAATGTCTATGGGTCTCAGATTCCACTTACCATCAGGTGGTCTGAGTGCTCGTGTCCTTCTCCTTAACATAAATAAATAAATAAATAAAAAAAAGAACAGAATGTACATTTAAGTTTGTATTTAAACGTAAGCTTCGCCAACATCTCCTCAAGCAAGAACTTAAGTAAGTGTCATCATCTTCATCGCACACTGTTTTCATTGCATGTATTTAAGTATTGTTTATGTATTATATAAACTTATATATTATTTATGTATTATATTTTTTAAATGTTAAGTAGCTATTTAGATTTAATTTAGTTTTTAACACTGTTCAATTCTCTAATTGCACCGGTTTTTTTTTTCTCTGTTGAACATGTGGTTGACCGGTAGAGAATGCCTTTAGGCATTAAGTCCGCCATTTGTACTTTTTACATTTATTTGTATTGTGCAAAGAAGATTAAATAAAAAATAAATAAATACATTTTAACGAATTTAAAAGGAAAACTATCACGACTAATTACACTTGATTGGTTCCTACTTTCTGGGTCTCTATTCTACTGCGTTAAAACGATATTGCGTTTGTCGTGTTTTAGTATCGTTTGTTACTCGGCTGCCATTACTGTCAAGTACATATGAGTTATCAAAACGTTGATATCGTTATTACCGAGTAGAATCTCGACCCAGAGATGCAGGCGACTAAAGTGCTTATATACGTGGTTCAATAAGTCCCGAGACTAAGTACTAAAACCAGGCTTTTTATATAAAAACATTTTTCATTCATCAACGTAATCTCCTCCAAGAGCGATACAGTCCCTCCAACGCTTTTCTAACTTTTCTATCACATGCGTGTAGAACGATTTGTCTTTGGCTTCAAAAGAAGCCTCCGTTGCTGCGATAAATTCACTATTTGAGTCAAATTTCTTACCCTGGAGCATTTTTTTGAGGTCTGCAAACAGCCAATAATTGCTAGGGGCCAAGTCTGCCGAATAAGAAGGATGAGGAAGCAATTCGAAGCCCAATTTATTCATTTTGGCCATCGTTCTCACGGACTTGTGACAAAGCGCGTTGTCACTTTCTTTTTGTTCATTTGAGGCCGTTTATCCGCAATTTCGTACTTCAATCACTCTAATAAGCACATGTAATAGTCATTATTTATATTTTGCCCCTTTTCAAGGTAGTCAATGAAATGTATTCCATGCGCATCCCAAAATATAGACGCCATAACCTTACCGGCCGAATTCTGAGTCTTTGGCCACTTCGGGCGGCTTTCACCAGCCGCTCTCCACTTCGCTGACTGCCGATTGGATTCCGGAGTGAAATGGTGTATCCATGTTTCATCCATTGTCACAAGCCGACGTAAAATAGTACATTTTGATACAAGTGCGGAAAGTATGTCATTTTACACGAGTCCCGAAGTATCTTGGCCCGAGCTGCAAGGGACAAGAGTCGGGACGAGTTAAAATGACAGTTCTGCACGTGTATCAAACGACGTTTTTTAATACATTTGCGAAAAAATATCCATGAAACAATAATAAATCAGTAAATAAAACCATTACAAGAGACAATTTTACTTTTAATTGACACAGACTTTATGAAATGGCAACGGTTGTGACCATTCAGCCAAGTAAAAAAAAAGTCACAGTAATTTAATTACCTATATTTAAAAATCAAAAAGTATAATTCTCTATGAACCAGCAGTAATGCATAAAAGTGGAATCACATTACGCCGTACTGGGCTGGGCCCGGTTTCGGCATGGTGTAAAGTGAATTCACCTTAATACGCAACTATCTAATCATTCGTAATACTAGCCATCTTGATGAGAGCTGTTTTTTTTTAATATTACCTTGATACATTTTATGTGTGTATGTATGTTTGTATTTAATTTTAATATTTTAAATTACTTATATTACCTATGTACAGTCTCAATGCTAAATGACGTAATCAAAAAGTGGTTGAACGTGCAAACTCTTTGGTTAGATGCACGGCTTGGAAGTTGAAACAAAATTATATTTAAAAAAAATGGATAACTATAACGCACTAGTGCGTAATATCCAACTTTCCGCACGATATACAGCTAATAAAAGTACCACTTTTTGAGCAACTGTGTTAAAAAAACCTTTTTATTACGATTAATCAACGCGAAACATCGCTCGGAGTCATTGATACGTTGTTCCTTTTGATCAATTGTAAGCAAACGCGGCACCCACTTGGAAAAAAGGTTCTTCATCGCCAAATCTTCACTATCTCGGCTATCTCGCGCACCTTTACCTTCCGATCTTCCATTACGATCTTCAGGTCATAAATTGTCTTGCTGCTACGGAACCCTTCATGGGCGAGTCCGACTCGCACTTAGCCGCTTTTTTACTATATACCTACTATTTTTCCACACGCAAAAAATAAGGTAACCATTGTTTTACTGCTGTCAACATAATAAAATTTTTGAATCGGCATGGTTGTGCAAAGTCTGGGACTTCTAATCTATCTAGTAATATGATTAAGCCTGATTGAGAACCATTTGATGGGTAATTGTTAGAGGTGATTAATCCATCAACAATGTATTAATTACACACGGCGTCGACGAAGCATAATCAATGGGATTATTATATAGCTGTAACTAGCCGCCTAACTGTTCATTTAGGGTATTAGTTAGCTATGCAAATAAATATCATTATGATACTGTGATACCTAAAGCGGCGGCTAAATTGTGTTACTTTTAGTGGAACGAGTTTAGATGAAAACAAAAAGATGAAAATAGGTGTCCGGGGGGCAATTTTTGACGGTCACTGACGAAAAATGACTAACTTTAAAATCAATTTTTGTAGCTAATCTACGAGCGGGTTCACCTTTTGGATTTGATATGATAAAGGCGTTATGATATCAATTCCAACCGGTGAGTCCGCTGAGGTGTGTGTGGTGTTTGCGAATGTAGGTATCGTTTCATGCATTATTTTAGTTTTTTACGGGTAACACATGTCTCCCCTTTTTGCATTAGTCTAAGGGTACGAGGGAACTCTTTAAGGAGATTTCCCGTCGCCTCAATGACGTTTTGGTGTGACCAGAAGGCTGGTAGCTACCACTGCCAAAGGATAAGCCTTGCTGTTCAAAGAGGCAATGCTGCCAGCCTCCTGGGTAGTTTAGTTTTATGCTAATTTATATTTTACAAATAAATGTATTTAAATGAGTCTATATTGATTGCCATAATTATTTTTAGTCAATGTGTTTTACGTTATAATTATCGCAAATTATAACGTATTTTTTTAAGAAGCTGTTGCTCATTCAGGATTTTTATGAATCGAACCTAACTCAACACAGCCTTGTCCACACGTTAGATGATTTTTGACCAAAAAAAATTAGGAAACAACGGGTGATAAAGATAAAGATGTTATTTAAATATTAATGTCGTATATTATAGTTAAATTAATCTGCTATTTGGATCAATAAGTCAATTGTATTAATATCGGCACGGTGGTCATTCGGTCGAATGAGGCGGCGGCGCGTGTGATGGGATCCCATTTCAATTAAGCATAACGTTGATGACGTCATTAAATTATTACTGAGCACATAATACAATATAGATACATGGACGTGCCTGGCTAATTACTAATATAGAGATATGTATGATACGAGTTTAGAATATTACGTGGTTGGTAAATTACAATGTGGTAGTCGAAGCATTGGTAACCACATTTTTTATCGTGACCCTATCGTAAGTTTGTTAAATTGCTTGCAAAATCTATCTCACTAATAATCTATATTCTATATTAAAAATCTGAAGTTTGTTTGTTTCTTTGCTTGAACGCGCTAACCTCAGGAACTACTGGACCGATTTAGAAATTTTTTTATAGAGATAACTAAGGTCCTGGGGATGGACATAGAATAATGACTTAATACTTACTTTCTCCCGAAAAATTGATCAGTTCACGAGGGAATAACGATAAACGAGGTATTTGACATAATATAGACACTATCAAATGGTTATTTAATAGTGTCGTCTACATACACATAGGGGGAGTCACCAAAAACTAATTTTTCGCGTACGAAGTCGCGGGCGTCTTCTAGTAATATTATAAAGAGGAAAAATTTGTATGTTTCCAACGAATAAACAAAAAATCTAGTGGACTGATATTTAAAATACTTTCAGCATTAGAATGCTACTTTATCACAGAGTGACATAGGCTTTGTTTTATTTTTCTAGGTGGACGGAGTCGCGGATAACAGCCATCTCATAAAACCGAAGCAAAGCGAGGACGGCTTGCTAGTATTAGATATATACATAACATCACGCTTTATTCCCGGTGTGTGGTAGGCAGAGCTACAGAATTAATACCAACAACTCTAAAGACTTGTTGATGAATTTGTAACCACATTTTGCACAATCAGGCTAAGATTACCAGTGTATTAGTGACAGGTTGCAAGCCCATCGCCTAACAGCACTACAAGCCCTTATTCCCTTAGTCGCCTCTGACGACATCCATGGGAAGACATGAAGTGGCACTATTCTAACCCGGCAACCACACGGACAAAATAGTGAAGCTAGTAAATTATAATTAAACAAATATCAGGCGACTATCTCATACAAATTGACCTAGTTCATAACTATGCTCAATCATTAAAAAAAAAAAAACACAGGACAATGTCACACAAATTGACCTAGTCCCAAACTAAGCTCTAGGCTTGTACTATGGGTACCTACTAGACAACGATAAACTTACTTATATAGAGAAATATATACTTACATACATAGAAAACATCCAAGACTCAGGAACAAATACTCGTGCTCATCACACAAATATCTGCCCTTACCGGGATTTGAACCCAGGACCCCTAGCTTCGAAGGCAGGGTCACCCCAACTAGGCTAGCGTGTCGTCAAAAAATTTTGACTAATCACTCAATGACTTAAGATCGAAAAGGCAACGACGACGACACTAGTGTGTTCGATTCCCAGTATAAGCCTATATTTAATGTGATTAAATCGATTAAGTAGCATCCGCAAGTCTTGGATGTTTTCTACATACCTAAATATGTTTCTCTTCATAAGTATGTATGCTACCACCATCTTATCCATTTACCACCCGCCAAGCAACAGTGTTTGCATTGTTGTGTTCCGGTGTGGGGATGACAACCGGTGAAATTACTAGCATAGAGGCATTCCATATTAGACCTCAGGGTTGGCAACGCGTTTGAGGTCTTAGGATTAATGTCTTGAGAATTCGAATGTCTATGGGTCTCAGATTCCACTTACCATAGTACCTAGAGCTTACTTTGGGACTAAGTAGGTCAATTTGTATTTTGTTTTTTTTCTTTTTATGTTAAAGACAAGGCACACGAGCGCTCAGGCCACGTGATGGTAAGTGGAATCTGAGACCCATAGACATTTGAATTCTCAAGACTATAATCCTAAGACCTCAAATGCGTTGCCAACCCTGAGGACTAAGATGGAATGCCTCTATGCTATTAATTTCACCGGTTTTATCCCCACACCGGAACACAATAATGCGAACACTGTTGCTTGGCGGGTGGTTAATGGATAAGATGGTGGTAGCGATCCGGACGGACCCTGCACGGAGTCCTACCACCACTAAACATGATTGACCTATGATTTTTATGATTGATTGTCCTTTAAATTTTAAAGCAATAATTTAACTTATACCATTTAGTTTTTTTTATAATGACCATTATGTAACCTTAGGAGTAATTATTGAAGCAGCCACGTCCAGAAGCCATATCTCACCCGAATAATTAAGATCCCTTATAAAAACACCAGTATTTCGTGATTATTTAAAATTTGATATTTTACGTAACGAATTTACGATTTTTCCCCCGGGAATTCTCGTTGCCAGGTAATTAATCTGTCCGAATTATTAATTTATTCCCCCTTTTGGTTAATATTGTTGGACTAAGAAACGATTTATCGGCGAAAAATTGTGCAATAAAATAATATTTATCGCAGAAATGCGAAAAGGGTCAGAAGTAATGTGATGGAAATTACTTTTGCGTGGAATAGAAAGGGATACAGAAACTATCTTGGTAAGAAAATTGAATGATCGTTATATTTACCGGTTTTCTTTTTGGGTGACCCTTCTTTTTTACAATTTATCTTTAATAAAACAACATAAATAACCTTCATACGGAACAAATGTTTTTTATTATTACTTAGAAAATTGCTGGTTTGGAGTGCGTTGTTTTCCATGATATATTGTTTACATAGTTTTTGAAAAACAGGTTTTATGTTTATGACGGTGGTGCTGTAAAGTCAACAGATTATCTAAAATATCTAAGGTGTGGATAAGTCTAGG
The DNA here is from genome assembly GCA_949316455.1 of Acleris holmiana. Classification (NCBI taxonomy): domain Eukaryota; kingdom Metazoa; phylum Arthropoda; class Insecta; order Lepidoptera; family Tortricidae; genus Acleris; species Acleris holmiana. Next base: position 1,943,500 of record OX438779.1, read on the forward strand.
TTGGGTTAGGTTTGTTTTATAAAAACATGAAAAAAAAAATAAAAAAATATATGAATTCTAATAATTATGATTTCAACACATTATGACTAAAAATAATTATGACACAACATAGATCCTACTGACTTTGATAAAAGCTAACTAGCATAACTAATCTGTCTCATTTCTGCCTGGAACTGGAACTGGCAGGTTTTAACTGCTAGATTTAAATAAATTTCATTTTGGATAATTTGAAGGTGTCCTAAGGAACTATGTGTAACGAGTAATTAATTTACTTACTCGTGAACCAAAAGCTTGGGCTTAAAGGTGAAACCTTAGGGTTCCGCGACGATAAACCATTAGCTCAGACGGATCGGACACAGAACCCGTTAACGACCTAACAAAACTGAATTAAACTGAGACGAGTCGCTAAGTATAATACGGGGCCACGAGACCAGCGGGGAATTAGGCGGAAGCGTGGGTGGCCCGAGTTATTATTTGGCACTGGATTTAGGCGATAATTATAAAATTAAGGCGTAAACGCAGCATATTTGATGTGGGCGGCGATAAATAAATAAATATTTAACTGACCTAGTCCTAAACTAAACTCTAGGCTTGTACAGTCACCAGCACGTTATACAACATTACGTTTTAAAATATCACGCATGCCTCCAGTAATACAGATGCGTCAGATATTTTTGAGCCCTATGTTGGATTATATATTATTGCTGGTGACTGTACTCATACTATGTGTACAAGACAACGATAAACATACCTACACACATAACATCACGCCTTTATTCCCAGAGTGGGCAGGCAGAGCTTCAGAAATACAAACAAGTCGAAGAAAGACTTGTTGGTTTTGTAACCACATATTGCACAATCAGGCTAAGATGTTGACCAGTGTATTAGTGACAGGTCGCAAACCCATCGCCTAACAGCACTACAAGCCCCCATTCCCCTCGCCCCTTACGACATCCACGGGAAGACATGTATTGGCACTATTCTTACCTGGCAACCACACGGAATAAACATACTTAAACACACGCTCATCAAATCAAAGATCCACTGGTGTAGGGTCACTACCAACATCGACTAGACTAACCGTGTAAGACTGTTAATCCCACTGCTAGGCATACGCCTTCTTTCATAATGAATAAGACACCAAACTGGGTTGAAGTTTGTATAAATTCCTTTATTCTGGTCCGCTTGTTGTATGGCCACATAGTGAGGGAATTCGTTCCCAACGCAGCCGATCCTGATTTATGTGAAATCCATATAAATGCAATCTGCTTAATTGCAGTACCTCACGATAAGGTATTGCAGTACCAATTCCACGTACCTGTTCCAGTAAAATACCTGGTATTTGTGAATACGTTTAATTACATTCTAAATCGTGCTTTAGTTTTATAGGTGTCTGAGCCGAAACTTTTACTGGACTGAATTATTTTACGTTAAAATACTGTAAAGTAGTGTTTCAACAAGCGTAGTACAGTCATGACACCCCAGATATAGTGGTGGTAGGACCCTGTGCAGGATCCATCCGGATCGCTACCACCATCTCTCTTCCTCTTCCCCTCGGACCCCTGCAAGGTGTAGACGTGTCTGTCCCCGCGCAAATTTATTTTTTTTGAAAAATATAATAAATATTAGTTTAATTTAATTCAAGTGAGATACTAGGAGTGCATAAGCGTGAAGGCGCATCAGTTATCTCTTCGCTGCAGTACGTCACACATAAGCTACGCCGCAATCCTGGGTGAGTGCTACGCCGCTACGAAGTCCCCTATCGCTACGCACCATCTGCTACGCCCATTGTGTGCCCTCTTCTGCATTCGTGCGCTCCTGGTACTACACTGGTACATTTTGTGAGTGCGTGTGTGTCATCAGCTACGTGTCCGGTGCTTTAACTACTCTTCGCTACATCTGCTACCCTAGTGCAACATGTCGGACCCACCGGCCTTTAATATATCTGTGAATGACATGTCGATTGAAGAACACGACAAAACCTCGCCAGACTATGTTACTCAACGACAACAAAGGCAGGAAAGACAGTCAGATCACTTGACTGTATCAGATTTTTAATGATTAAACGAACTTACCTTGGTACGTGAAGTTCGATCATAATTATATGATCAGCTTCATTCGAAGCGATTAGTTTACATATTGTAGTCGGGCCCCCACGCTACAGCCTTGCACGGATTTTCAATTCAGTTGGGAGATTTTTAAAAATCTACTGGCAACACTTTTTTGCTTCACCTCCCTCGGCGTCCCTGTGTTCTACGTTCATTATGTTCAAAGAAATATTTTCACAATTTAGGGAGGGATATAAATAAATATATTTTGGGAGGGTTATTATTAATCGCTTCGAATGAAGCTGATCATATAATTATGATCGAACTTCACGTACCAAGGTAAGTTCGTTTAATCATTAATTATATTTCACAGCTTCATTCTTTGCGATTAGTTTACATATTGTAGGATGTTCAGAGATAAATTAAATTGTGAAATAAAAATCACATAATCTTTATAAGAATCTTATTGCAACCAGACTTCTTGCTACTCGTACAATTAACTTAATACAATAATTTAAGGCACTATAATAATTGAAGCTAATCAAGAGTGTAAATCAGTATTTGACAATATTGCTTGTGCAAAATGATTATTTTCATTAATTACAATATCTTTATTGTAGTATTTGGCAAATACAGCAGAAGATTCGCTCCAACCTGCTGTTTTGCGAATAACATCCAAACTTACACCAAGGCTGCCGGCCTTCGAGGTGGCGGCATGCCGAGTACTGTGGGCACCAAAAATTGCAGTATCTAACCCACTACATTTCAATGTATCTTTTATCCACTGACTTAATCTTTGGGATGAGAGTTTTGAATAAGGTCTTCTATAACTTATGAACAAATTATCATGATCAGATGAACGCAAAGGTTTTGTTTTATTAATATAACTGATCAAACATCTGGCTGGACATATATTGGTGTTTTCATTAAAAAATGGCAATCTCAGTACAGGCTGCGGAGCATTTAACCGAGATGTTTTAATGAGATCTGGGATCTTAACAATAACTTGTACATCATTTATAATAATAATATTACTCAACTTGATTAAACTAAGAGTCTGTACTCGGTGTGCAGTCACAAGTGCTAATAATGTTGACAACTTTTTCGATAGCGTTTCTAAGTCAAGTAGATCATTGGACTCTTTGTTAGCCAAGTAACGTAATACTATATCTGGGTCCCACGTCAGATTGTATTTCGGAGCGGTCGGTTTCAGACGAAACACACCTTTCATGAATCGCTTTAAAATTTCATCTTTAAAGTATGATTGACCTAACAATAAAGTAATTGCTGATTTATGAGAATTAATTGTCCCATACTGTGCACCATTTTCAAAAATACTAGATAAAAAGTTTATAACGCTGTGCACAGGTGGTTTAAGGTAATCAAAGCTATGAGATTGACAATATTGAAACCAATTTTTGATACAACTATCATATTGCTTGTAAGTTTGTTGTGACAACGATGACAATATAATTTCAATAGATTTATTATTTAGGGAGCTGTGTAATAATGATCTCCGGACAATTTCACGGCAACCAAGGTAAGGGTCTTGCTCAGGTTGTGGGGTCGTCTGAAAGGAGATTTTAACAAATGAATATTTGGACCAAATTCTAAAAAATCTGAGTCAGTAATCTTTAGTAAAACTGGAAACCACGCCTGAGTGGGCCAGTAAGGCACTACGAGTATACCAGTAGCTTTATCCGAAATAATTTTTTGTAAAGTTTTAAGTATAAGAGCGAATGGGGGAAAAGCGTAAAAGAATCGACTTGTCCAAGAAATGGTAAAAGCGTCTACTGCTACTGCATCAGGATCATTTTTCCATGACACGTACATGGGACACTTAGCGTTGCACCGGCTGGCAAACAGATCTATGACAGGTTGACCAAAGTTTTCAACTATTTTTTGAAAAGCTTTGTCACACAGTTCCCACTCCGTATCAGTAAATTTCTTACGAGATAGATTATCAGCTACGCGGTTATCTCGTGTATTAATGTAAGACGCAAATATAACTATTTTACGCTTCTCACACCACTGCCATAAACTGTGGGTGATTCGATTTAAATGCGGGTATTGAATACTCCCCATTCTATTTATGCAAGAAATAGCTGTCACATTATCGACCCTGAGTAATACCTCACAGTTCGATATGTCTCTTGCAAATGTTCTTAAGCCAAAAAACGCTGCCAATAATTCTAAACCATTGATATGCATCAAAGTTTCATTTTCATTCCAAAACCCGTGGACCTCTTGACCATTACTGCAAGCTCCCCAGCCACTTAAAGACGCATCCGAAAATATTTCTAACTTAAATTGATTAAACCTAAATGGATTACAGCTGGAGTCTATGTTAGTGATCCACCAATTAACATCATTTTTCATTTGATTAGGCAAGTCTATTGTTTGATCGTAATTTGGGTTGTTAAGAAGGCACAGATATTTATGGCGTTCGAATTTCTTTGTATAAAGCCAGCCATACTGTATAGCTGGACAAGCAGATATCAAGAGGCCAACAAAAGCGGCAAAATCGCGCAACTTACATTTAGTTTTTGACTTAAGTATTAACAATTCCTTCGTTATTTTATTTCTTTTATTTTCAGGTAAATTTAACGTCATATCATACGAATCAAAAATAAACCCTAGAAATGTACACTGTTGTCTAGGTATCAAAACACTTTTTTGATAATTAATGATTAATCCGAGTTCTTCTAGCAATTTTTTAGTAACCTTAACATTTTGTTGACACTCTTGATAGGTTCTACCTATACATAATATGTCGTCCAGGTATATAACTGAAATATATCCTTTCGAGCGTAAAAACTCAACAACAGGCTTTAACACCTTTGTAAAGACGTAAGGAGCTGTACATAAGCCGAATGGGAGACAGTTAAATTCGTATAAAACATCGTTATACTTGAACCGGAGAAATTTTTTATGATCCGTATGTATAGGAATTAAAAAATACGCGTCTTTTATATCTATGGATGCCATGTAACAGTTTTTAGTTATAATCTTAGATGCGGTCCGATAATCCTCCATTTTAAAATGATGAGTTGTTATAAACCTGTTTAAGCTTTTTAAATTTAAAATGAATCTCATGTCCTCGTTTGGCTTTGGCACTAAGAACACACTTGATATAAATTCATTTTTTGCATGAACACATTTTGAAATCGCCTGTATTTCTAACAAAGAATTTATAGCAGTACAAAAAATGATATGTTCTTGGTTCGTTTTGGGATGAACACTAGGTGAGTTATCACAAAATGGCGTAGACAGAAATGGAATTTCATACCCTCTTAACCAAGACAAAATAATTGGGTCGTCGGTTACATCTTCCCATTTGGACAAAAAAAATCTAAGACGGCCGGCATATGGTACCTGTGGATCTATCGCCTCCTGTTGGCTGACCAGCCCCTCGCGGTCGAGGGCCGTTCCGCTGTCTCCCGTCGTTGAAAGCCGCTGTTCGTCCCCGGGCGCTGCGACTGGCGAGCTCTGTCGCTCCCAACATCTGCTTTTGGTGTGATCTTCCGAGGCATCGTTTTCCAGTTTAAATAATTATTTCCAGTATTCCTATTCGATCTAATAAAATTATTTTTCTTGAATACGTGTGATCTGTTAGGTTCAATTCGTGTCTGTTTTAGGTCAGCTGCAGACCGTTTAATGCTTTTTGCTGATTTCAACTTTTCCGAGACATTCTCTCCAAAAAGAAACTTGTCGCGTTTTGACTCGTTAAGAGTTTCTTTCATCTCAGGATTAATGGCTGATACGACAAAGCCACGACGTGTTCTAGTATCTATAAAATGGATATCACACATGAGTCTACATGCGTCACTAAGTGGCTTAAGAATCGTTGTTTGTTCCTTAGAAATTGCAATTTCAATCGCTTGATTAAGAGCAGAAATAGCGACGGATATCTGTTTTTGCTTTGCTAGTAAAGCAGTGTCTCTTTTGGTTAAATTCTCAGCTAACGCAACCTTCACTTCAGGGTTCAGTATTGGCGGAACAAGTAGATTGCAGTTTTCTGGTATAAGATATCCTTCAACTATCTTATCTTTGAATTCTTTCTGGAGCCCTTTCTCGAGAATTTCTTGCCATCGGGATGCTAATTCTTTATGCGTTGGTTTCCCAACTTTAATGTCTGACTTCGGTGTATCACCCAGTAATGCAAGTATTTCATTGTCCAATTCGGGATCCGTATCGTCCGATATATTCGCAGGCAGACAGCAGGCTGCTTGAGATGTGGAAGGCACATCTAAGGATGTCGCAACCGGTGCCGCGGTGGAGGCCGGAAACGCTGTCGCGGCGGGAGCCGGTGCCGGGGCCGCCTCCGCGTCCCATGCCGGGGTACCGCTGACCCGGGTCGGGGACAAAGCTCGTATAGAGTTCGGGTCTATCGGCCTCTCTTCCTTATTATTACGATCTTCATCGGATCCTAAAACCAACCGTTATTTTGTATTTTTAGTAAAAGAGATAGCCCAGCTGGCGTCTCGCATTACAAATACAGGATATTGCTGACTGCAGTTTACGTGACAGAGATAGCCCAGTTGGCGTCTCGCATCACTATTAACTCAAGAGCAATAGAATAACGTGTTAATTTACAGAACACTACGCTCGTAGAACCAACCAATAACCGAATGGTTTATTGAATTACATGACAGAGATAGCCCAGATGGCGTCTCGCATCACTTTATTTAGTAAAATTAGAACTTTATACATGATTCTACATCATAATATTCATAATTCATCATAATGATTACTTAATGTGAATAGAAAAAAAATAAAGAAAAATTGTGGGTAGATCCACAAAAGTAAGTCGTATTTTACTCGACTGAACTTGAAAAGGAAAAAAAATACTAACCTTCATCTTCGCTATCCGAATAAATAATTAACCGGTTATACTTTAGTTGCAATTCTAGTTTTCGAATTTTTCTTTTAATAAATTCGCTGTTGGTGTCACGTTTTCTTTTGTTCGGCATCGCTGCTACCAGGTTTCGACGTGAAGTTAAACAATGTGTTTGGGGTACGTGCGAAGGCTAGGAGCACGGAAACACAGAATGAACGTAGAACACAGGGACGCCGAGGGAGGTGAAGCAAAAAAGTGTTGCCAGTAGATTTTTAAAAATCTCCCAACTGAATTGAAAATCCGTGCAAGGCTGTAGCGTGGGGGCCCGACTACAATATGTAAACTAATCGCAAAGAATGAAGCTGTGAAATATAATAATAGTTTCAAGGAGGAGATGAGACAGTTAATTAGGTATTATACTAGCAGTCAGCAAAAAGATGTTACCGACTTGAAAGACACGGTGAAAGAAATAAAACAGTCGACCAACAATATAGAAGTCTCTTTGGAGGACTTACACGTGGAAAATCGTGAGCTAAGGAAACACATTAGTGAACTTGAAAATCACATAAGGGAAGACAGGGAGCACATCTTATTTTTAGAAGATAAATTGGACGAAATGCAAAGTGCGAGTAGGAAAAGCAATTTTGAAATTAAAAATGTCCCCAGAAGAGAAAACGAGAGCAAGCAGGACCTAGTTGAAATGGTCACTACTCTGGCGGAAACGGTTGATTGCAAGATTGACAAAAGGGACATAAACGATATATACAGAATTCGTTATAAAAATCCGCTCAGAAAAATGCACCTATTGTGGTTGAAACCAATTCCACCCTATTAAAAAATGATCTCCTAAAAATGGCTAAGTCATATAATATAAGAAACAAAATCAAACTATGTGCTAAGCACTTAGGGCTTACGACTCAGGAAGACACGCCTGTATTCCTTTCTGAAAACCTTACGTCAAAGGCAGCGCGTCTGCATTTCCTGGCTCGAGACTTGTCCAGATCCAAGAGCTATAAATATTGCTGGACGTCGTACGGTAAAGTTTATGTCCGAAAAAGTGATCAATCGCCAATAATCCTGATAAAGAATGAAGAACAAGTTCATAACTTACTACAAGGAGATTGACAATTATTGTATATAATAAGTATGCTGTGTTTTGGATTGTTCGAGTTGAGCATGTCCGTAAGACTACTTTTGTTAAATATTATTGTATTTTGCTGGCACACATTGTTAGGAATACACACACAGACAACACACATTTTTACACATAACTACACATATTACTGTCGAGGCACTATTTTATTACAAACACATTTACAAAGCAAAATTGTACAGAACCATACCAAAATTTATTATGTCGAACTACTATTATCTCTTCTTATCTCTCACCTTAAATTGTACTTAATGAACATACATAATACCGAGCTATATATGAAGTGTTTGTATCATACCACTTACTTAAATGGGTGATACACTGCAAACAATTAATGAAATTGATAGATTAGAAATAGCTCACTCTTTTGAATGTGATACTTTGAATTTACCCAACTATTTAAATATTAAAAAAAATGATTTTACATTGGTTACCCAAAACATCAGAAGTATCTATTGTAACTTTGACAGCTTTATATTATCCTTATCAAACCTTAAGTTCGAAGCTGACGCAATAGTTCTAACTGAATGTAGGCTTGACTCCAACAAACTTATTCCGCAGCTGCCAAACTACAACATGTACTCCACCACACACCAACTTAACCAGAATGACGGTGTGGTAGTATATGTAAAAAATTCGCTTCGGCATAAAGTAAATGAGATAAAACTATTACATGCATCTTGTCTGCAGTTACAGGTATTAGATAACACAATATTATGTATATATAGATCCCCCTCTAATACAAATGCTGAACCTTTTATATATTCTTTGAATAGCCACATATCTTCTATTAAAACCACCAATAAAAATATTATAATTACTGGGGACATTAATATAAACATAAAACTTAAGACAGATGAACGCACACAGGAGCGCAATAATAGAATGCAATACCTAGATATGCTTTCCTTGCATGGAATTTTAGCTGCACACACCCTGCCAACGAGAGAAGGAAACTGCCTCGATCATATAATGTTAAGGATGAATAGATCTAAACGTCGGGCTTCAGTAGGTGTATTACATACTACAACTACCGACCATTTTACCTTGTTGTTATGTATCTCTAAAATAAAAACCAATGCTTGTTTAAACAAGACTAAAACTATAATAGACTTTGACTCAGCTCTAGAGGACCTGAAACAAAAAAACCTTGAGTATATTCTACACACGACGAACCCTAACGCGGTCTTAGACAGATTAACCTACGAGCTAACATCGGTGCTAAACAAAAACAAAACAATAAAAACGATACCGAAACAATACAGAAGTATAAAACCCTGGATTACACAAGGAATATTACGCTGCATACGAAATAGAGATAACTTACAGAAACAGTTAAAAAACGATCCATTCAACGAAATACTAAAAATAACATATAAAAGATACAGAAATACCTGCAACAAATTAATTAAAAAACTAAAACGAAGCTACGAAAGAGAGCTTTTAAGTAAATCATCTAAAAATAATAAACTTTTATGGAAAAATATAAAAAACATAACATACAGTAATAATAATAATAGTACTAATTCCGAACTCTTGCACATAAAATCAACCCCCACTGATTCCGCAAACTACATTAATCGCTACTTCGCGAATATTGGTAAACAATTGGCAACAAATATCAAACCAGACAGTAAAGTACAAAAAGCATATTTATTAAACTTACCGAGTCCACCAAACTCATTTTGACTATCCCATACTGACCAAGCCGAGGTTAACACCATAATTTCGAGTCTTAAGAGTAATAGTGCACCAGGCTGGGACCATATTCCCAATAAATTTTTAAAACTTGCAAATCCAGTGGTGACTCCAATAGTTACGCACTTAGTCAACCTTTGTTTTGATAAAGGAATTTTTCCAGCCCCACTAAAACAATCCATCATTACAACAATTTATAAAAATGGAGACAGAGACGATGTCAACAACTACAGACCCATATCGGTACTACCAGCAATTTCAAAATTATTAGAGAAGTTACTAAATAACAGATTGATCAATTATTTTAATAAATTTAACTTATTATCACAATCTCAATACGGTTTCAGATCAGGTAAATCTACCGAGGATGCTGTATCAGCATTAACCTCACTAATAGTGGAACATCTAGATAAAGGGTCTAAATGTCTGTCTGTGTTTTTAGATATCAAAAAAGCTTTTGACACCGTCTCTGTCCCCATACTCTTACACAAATTGGAAAGGATGGGGATTAGAGGTGTTCCACTTCGTTTACTCCAGGACTACTTAACAGATAGGAAACAGAGGGTAAAGTTGGGAGACCACAGTTGTGCCAGTGGAGATGAAGATGTGACGTACGGAGTGCCCCAAGGCTCGGTGCTTGGTCCAACGCTATTTCTAGCTTATATTAACGACTTATGCGATATGAAGATCCCTCACGCAAAAATTTTCTCGTATGCTGACGACACTGCCATCGTTTTCACTGGTACTTCTTGGGAGGACACTCAAAAAATCACAGAGACTGGTCTAGAAATGGTTAATGTATGGCTAAGAAACAATATTCTTACGTTGAACACTACTAAAACAAATTACATCTGCCACAGTTTTTACAGTAACACTTAACCCCAAGCTAGCTTTAATATTAAAATACATAGCTGTTGTAACAATGTACTAAACTGCTGCCAGCAAACTTGTCCTACTATATTAAAAGTTGATAGCACGAAATATCTTGGTGTCTTTGTAGATCGGGGACTCTCTTGGTACCAACATCTCGAATATGTTATTCTACGACTGCGAAAGCTCAATTGGATCTTTAAAAAATTGAGGCATGTGCTACCAGGGGACATCCCGTGTCCGCAGGGCCAAAAAAGGGACCTATTAAAAGAGATCTACATATCACTTGTCCAGTCCGTATTAACCTATTGTTTGCCTATTTGGGGGGGTGCCGCTAAGACTCGTTTTATAGATGTAGAGAGAGCTCAGCGAAGTCTCCTCAAAATTATGTACTTCAAGAAGATGTGGTTCTCGACTGACAAGCTTTACCAACTATGTAACTTGCTTAGTGTCAGAAAATTGTACATACTAAAATGTGTCCTTAGAAAGCATAAAACCACAGCTTTTGACTGTAACCTTCTGACAAAACGGAGAAGAGATATTGTAATGCAGTTACCTATAACCCATACTAATTTTGCTCGTAGACAATATAACAAACAGTCATCGCATGTATATAATACTTTAAATAAAGAATTTGATATATACTCTAAGCCTCTATATGATGTAAATAAGAAAATAACTGCTTGGTTAGAGTATAAAAATTACGACCAGGTGGAAGACTTACTAAGATACATAGTCTAGCCTCACCAAAATACACACGCACACACACACACATACACACACACACACACACACACACCATACTCACGCGCGGGCACGCACGCACCCTGATATATACGAGTTTATGTATATTTATAAAGTGAATAGTTTTAAAGTAATAAACAATAATGTGATAATGGAAGAGCGGTGCCTCCTAGCACAGGTTATTTTTTAAATAACCTAAAAGGAGACACCAGCCACTGTATGAATTGTACTTTTTTGAGTGAAATAAAACAATTTTGATTTTGATTTTTTGATTTTGACCATCTTATCCATTAACCACCCGCCAAGCAACATTGTTGTGTTCCGGTGTGGGGATAAGACAACCGGTGAAATTACTAGCATAGAGGCATTCCATCTTAGTCCTCAGGGTTGGCAACGCATTTGAGGTCTTAGGATTATAGTTTTGAGAATTCAAATGTCTATGGGTCTCAGATACCATCAGGTGGCCTAAGTGCTCGTGTGCCTTCTCTTTAACATAAAAAAAACAGAGCAAAGAGCGTACTCTCATTTGAAAGGCCGGCAACGCACCTGTAACTCCTCTGGTGCTGCAGGTGTCTATGGGTGACGGTATTCGCTTACCATCAGGGGATCCGTCTGCTCGTTTGCCTCCTATTCCATAAAAAAAAAAAGATTTTTTTACTCTTCTAATAAACGAAAGTAATATCTTAAAATGTATGAGCGCTTTACTGTTATACAAATGAAAACGCAATGTATAGCATACATGACACAGTTTTATAACCTTTAACCTTCGTGTAGTCAACTTAACGGAAAAAGATGGCCACGTTTTTCCGTTAAGTTGCTCACTCATAGTTCAATTGTTGTTAAGTTATGTCATAATCTCTATATTTTCCGTATTCATTTGTACAACAGTAGAGCATTCTTAGATTTTGAGATCATACTTCAATTTATTAGGGTTCCATATCCGTTAAGAACCAACATAACTCTTCTTTTAAGCCTACGCGGTCCGTCAGTCCGACCTGACCTACCTTTAAAGGGGTTTTTAAGAGGGTTATATTTTCGTTATACATACATACATAACATCACGCTTTCATTCCCAGAGTGGGGTAGGCAGAGCTACAGATATAACAACAACTCTAAAAAGACTTGTTGATTATTCTTTAACCACATTATGTACAATTAGGCTAAGATCTTTACCAGTGTATTAGCGACAGGTTGCAAGCCCATCGCCTAACAGTACTACAAGCCCTTATTCCCTTAGTCGCCTCTTACGACATCCCCGGGAAGACATGGAGTGGCACTATTCTAATCCGGCAACCACACTTTCAATACATTGCTACAAAAAGATTAACGTACGGATGTCATAAAACCTCAATGTAATTATCCTAGAAACAAAATCCCCAAGCGATGTAACTATAAGAATTGGTCCCCCAAATCCTCTTTATTGAATGATCCGATACCGATTTAGCACTAAAGGTAGACATAAATACTGGGAATATCGGAAAAAGAGTTCTGTCGATGATTCTAGCCTGCTTAAAATATTACTCCCTCTGTGTGTGGTGTGAGGCATGGGCGGCAACGGGCGTTCATTGATTTAACCTGCCTACCAGGCATCTAAAAAATCTAAGTTATAATTTACAACTGTATTCAATTATAATACAAACAGCAACGCTCTTAACTGTTCATCGTTGGACCTTATTACAAAAGGCATAAGGTCTACCGATGGACAGTTAACAGTGTGGGCGATGGTAGATACATAATATACATAACATCACGCTTCATTCCCAGAGAGGGGTACGCAGAGCTACAGAAATACCAAGAACACTAAAAAGACTCGGTTATAATTCTGTAACTCATTTCATTTCATAGAAAGCTAAATTTTCTGCGGTAAACTTACTGATTTGAGATTATTTTTTGGTGGTCACAGATCTAACCTAACCTAACCTACATAACTCATGCTTAAGATAATCTGAAAACGTTAAGGTTTCAGCAGAAATTAGCTTTCTATGAAATGAAAATTGTGCGAAGTGATACATTCTTGAAATGAGTTTTTGTAAAACAAGGGGACACCGTCAGATTACGTAATCCTTAAAGTAAACAGTAAAATACAGAAAATACTTATACGGTCAACAAATATCTTTACATTTTTAATTCTAATTCTATTTTCTAATTAACGGCTTTACGAATGAGGAGTTATTTACATACACTCCCACAGACTATTATACAAATAAGTCCTTGGATATCACAAGCGAGGACAATAGGGAACATGTATAAAAAAAACTTGAATAATTGCCGTGTGATTTTTTCATAAGATATGAAGCTTTAAAAAGTCATAGTTCAGACCCCCTGCAAAAAAACTCCATACAAAATCGACGACGGGATGGACGTCACTATTGTTCCATGTTTAAAATATAAGGACCGCATAAAGAAATTTGCATTTTTTTCATAAATTACTATGTTTAAGCCATTATTAAGTAAATAAAATTAGGATGTTGTAAAAACACTCTAAACATTAAGGGGTCGTTCTACTTTTTTACCGACAATACATCGTCATTTTTCTATATTTTGCGTTTTTCAACTATTGATAATTATGGTTTTAATTTTATTGATTTTAAAATACGTTGCGTGAATTTTTATTTGGAGTAATTAACGATTATTTCGGTGGCGATAATGTTTTTTTCTTTATGGTGGTTTTTCAGAATATATTGTGACAGAGTGGCCGTTTTCAGAGGAGATTAAATTTTGTATTACCACTCTGTCACGTGATTCTATGAAAAACAAACTTATAAAAAAAACACTGGATTGAGAAAGTGAAAGATTATTTAGTACTAATAGATGAATAAATGTTTGGACGTATATTCAAATACTAAAACTTTAATAATCAATACTTTAACTGATAACGTATGGTAAAATGAGGACAGGCAATTGTCGGTAAAAAACAAGAATGACCCAAGGACGTTTTAAAATTTTAATAAGTTTTGATTCTATGTAACATTTTAAGAAACGTATCAATTAAACTCAATTCTGTGAAAAATTTGTTGTGAAAAAATATTTTCACTTCTGGATGAAACAGAAGCACATGGGGTTAGCTCCACGAGCTTTTGACAAGTCCTTTACATCTATAATTCAAGTAACTACACGTTTGACAGTTGAGACATTGACAGATTGGCATTACCCGTCAGAAAGCTCGCTAAACTTTTAACTTGTGGCACCGTAAAAGGGTTCCGTGGCCCGGGGGAAATCTTTTAGACGGTTCCAAGGGCAGGCCGGATTAACTTTCGTTTAATACGTCAATGCCTTGCCCATCCGCATGCATTTTACATTACCAACTATTGCCAGAGTTAGTTTTATGTTCCTGTGTTGGGGAACTGTTGTGAGATAGTGCGTATTCTTATGTCTGTGTAAAAAATTACATAAAATAAGAAACTGACGGCTTGAGCCTAGTTAGTAGTGACTGCCTACGAAACTAGCGGTCCCGGGTTCAAATCCTGGTAAGGGCAGATATTTGTGCGATGAGCAAGTTTTGTTCCGGATTCTTAGATGTTTCCTACGTCTGTACGTGTGTATACCTCTATATATAATAAGTACGTTTATTATGGTCTAGTACAGTCGAGTTCAAAAGTATGTATACACTTTAGTACCTTGTCACTTTAATCGCTTGGATAATTTCATATGGCAGTTTAAACATGACGTTAAATAGACAAGGTACTAAAGTGTATACATACTTTTGAACTCGACTGTACCTACCCAAAGCAAAGAGTGTCCCAAAATTTACGCAAGATTTACCATAGTATTAATATAGCAAATCTTGCGTAAATTTTCGGACACCCTACAAGCCTAGAGTTTAGTTTGGGGCTAGTTCAATTTGTGAGACATTGTCAAAAATACCAAAATTCTCTGAGTATTTGTGTAAAAATAAAACTAATACGCGTGAAAGCGTGCTACATTCAGTTATTTCGTCGATTCCTTCGCCTAGCAGCTTAGCTCGCTGTGACTTCGCTTCTCTGGAATGGAATTCATATTTTCCCAAAGCCAATCCAGGACACGTTTGACGTGCGAATGTGCGATACAAAATCTAAATCCTTTTATCTGGTATATCGAGGCTGAGGACGCAGAAACACTGTGAAGTTTTTGAAATTTTGACTTAATACCTAACAGGTTTCTTATGAAAACTAAACTCGTTTTTCTTGATCATAAAGGGAAATAGAGTGAATTCTCAAATGCAATCTATTTTGCATTTGGTATACGGTTCTATATATTGGCTCACATGAAATTTTAACACCTATTTTTAGTTTTACTACCGCTTTGTATTCACAATAATTACTCTTCATAATTTTTTTTCATTATTCTTTTTTGTTCATAATTTGTTGTTCATAATCATCGCAACTCGTAAAGTGAATTTTACTGAAACCGTTCTGATTTAAGGATATTTATAAATTATAAAACATAATAAATGAATAAATATCACAGGACAAAGTCACACAAATTGACCTAGTCCCAAACTAAGCTCTAGGCTTGTACTATGGGTACTAGACAACGATAAACTTACTTATATAGAGAAATAAATACTTAAATAAATAGACATCCAAGACTCAGGAACAAATATTCGCGCTCATCACACAAATATCTGCCCTTACCGGGATTTGAACCCAGGACAGCTAGCTTCAGAGGCAGGGTCACTCCCAACTAGGCCAACGTGTCGTCATCAAACATAACCAACCTAACCTCAATTACCAGTGGAACATTTTTTAAATCCTGAAAATAAACAGGTGTATGATTAAAATTGATAGTGAAGAGTGATCAATTATGATATAAAATGGTATGAGATATGTTTTCGGACTTCCCTTTTGATCCAAAAAAAGAAACACGCTCCTTATATGAAATGTGGGCCCAGAAATATCAGAGCTGATTGATATTAATAGATCGGTGTTTGTACTTTTTTTACTTATTGTAGTATTACATTTTAGTAGTAAGGGAAAAAATAAACAAACCCGACTGAAATCGAAAAACGAGTTTAATAAATCTGTAGAAAATTTAAAGAAAATCGTTCCGGCCGTTTATGCTACAGGAGGTAACAATGGAACGGACATACATACATACAAGTGTAAAACATTGCCATCTCTTCTGTGTCAGTCAAAAAAGAACGCGTTTCACCTGCAAAAATATACACCTTATTACGATTTAACCCTTTTCTTGACAACGTATCTTGTAAGATACAGTTAACTTAAAAAAATATTTTACATTAATAGTTTTTATTAAAACAGAACGCTTCCATAAATGTCTATTTTGCATATATTTCTGAACGTGTAGACTGTAACTTGCGTGAAGTTGGCAACACTGTTGAAGCGTCAAAACAGATACATTCACCGGCTCCGACATGATCACGCGCAAAAAGGTCAGAAAATTGAATTTTCATGTTGTTTCCGGGAAAATCTTATCGAAATTTGAATGTTTCCATTAGTATACTATATGGTTGTTATATGTGAGTTACTTATATAGAAGAGAATTTATATCTTATTTGACTAACCAACCTTTAAAATGTATGTATCTCAAAATGCACATTGCCTAGTTCGTGTTGCATTGTCGTTTTTGTACTGTGTATCCTGTGGTATACATTGCCTGCTTCATGGTGATTTCTGGTTTTCTTGTAGCGTATCTTGCAGTTTACACTACACGGTTCATGGAGTATATGGCGAATCAGATTTATGTATCTTATGGTGCACATTGCCTAAACGGGACTTCAAAATTATCTCATTTTATACATGGATTTGCTCGCTGCTTTGCATGTTATGTGTGTTTTTATATTATTTTTTACTCCACTTGCACTAATACCGCCATCACCGCTTACTCCCAGAGAAAATGTTCAACCATCATCAAGACTGCATTCGACAATCGTCCATAGTTTTGACCTGCCTGTACCTTCACCTGTAGTACGATTAATTTCGTCTCCAGCGGGTATACCATCTCCACAGCCTCCCTCTACACGATCCAGACGGACTAGAGTGCTTCCTAAAAGATTACAACGAAAACCTATAGCTATTCAGAGAAAAACGTTAAATTACAAATGGGCTAACAAAAAGTTTTTGCACCGTGCCGAAATTGAAGATAAAATATTACCTGCCGTTGACTCCATTCAAACTCCGTTACAATATTTTAGAATATTTTGGTCCGATGATATCGTTAATATGATAGTGAATGAAACAAATTTATATTCCACTCAGGTGACCGGCAAGTCCCTGAATGTTGGTATATAAACGATTTCATCGCTATCAATCTACTCATGGGCATAGTAAATTTACCAGCATTTACCGACTATTGGTCGCACGAATACCGATACCCAGCTATCGCAGACGTCATGCCACTAAAAAAAAATCAGGCAATCCGCCGTTTCATTCCCTTCAACAACAACCTCCTCGATGATGGGGACAGATTCTTTAAAATAAGACCATTGATTGAGATGGTACGACATAATTTTCTCAAAATTCCCCATGAGACACGGTTTAGCATACACGAAATGATGGTCCCATATAAAGGAAAGAAAGCAGGCAATCGCAAACAGTACGTGAAAAACAAACCAAAAAAGTGGGGATTCAAGATATTTGTTCGTGCTGGCATAAATGGATTTGTTTATGACTTTATCGTATACGCTGGTGATGATACATTTCGTTACAATGAGTTGTCACCAAAAGAGTCAAGTTTGGGATTAGGTGCCAAGGTCGTAATTGCTCTCTGCAAAAGTATTCCAGACCCGGCGTGCTCAGTTGTTTATTTTGACAACTTTTTCACAAGTCTCGAACTTATATGTCATTTGCGGGAGGAAATGGGAATATTTTCTCTAGGGACCATTCGGTCAAATAGATTGCGTGGTGCAGAAAAAAAAATTGCAACAGATAAGGCGTTGAAAAAAAAGGCAAGAGGTTCACACTCACAAGTGGTCTGCAACTCAAACAAGGTGTGCGTTGTGAAGTGGCTTGACAATAAATGTGTGATTACTGCCAGTAAATTTGTCGACGCACACCCATTAGGTACGATACTGCGATATAACAAGGATGCGAAGCAGAAAACTGCAGTGCCTTGTCCGGAAATTATTAAGCAGTATAATGCGCATATGGGTGGTGTTGACCTCGCCGACATGTTCATCGCACTCAACAGGACAGAAATCAAAGGACATCGCTGGTACTTGCCTTTAGTATCTCAAATACTGGACATGTGTCCCATCCCTTCAAAAGTAATAAAAGCGCCGGTGGTTCCCAGGCCCTCTGTAGATGTGAGGCTCGACCAGTATGGACATTTCCCAATCTTTAGTACAAAAGGGAGATGTAAGTTATGTAAGAATGGGCAAACAACTGTACACTGCTCCAAATGTACGCTAAACTTATGTTTTACGCCAAAGCGTAATTGTTTCGTTATGTTTCACACCAAGTAGGAGATAAAAAGCCAAATTTAAAGAACCTTTTAGGCGATCCGTCGTTTCATTCTTCAACAACTATCTCTTTGATGATGGGGACCAATATTTTTTATGAAAATACATATCTTTCTATTTTTTCTTTTATTTCCACCTTAAGGGCAATGTACTTTTTGATATACAGTGATTCTCGTGCAAAAAATACCTTGTTCCTAGCAACGTTTCCTATAAGATACATGTCATATTTCCATAAAATCAAATGTCATATTTTTTTTTCCATTTTTTTCTACCCAAAATTACCATTCTTTACCAATATATATAAAAAAATAAACAATATTTCATTTTTTTTATTTTGCCAAGAAAAGGGTTAAATTATTATTACTATATTATTACTACTACTAATTACATACATATGACGGCGCGCAGTTAAAATTATTACTTTGTTTTTTTTGCTATAGTTAAATTTAAAAAAAAAAAATCTTATTGATGTTATTATTGGTAACAATGATAAGGTAAATCAAAATAAGAGCGGGTAACCCCGAATAGAGTAGTAAGTGGCGCCACCGTGGTGAAGCTGGTCATTCTTTTGACAGCTAACGTGAGAGGTGCACACCTGCTAACCTATTGGCTCTTATCAATCTGTTCCCATCTGTTAAAGCGTGTGTTATTTGAATTCAGTGTGTAGTGTAATTAAATGTGTGAATATTGATTGTTACGAGCGTGTATTTATTTTGGGGTATTCGCCATTAACACGCCCACATGGAGGGTAACCGCCGAGACCGCCCGGTCGATCATTCCTATGCCTCGTTATCGGAAGTGGAAATACCCGAGGCGCCTCAGCAGCTGCATACAGGTCAGACCGTTAATTTTTCTTTTGAAAATGAGTGCGACCGCTGGAAAACCCTTTTTGAAATGCAACAACGGAACCTAACGGATTTAATACGCGCAATACAGGAACCTCGCGTATCAGAGTATAAAATTTCGTTACCTGAATATAATCCTGATAGTCTGGATAGCGATGCTCGTGCGTGGTGTGAAACGGTGGATTTATGTTTGAAAGAAAAGCCTTTGTCAGGCGGTAACTTGATAATTACAATGAGTAGGGCACTGAAAGGTCCAGCAGCATCATGGCTTGCTCAATCTAGTTATCCTGGCATAACCTGGCCCCAACTGAAAGACTTGTTCTTAGCCAGATTTGATTTTGTGGAAACTCCTGCAGCGAATTTATGGCGAATGCTAAACGGTAGCCCTAAAGAAGGAGAATGTTTATCGTCTTACGCCAGTAGGTTTATGAGCACCATAATTGCGCGATGGAAATCTTTATCAACAGAACAGATCGCGATTGCTCTAACACTAGCACATGCTGCCAAAATTGATCCGCGACTGCAAAGAGTAGCATTTACTACTGAAATAGACAACCGAATTAAGTTACAACAAGAACTCATGGCCTTTACTTTTAGAAAAAGAGGTCCCCCTATTAATGAAAAGGCAATTCCGGTTGTAGAAGCAAAGAAGCCACGAATTGAATTTCGCAGATGCTATAATTGTGGCAAACTAGGCCATCTTTCTACTGAATGTCGAGGTACTAGTAGTCGTGATAATAGTTCTAACTCACGTTCTGAGTTTTCAGGCACCCCTGCGCCACAGCAGCCGAAAGATGCCAGCGTGCAGAAGAAGACGATGACCCCAACCTGCTACGCCTGTGGCGAACGAGGCCACATCTCGCCGAACTGCCCTAAGAATCCATCAAAGGCCAGCGACGTACCAACGGAACGACGAGTGGATATCTGCGCCATCAAACCAGCTACCGACCAGCTCTTAGACGAAACCGGTGAGAAGTTTTCGTTTTGTTTTGACTCTGGTGCCGAATGTTCTTTAATAAAACAAAGTTTGACTGATAGATTGTCAGGTAAAAGAATGTATAATGCGGTTACACTACTAGGGTTAGGCAACGCCAGTTTAAATTGCAATACCCAAATTTTGTCTACGGTTTCAATCCAGGGTTATTCTGTGCAACTCTTATTTCATGTTGTACCCGACGTTAGTATTTCTGGAGACGTAATAATTGGTAGAGATTTGCTCGCATTAGGTTTTTCAATTGAAATGTTTGAGAAACACCTAGTTTTGAAAAAGACCAAAATAGTTTCTGTTTGTAACGTGGGGCCAAAAGCCAACTGCTTTGAGGGGATAGACAGCGATTTATCAGGTAGTGAGAGACAACAGTTAATTTCATTGCTTGAAATGAACTCCAGTTACTTTGTGGAGGGTACACCCACTAGTAGAGTTAGTACCGGTCAGCTAGAAATTAAACTGATAGATCCGAATCGTACGGTTCAACGTAGACCCTACCGTTTGAGTCCCGAAGAAAGGCAGGAAGTACGCAGTCAAGTTAAGGAACTCATAGCGGCTGGGATCATTCGCGAAAGCAACTCTCCATTTGCAAGCCCAATATTGCTTGTGAAAAAGAAGGATGGCACTGATAGGCTCTGTGTGGATTACAGAGAGTTAAATAGCAACACAGTACCTGATAGATATCCGCTGCCACTCATCTTGGACCAGATCCAACGCTTGGTTGGAGCGAATTATTTCACCTCATTAGATATGGCTAGTGGATATCATCAGATACCTGTTCATCAAGATTCCATTGAACGCACTGCCTTTGTTACTCCGGATGGGCAGTATGAATATCTTTCCATGCCTTTTGGACTTCGAAATGCGCCTTCAATTTATCAACGAGCTATTAACAAGGCTTTAGGGTCATTAACCGAATCATTTGCCGTTGTTTACATTGATGACGTCATAATTCCTTCGCGTACTATAGAGGAGGGTATGGATCGACTGCAACTTGTTTTAAAAGCTTTGACTGATGCAGGTTTTTCTCTGAATATTAAGAAGTGCGCTTTTCTTAAAACGAGAGTCGAATTTTTGGGTTATGAGGTGTCAGCTGGAGAAATAAGGCCAAATCCACGTAAAATTCGAGCTCTTACTGGACTTTCTCCTCCCCAGACCGTCACCCAGCTCCGCCAATTTATCGGCTTAGCTTCATATTTTCGACAGTTTGTTCCCGGATTTTCACAGAAAGCTGCCCCTCTTTATGGGCTTACCTCAGGCAAGGGGAAAATCAATTGGACACCTGGCTTAGAAAAAATTCGAAAGGACATCATAGACATACTGACTGACAAACCTGTACTCACGATATTCGATCCTAACCTCCCTACGGAATTACACACGGATGCCAGCGCTGAAGGCTATGGTGGAATACTCATGCAACGAGTTAATGGCAAATTACTGGTAGTCGAATATTATAGTCGCCGAACTTCCAGCGCTGAATCCAAGTATCATTCATATGAGCTTGAGACTCTGGCCGTAGTTAACGCTATCAAGCATTTCCGCCACTATTTACAAGGGATTAAGTTTGTGGTTGTGACTGATTGCAATGCAATCAAGGCGTCTAAATCAAAAGTTGACCTTACTCCTCGGGTGCATAGGTGGTGGTGTTTCCTGCAAACGTTCGATTTCAACATCGAATATCGACAGGGCAAACATATGGGCCATGTAGACTTCTTGTCACGTAACCCTTTACATACCGCGGAGCCGATAAATAAGGTTGAACAAAAGCGAGTAAACTTAACAGAAATTTCGGATAGTTGGTTACAGGCTGAGCAACAAAAAGATTCAGAAATAAATTCCATTATGATGAAACTTCAAGCGAATGAACTATGTAGCGATGTTGCTAGGACGTACGAAATTAGGCATGGTCTGCTCCATCGAAAAATTGATAGGAACAACAAAAGTACATGGTTGCCAATAGTTCCTAGGGCATTTCAGTGGGCTATAATAAATCACGTACACGAAAACATCATGCATTTGGGATGGGAGAAAACCCTGGAAAAGGTTTATTGTCACTTCTGGTTTCCGAATATGAACAAATACGTACGTAAATTTGTAGAAAACTGCATAACTTGTAGAGTGGCAAAATCTAACTCAGGGAAAGTTCAAGCTGAGCTCCATCCAATCCCAAAGACTACGACTCCATGGCATACCATCCATATGGATGCTACGGGAAAACTTAGCGGAAAGAAAGATACAAAGGAGTACGTTTTTGTTTCTATAGATGGTTTTACAAAGTACGTGCTATTACATCATACTCGAAATATAGACTCAAAAAGTGCCATTAAGGCATTGAAGCACAACGTCTCTTTGTTTGGAGCACCTACACGTTTGATAGCTGATCAGGGTCGATGTTTTACGGGAAAGGACTTTAGGGACTTTTGCAATACGCACAATATCAATCTTCACCTTATAGCTACTGGCACTAGTCGTGCTAATGGGCAGGTAGAGCGCGTAATGTCCACTCTGAAAAATATGTTGACTGCTGTTGAAACTAGTAAAAATAGGTCATGGCAAGATGCGCTACCTGATATCCAACTAGCTATCAATTGCACCATAAGTCGAGTCACAAAAGCGAGTCCACTTGAACTGTTAATCGGGAAGGTTGCCAGACCCCTAGGTTTAATGGCATTAGAAACGGACGGGACTGACGAGACTGACTTAAATTTTGTTAGGGAACAATCGGCACGAGAAATAGAAGCTAGTGCCTCTTACGAGAAGGTTAGATTTGATAAGGGCAAAGCAAAGGTACAAAAATTCAAAGTTGGTGATTACGTTCTTTTGGAGAACCATGAACGTAATCAAACTAAGTTAGACTCAAAATTCAGAGGGCCGTTTCGGATAGTTGAGCTGTTGGATGGCGACAGGTATCTACTTAAGGCTCTTAACTCTAATAGAACTTATAAGTACGCGCATGATCGCGTGCGGTCTATGCCTGAGTGTTACGTTCCATTGGAGTTAAGTGCCGGTTTGGAAACAGCCTCCAATCAAATTGAGACAGAATGTGCCGATGACGGCGCCGGTGAGAAATTACTATTATTTACACTATGCATGTTTATTACTCCTTTTATTCCATTTAAGTGACACTGGGATATTACTGGACAAGCTTGTGTGGCTATGACGGGCCTGTGTGGCCATGACAAGCCTGTGTGGCTATGACATGCCTGTGTGGCTACGACAAGCCTGCGTGGCTATGACGAGCCTGTGTGGCGCCGACAAGCCTGTGTGGCGCTGACGAGCCTGTGTGGCACTGACGAGCCTGTGTGGCGCTGACGAGCCTGTGTGGCACTGACGAGCCTGTGTGGCGCTGACGAGCCTGTGTGGCACTGACGAGCCTGTGTGGCACTAACGAGTCTGTGTGGCGCTTATGAGCATGTGTGGCATTTACAAGTGTTTGTACCATTGACTTTTCTTTGTGAAAACCTAGCAGCCTGTGTGGCTGGTGGCAACTATGACTTTGTGCGGCAATGATGACTCCGCGACATACTGTCTTTTGCTTGGCTTTTACTTATTTGACCAGTTTTGAGTGTTTTGTTTACACTAATAGCAAATACTTGCAATTAAATTTAGTTGTGGTCAGGATGACAGAGTGGAGAATAGTATGAATTACTACATTCGTGTTTGTTCACAGAATCTGAGAATGAGGCGAGTACACACGAGGACGTGTGAAGACGCAGGACGGCCGTGACGGCGCGCAGTTAAAATTATTACTTTGTTTTTTTTGCTATTGTTAAATTTAAAAAAAAAAAAATCTTATTGATGTTATTATTGGTAACAATGATAAGGTAAATCAAAATAAGAGCGGGTAACCCCGAATAGAGTAGTAAGTGGCGCCACCGTGGTGAAGCTGGTCATTCTTTTGACAGCTAACGTGAGAGGTGCACACCTGCTAACCTATTGGCTCTTATCAATCTGTTCCCATCTGTTAAAGCGTGTGTTATTTGAATTCAGTGTGTAGTGTAATTAAATGTGTGAATATTGATTGTTACGAGCGTGTATTTATTTTGGGGTTTTCGCCATTAACACGCCCACATGGAGGGTAACCGCTGAGACCGCCCGGTCGATCATTCCTATGCCTCGTTACATACATAACATCACGCCTGTATTCCCAGAGTGGGGTAGGCAGAGCTACAGAAATATAAACAACTCTAAAGACATGTTAATAATTCTGTAACCTTATTTTGCACAAGTAGGCTGAGATGTTTGCAAGCCCATCGCCTAACAATACTACAAGCCTTTATTCCCTTAGTCGCCTCTTACGACATCCACGGGAAGACGTGGAGTGGCACTATTCTAACCCGGAAACCACACGGGCAACTACTAATTACTACTAATACTAATTATTATTATTATTACTATTTAGACGACTGCCCAAAAAAAGAGTGTAATGTTTTCAGGATTCATTATATTATGTGAACCTTTTCTTTATTATTTAAAAACGTATAACCTCTATTAGTTCTGGTATTTTGGGTAATGTCCAAAAAATTTGGGCACGCAATTAAATTTTCTTTGAAACTTTTTCGTTGTGTGACGTAAATTAACCATACAATTATAAGGATAATTTTCATCGCACAACGGAACTTTTTCGCCTTCGTTGTTTCTGTGGTTAACTACGCTTAACTATGGTCCAACTTTTTGGTCCTTACACTGGTCCTTTGATATTTCCCCCAATTTTTTATAAATCCTCTGTAAAAACTACTTGAGAATAAAAACATTTCAATGTTTCACCATTGTCTCACAGATTTGCGCAAATATAACTGCATCGTTAAGAGTGGAGTGTTGACGGCGCAGTGTGCACCCACTCTAACTTCAGACAAAAAAAAACTTCACGGTTCTTGGGCAGGGATGTCAGTGCTCGTTTTAGCCCGATACCGGTAGGGTTGCCACCAGGTAGTCTCAAATTCCATCAACCTGGCAGTGACTGACAGCGTGTTTTGTACTTGCTTTTTTTAGGGTTCCGTAGTCAAACTAGGAACCCTTATAGTTTCATCATGTCCTTCCGTCCGTCCGCAGCCTAGCGCAGAGACTCTTAGTACTAGAAAGCTGTAATTTGGCATGAATATGCACATTAGTCACGCCAATAAAGTGGTACAACAAGATGTAAAAAATAAAAATTGTTTAGTGTACCTCCCCTACACGTAACGTGGGGATGTATTTTTTTCTCGTCTACCCTAAAGAGTGGGGTGTCGTAGAATAGGTCGTTCAAAAATATTACGGGTTTGTGAAATATTTTTTTCGATTAAGGGATCCGTTTATGAAATATTAGACTTTAAAGCGCTAATTCATATTAGACTCAAGTGTTCCCCCCCCCAAAATCTGAAAAAAAAAACTTAATTGCAAGAACATATAACGAATTTTAAAGTAAAACTATCACGGCTAAGTAGACATCATTGGTTCTTGAGATACACGCGATTAAAGTGTCTATACCTACTAAAATCATCTAAGACGGCACCAATTGACTTTAAATAGAAAATTAGTACTTGTTGATATTTATGTTTGTAGTGCTCGACGGCTTCGGAACCCTGCACTGAGCATGCTCCGACATGCTCTTGCCCGGTTTTGCTTTCTCATTTTCCTCAATCACACAAAGGTTAACTGGAAGAGATCGCTCAAAGGGATAAGTTCGCTTTTGTACGTTCCTATTATGTGAATATTGTCTTAGAATTTCTTTATTTTGTACAATAAAGTGTTTACATACATATATACATACTGGTGATACGTGAGCACTGCTCGGCTAGCACATGACGGCGCGTGAGGTTTTTCGCCTGCGAGATAACTACAATACAATACAATACAAATACTCTTTATTAAACACCAAAAATAAAACAGAACACGGAACAGTACATTTAAATCTTGGCGGTCTTACCGCTAAATAGCGATCTCTTCCAGACAACCTTGGATAGAGATATGACTGAGGATACAAATTCATGGCAGGCGGTGTGAACTAATTAGTTTAGAACTCAAACTAATCAACTACAAGAAACAAAGTATTTCAATTTTGAAGGTAACTATTTAATAAATATATACAATTATACGTCTTTATAATATATACATACATACATCCTCCATTACAACCAAACAATGACCAAATACCAAGCTTGAGATAGAAGTTTTTTTTTTTTAGAAAAAGTTAAAGGTATCATAGAAAAACTACGGAAGTGATAGAAAATACTACCTGTCTTTTTCTAACCGTTTCAATATGACTATGACGGGTAGCCTATCTCGCGCGCGACGTTACTCGCACGCCTTCATGTGCTAGCCGTGCTGGTGTAAGTAAGTTAAGAATCAATGAAGTCTATTTTTTTTCATTGATCTTTGCCTCGTGCGGTTGCCGGTATAGTGCCACTCCATGTCTTCCCGTAGATGTCGTAAGAGGCGAAGGGAATAAGGGCGATGGCCATGCAACCTGTCACAAATACACGAGTAAACTTCTTAGCCTGTTTGTGTAAAATATGGTTACAGAATTCTAAAGAAGTATTATTTAGAGTTGCTGGTATTTTTGTGGATCTGCCTACCCAACTCTGGGAATGAAGGTGTTATGTTATGTATGTATGTATAATATATTCATACAACATAAAAAGTTCACAGTTGTATTAATAAATCTTAGCCTAAATTTTAATAATAAATAAGACGTATTATAAGTTCCCACAACAGACAACAATTAGCAAAAATTGCAATGTTATATATTTGTTAGTAATCTAAATCAAAAAACGTAGCTATCTTAACCAAACCCTTGCTTTTACATGTACAGGAGGTTAATAAATAATTTTAGTACGCAGTATAAAATTTTGGGAGTTCCTAAGATTATGAGAGTTTAACTTATCGACAAAGGACAGACAAACGGACATGGCGAAACTATAAGTGTTTCTATTTTGACTTCGCGCCTGAAAACAACTCTGAACATTACACACACATTTGAAAATATTACTCGGTAAGTACTAGGGAAAAATATATGAAATATACAGTCCTTAAAATAGAATCAAGTTAAATATAGGTCTTGAAATCTATCCAAAACTCTGGCACCCCTAACACCCATTTTGGTCCCGTTCTGTTTTCCACACCACTAATTATCTAAACCCAACCGTTGCATTTCTAAAACCTGGTCGCGCCAACCCTGCTCCAGAGGGTTGGTTTACAAATAAACCGTGTGGACTCCCCTTTTGAACCCCGGTTCGGAGTAATGAGTTGCTTTGTTAAGGCCGCGTTCACATGCGCGATTTTATTTTTTTATAATTCTGATGTTTCTTAGGGATTTTAAAATCCAGCGCTGAAAGTTTGCGAGCTAAGAAATAAGGATGCTTTTTATTTTTGGGGGTTGTATGTTTTGTTTTTCAAGGTCTGTTTTGCTTGCTGCGAAGTTGCTAAGGTGTTCTGTATTTTCTTGGTTTTATTACTATCACGGAACTCGTAGATTCAGTTCATGTCGAGTAATTTAAACTTGGCTGAGCTCAAACTGCTTTACCCTAAAGCTATATTTTCTTTTTAATTTGTACACCTTGGGTACACCTAGCTTAAGTACAAATTGTCTCGATAGCATTTGATATTTTTGCCAAAGATGAGGAAACAGGTAGACCGCCTGACGGAAAGTGGTTACCGCAGCCATAGACATTAGCAACACCCAACGCTGCTTATGCTTTGCTGGTCTCGAAGTAATTTTAAGACACCTTTTATATAGCAGCGGCGAGTGTCTTCAGTTAAGTAAATACACATACACATTTGAAAAATTTAACAGATTGGAATTTCAACGCGCTCTTTTTTAAAACCTCATGGGAAAATGTACTTTATTAATATATTTAAGTAGTTACAACTGTTAACACATTTAATAAATACCGACATGTAACCAACAACATACATTGCAACTCGTCCCCTGGTAAGTTTACACTGAAATTACGTAATTCCTTGACTTAGGGTAAACAACCTTTTTTATTTTGAAATTTATTTGTTTATATTATATTTTGCTTCACGTTGTCAAAAATACTTTTATAATCACGATTTGATACTTATAATCTCCGGAATATTTATAACATCCTGTATTTTGTCATTATTAAAGGTCACTTATTTGTCATGTACAGGCGGATTAAGTTTCATCACCCATTACAGTAAGCGATACGTCGTCCGCACTTCGTCCGACTTTAATCTAATTACGTGTCCCGACTCAAGTAACGGAAACCAGATGGCCATTACCAAATTACCAGTGGTCTTATGTTACATTATTTATAAAAAAACTAGTCCCCAACATTTATGAGAAGTAATTTAAGATGATTCTTACAAGCGTTTATGTAACATGCCTTTTTTGGGTTAAATCTTGAAAGTCAATAATCAAATGAGGACTATGCAAAAAAATACTCGTCTCAATTTTTGTTTAAGGATTCGTCTTCTTATTTTTCTACACCCCTATAATATTATTATGAGATATCATTATCCTTACCAATACGAGTATAGTGATGGCATCAGATGCCTCCACTCAAGTCTTTTTGGTGGCTCTCGACTGCACTTATGGACTACTTCTCGACTACTCTTACTATTTATTACTAGGTTGTGTTACTATGACGAGTACTTTTTAGGGTTCCGTAGTCAAACTAGGAGCCGTTATAGTTTCGCCATGTCTGTTCGTTCGTCTGCAGCCTTGAGATTCAGGCGATTAAATTGTTTATACCTACTAAAATCACCAAAGACGGCACCAAATGACTTTAAATAGAAAATTACTTATTACTTGTCGATTTTTATGTGTGTAGTACTTATTACCTATAAAGCTTTAATAGATGGAAAAATATGACATGACCTATTTCATAATCTCAACTCACACCATGTACTTTATGTCCACCACTCAATTTGTACCCTTATTTTATACATCATAAAGTCCACTTTTGTTAGAAATTAACAATGCAACAGTTAAAACGAGTCTCAGGAAGAGAGTGCTCGAGGGCTCACAAGCAGTTCTTAAAGTGAAGACTGACGTACTTTGTTGATAGGAATATACATACTTTTTTAAACGTAAAACTGCTAAATACTTGTTTTTCTGATGAAATTTTCGCTAGTTTGTTAATCATAATCAAGCACAAAGATAGAGATTATAATAACCACACCTGTGTGCACATAATACATATAGGATGTTCCGTTTTCGTCAGGCATTTTATTTTTAACGGTGGTATTATGACCATTCTTAAAAATAAGAACCATGGCGAATTTTGAGGCCACTATTGTTAATCATGGACTTTAGCGAAATGGTTGCTCATTAGGTATGGATTTGTCATACATTTTAGGTTCAGAAAGTGTGTATGTATGGATGGTTTCTGTGTATAATATGACCAACGTGGCTAGCAATTTACAACAAATACATTATTCATTAGAAAAACAGACAAAGATAAATTTTATTGACAAAAGTGTAATAATAGCCAAAACCAATCGTTATTAAAGCTATTATAATACCTAAACTGATAGTGACATGAAATTTTATTTTTACAATTTTCTTTGCATTCTTCAAAAACATTTAAACCATTTGAACATTTATTTCTACTACAACGTGTTTCCTTAAACTCTTTTCATAAATCAAAACAAAAACTGTTCCTATAAAGCTAGTCGTCCACCACGCTGCAGCATCAATCTTGCAAGAAAGGAAATGGGAGATCGCGCGGCGCCGGCAAAAACGCCAGTGCACGGCGACCTTAATCGGATTGCATACGGGCATTAAGGGTGGCTGTTCATGGGCGATTATTGAACAACGCTTTATGAACTCGATTTATTTAATAGATTTCTTGCGAAACATTAAAAAACTAACAACAATAACAACAGATAAAAATATTGTAAAAGATACGAAAAGAAACGACATTATAATGATAATTGTTAATTTGATTGACCAATTTAGAATAATATCCGTTACGTAGTAATATTTAAATATTTTTTGTTTTTCCTGTCAAAAAATTAACACCAAATTGTTATTTGTTCACTGCTGGACAAAAGCTTACCCATTATTAGCTTTAATTTGTGACCTACGTATATAATTATAATAATAGTTCTTTTTAATTTTAGCAGTGGTAGCAGTAGCGAAATAATTGTCGTGTAATTTTTTCATAAGATATAAAGCTTTAAAAAGTGCGAATTATTCACACCCCCTGCAAAAACACTCTATACAACACCAACGACAGGAATGACGTCACAGCCGTTGTTCCGTGTTTAAAATATAAGGACCTTATAAAGAAATTTGCATTTTGTAAATTACTATGTTTGAGTTAATGTCCTTGAATTAAAATATTACGTAAATAAAATGAGGTTGCCGAAAAAAACAATCTGTACATAAAAATAAGTTTTACAATTTTAACAAGTTTTGATTCTATATTAAATCTTAATAAACGGGTCAAAGGGTGTATTTTTACATTTTCTCTTAAATCATATCAATAAAACTCAATTTTGATTTTCATGCAAGTTTTCTATTGTTGATTTGGTTTAGTAATTTGGAAATATGCATTACCTAATTGACGTGTGATGATGGGTTAGCCTAGTTGGTAGTGACTGTGCCTACGAAGCTCGAGATCTTAAGTTCGATACTCGGTTTGGTCAAATATTTGTGTTGAGCGCATGTATTTTTGCCTAAGTATTGGAGATTTTCTATGTTTTCTGTACTTATCTTAGTTATATACACACACATAGTTATATATACACTATTAACACTCAACTGCGGTAAACATTTTGGCCTGAATGTGAAAAATGTGGTTAAAGAATTATCAACAAGTATTTTTAGAGTTGTACCGAATGCTTATACGCCCTTTTGATGCCGTGACTTGAAACCCGCAAGTTTGTTTAAAGTGACCATTATAACGTTAACTCACTTATAAAAATATATATTTTAATTACAAAAAAACGTCACCTGAATGGCCATTCTCACACATACAAGGTGATTAATCGACCAGACGGTTGTATCTACAGTGTGTTTCGTTTTGCGCTACAATGATGGATGGCAAGTCCACTAGTTAACTCGAATGCATAAGTCGTTTGTCATGGTGTAGCTTGCAAGCTTTTGGGACACACTGTGTATAAGGCTGTCAAACTGATAACTTCCCCTGGGTAGGGGAAATAAGTTCAGGGTGTAGTTGTTTTAATGAAGCGAGGAACCTTTTGTTTGGTTAATTTTGGGAATAGTACCTTTACTTTTTTTGATTTAAGCCGGATCCGAAGTGTTACCGTTACAGCATGAGGACATCTTTGTTTTTCCTACGTTAACTTACCTTAAAGACTTACTACCTACCTGTTTACTTGTTTTGGTAAACATCTTAGCCTGTTTGTGCAATATATGGTTACAGAATTACCAACAACTCTTTTTGTGGTTTTTTTTTTATGTTAAGGAGAAGGCACACGAGCACTCAGGCCACCTGATGGTAAGTGGAATCTGAGACCCATAGACATTTGAATTCTCAACACTATAATCCTAAGACCTCAAATGGTTGTTGGTAATTCTGTAGCACTGCCTACTCCACTCTGGGAACGAAGGCGTGATAGTATGTATGCATGTAACTTACCTTTTTAACACAGTTGCTCAAAAAGTGGTACTTTTCGTAGCTGTATATCGTGCGGAAAGTTGGATATTACGCACTAGTGCGTTATAGTTTTCCATTTTTTTTTAAATATAATTTTGTTTTAACTTCCAAGCCGTGCATCCAACCAAAGAGTTTGCATGTTCAACCATTTTTTGATTACGTCATTTAGCATTGAGACTATACATAGGTAATATAATTTAAAATGTTAAAATTAAATACAAACATACATACACACATAAAATGTATCTAGGTAATATAAAAAAACAGCTCTCATCAAGATGGCTGAATCTGAATTAGGTAGTATTACGAATGATTAGATAGTTGCGTATTAAACCGGGCCCAGCCCAGTACGGCGTAATGTGAATCCACCTTTATGCATTATCGCTGGTTAATAGAGAATTATACTTTTAGATTTTTGAATATACGTAATTAAATTACTGTGACTTTTTTTTTACTTGGCTGAATGGTCACAACCGTTGCCATTTCATAAAGTCTGTGTCAATTAAAAGTAAAATTGTCTCTTGGTAATAGTTTTATTTACTGATTTATTATTGTTTCATGGATATTTTTTCGCAAATGTATTAAAAAACGTCGTTTGCTACACGTGCGGTACTGTCATTTTAACTCGTCCCGACTCTTGTCAGGACTCGTGTAAAATGACATACTTTCCGCACTTGTATAAAAATGTACTATTGTTACTGTTATTGGTCGTTGTTTCGCGTCCGTTGATTTTAATTAAGTGAATATTAGACTCGGAATAATGGAAATGATTCCACCTTATTATCTCCCTAATTGGCTAGATTAATTTAATTAACTAATCATGCAGATGTGAAACTGATATGTATTTTTTAACCAAGTTGCTCAAAAAGTGGTACTTTTCGTAGCTGTATATCGTGCGGAAAGTTGGATATTTCGCACTAGTGCGTTTTACTTTTCCAATTTTTATAAATATAATTTTGTTTCAACTTCCAATCCGTGCATTCAACCAAAGGGTTTACATGTTCAACCACTTCTTGACTACATCATTTAGCCTTGAAACAATACACAGGTAATATAATTTAAAATATTAAAATTACATAAATACAAACATACACACACACACATAAAATTTATCTAAATAATATTTAAAAAAACAATAAAACAATGATACAAAATCTTGCAATAGTTTTATTAACTGATTTATTTTTGGTTCTTTGATATTTTTTCGCAAATGTATGAATAAACATCGTTTTATACACGTGCTTAACTGTCATTTTAACTCAACTCGAGTATTGTCCCTCGCTTGGACGTACTTTCCGCACTTGCATCAAAATGTAATATTTGACAGAATCAGAATCAGAATAATCCTTATTCAAGTAGGTTTACAAATAATAAACTCTTTTGAAACGTCATAGTAGCGACTTAGCCTAAATTGACTGCAGGTACAAATCGCGACCGATCAGAGAAGAACCTGTAAGAAACTCTGTCGGATGTCTTTTTTTTTCGACGTTCGCAACCTTTTGTCGTAAGGACTAAACATTTTATTACAAGCAATTCAGTCCCAAGCATTGTTATCATTAATATAGTCTTTAATACTATAATATACTTTAGAAATTAGTTTACGCTTAACGTAACTCTTAAATTTATTTACTGATAGTTCAGTAACATTACTTGGGAGCTTATTATAGAACCTAATACCATAAAAGAGTTTTTTATTTTATGGAGCCGCGTGACACTATTTTTAGCCAAAGTTCAAGTGGCTGGCAAAACAGCAAATAATCGTAAAACACTTTCTACCACAAAAGTTGACCATTACCGATAGCGATAAATAAAACTCAGTCAGTCGAAGTCGCAGATAAAAGCTAGTTCGACTGCATTATCAATCATAATTCATTCGTAGTATGTTACAAAACATCCTGTATCTATCATCCTGTATAACACGAACATTAGTACCAAGACCAGGCAAATCCAAAATTGATTCTCAAACCAAACACCCGTAACATCCACGGTTACAGTTACAACTGATTAACACTGCCAGCGTTCTTATTTAAATAACCGCAGAGTACAAATTTGCATAAATTATTATTTGATATCTGCACGACTTTGTGTAATCGGGATAAGTAGACTTTATGCAGTAAGTAACCAGTGTTCGATATTTTAAAAGGCGTGCATGATGGATCACTTTTATTGGAACTCTTGTTTCAACGGTTTTCTTTACGTGAAAAGTGCTAGTCATATTTTTAGGTCTTATTTATTTTTGAACCCGTGTGGTTGCCGGGTTAGAATATGTAGTACCACATGTCTTCCCGTGGATGTCGTAAGAGGCGACTAAGGGAATGAGGGCATCTACTGTTAGGCGATGGGCTTGCAACCAGTCACTAATACACTGGTAAACATGTTAGCCTGTTTGTGCAAAATGTGATTATATAATTACCAACAACTCTTTCTGTAGTTGTTGGTATTTCTACCTATCTCACTCTGGGAATAAAGGCGTGATAGTATGTATTTATTTTTGCATTTCATCCAACCAGGTTAAAATTTAATTTTACGGTCACGTTACGTAAAGATACTAAATCTTGTTTAAGAACAAAAAACATCATCATGGGTACATCATTATTTTTAAAGAAGACTCAAATCAATCGGTTTATTCTTTCTCAATTAATCAAAAAAAAATGATTTTATAGGCAATAGATTTGTTTTTTAAATTAAATATGGACATGGACGGAGTGTTTTCATATGGTTTTTTTACTCCTAAGAGTAAAATGAGGCACTTTCCGTCCTTGTGTTTCAATCGGAAAACGGTTCTTTCCGAGCATGTTTGAGAAAAGTCGTATTTTAAAAATATATAGATAATTTGGCGACACGATTAGCCAAGTTGGTAGTGGCCCTGTTTAAGAAGCTGGCGTTCTCGGATTCAATCCCTAGTGTCCTTTATTAAGAGTTTACCCATGAATCACCAACACTTATTTCGTTGAATGTTTTACTTCGCCGAATTTTCATATCATCAACAGGTATCCACGTGTAGGAGTTATAACATTTTATTTGGTCACCGGTTTAACCTAACCCATGCTTAAGTTAAAGTTTGAAATAAGCTGACAATGAAATGAAATTCGATGTAACGACACATTCGATCAAATGGTGTTGGTGATTCAAGTGGATCCCCTAATTACGTGATTTTACACTGATGATGATGACGAATGATGTGATATAAATTACCGCCATTTTAGGCCCTTTTCGCACAAATCCGAAAATTAGTTTTGTTGCAATATAAAGGTTGTTTAAGTTTCCATAGTTTCTATCCCTTCGGCCTCACCTGGCAGCTGGCAGGCCATTCATCTGCAGCTTTGTTTTAATTAACTCAATAAATACGCTGCGCGGGCGACCCCACATTTTCTCGCGGACTAATCTCACTCCTCGAGAGTTTGGCTCCTTAGGAAGATTTATTTGAAAGGGTTTTGATTTAGTTACGCATGTGAGGTAACTGGTAAATTATTGGGTTTTAAGATTTTAATGGCAACCTTAGGTTAGAATTATCCCAGCGATTCTATTTCATCGGTTTTCCCCGTTTAAAAAGTCACCAAAAAGGGTGCACTTCACAATGAGACTACTCTAGTCTATCAAAAAAAAATACCTAGTTTGTTATGAGTTCATTTCAAATAAGCACCTAGTCACATATTTTGTTCCATCCTGTATTATAAATTCTACTACAGCATGTTTATTTTATAACTAATAATAATAAAGAAATATCTTAATAATGATAATGAAACTTTGCACACAAATTTTAAAATAATTGCGAGGGGGTCCTCGCAATTATTTTGGCTAGGCTTGGCCTTGGCGAGCAACCAATTGCAATAATGTCAGTTAACATTTATTATTCAACACAAACACTACATCAAACTTTGATATCTAATAATGGATTTTTTCCGAAAAATACCTGTCGTTCGTCAATCGCTTACACTCTCGCTTCTGGCCGTATATTTTTCATGTGTTTCTTAAAAACCGGGCAAAAGCATTTCGGACCATGCTCAGTTTAGGGTAAAACATAAAAATCAACAAGTAATAACTAATTTTCTATTTTAATTGGTGCCGTCATACACGATTGTATAAACACTTTAATCGCCTGTATCTCAAGAACCAATGATGTCTACTTAGTCGTGATAGTTTTCCTTTAAAATTCGTTATATGTTCTTTCATTTAAGATTTTTATCAGATTTTAAGTATTTGTAGTTTTGGCTGTATGGGGGGACGGGACACTTGAGCTTAACAAAAAATTGGCGCTTTACAGCTTAATATTTCTTAAACGGATTACTTAATTGAAATACTGTTTTTACAAACCCGTAATACTTTTGAAAGATCTATCCAACGACATGCCACACTATAGGGTAGACAAAAAAAAAAAACATCCCCACGTTACGTGTAGGGGAGATACCCAAAAATCATTTTTTATTTTACATATAATATGCATATTCATACCAAATTACAGCTTTCACTAGAAAACTAAGAGTCTCTACGCTAGGCTGCGGACGGACGGACGGACATGGCGAAACTATAAGGGTTCCTAGTTTGACTACGAAACCCTAAAAAGGCAATGACTATTATATTATTTGTAATAAAAATGAGCAAAACACCAGTATACCATCAACCCCATAAAAATCAACAAACTTCCCTCATCTTCAAATAACCCCAACCTCATAAGGTCGTAGCCACACTGGCCATTATCTAAATCACGGGGATGATTTAGGGCTGTTCACACCAACCCCTACTTTTATTCCTGGTATCTCCATATCTCGTACATTTTGCATGGGGCGCAAGAGTCGTGCTAAGATGGATGAGGCGGTTATGGGGTATTTTTTTTCGCTTTTGTGGGGGTGAAATATGGTAGGCACTGTATCCATTATAGGCGTTAGCTCGTGTAACTTATTAAAGCTGCTCCGTTGAAAGGGTTTGCGATACGCAGTGTTTTGTTAATAAATTCGAATATATTCCATAGTATGTAGGTACATAACTATTAGGGGGGCGAGTTAATAAACTCGCTCGTAATGAAAAGTTTTTTTTAAACCTTTAGCTGGTACATCTGAATTTTAGCAATTTCCTAGTTCAAAGAAACAATTAAAGTTTACATAGAGGTCTTCATTCTTTGTTTACTAGTTAAAGTTATATTATTAATAAAAATAATTAGAAAATGTGTAAGTATTTGTAGGAGTAAATGGCGCACTAAAAAAAAATTGATGACGCGACTAAATTTAAACAAAAATAACAGACCAAGTGTATTGGAGCACCCTTTAATTTTGTTTTATTTTATATTAATGTTAGCGGAAATATAACAAACTCTGAAACTGTTTACCTGTTACGGTTCTTGGACCCGCTGGCAGACTGACAGACAGGCAGACGGACAGCGGAGGCTTGTAATCTAGTAATATGGGTACTGAACCGTAAAGGTGGACTTCCGACCAGCGCGGCTCCGGCGTCACTATCGCAGCGACTGCGACGCGGCTCTCGACCGTTCCCTCATACATTTCCTTACTGTATATCTAGGGAATGCAAATAACCGGTTTAAACCGGTTATTAACCGTCTTTTACATACTAAATTCGGTTACTAACCGGTTTTTTGCATTCCCTAATACTATCGCTCTATCGCCACGCCACTGTCGCTGCGTTAGTGACAATTCGTTGTACGCCGAAGCTCGTCAAAGTTGATTGACGGTTCAACAGAGCTGATCTGTTTCTTTTTTACGATCCCAGTACCTAAACCAATGGAGGTTAATCCATTCCATGCCCTATCCAGCCCTTCGCACATTGAGCGCGGCTCGCTAATGCCCTCTCGTGGCGAATAATTCCACCATAACTAACGCGCCGTCGATGGTCAGCGGCAACTTGTAACGTAACTCACCAGATATCGTATATGCGCCATCTTTAATGGATCTTCCATATATTTGGCGTTCGGCGGCAGTTGCGTTACAGTTAATAGTGTGTTAGGTCCTTTAGGGTCCTTAGAGTTGGTAACTGTAATGTGCGTTACCATGGTAACCAATAACGATAGCGTTCATAATATTGATGATCTTGAATGATCATTTTTTTAATGATTTGCGTATTTTTACACAATACAAATAGTTTTTACAATAAGATAAAAATTGGCTTAATCCCAAACTAAGCTCTGGGCTTGTACTGTGGGTACATATATAGAGAAATATATACTTAAATACATAGAAAACATCTTTGTCAACATTATGCTCGTGCTCATCACAGAAATATCTGCCGTTACGGGACCGACGTGTCATCAGTTCGAACTAAGTAGTAACAAGTGGAACAAAAAGTAAGTTTTTAAAACCCAACTGCATGCTTTGATAATGTCGTCTATATGATGTTAGTTTTATTGTGCCGCTATATTGTTTTCTTAATGTAATATTAAGTACCCGGTGACACTCGCGACGTTAAGACGAATCTAACGACGCCTCGCTTGTTGAAATCGGCCCATCCATCCAGCCTACGAGGGAACATAGAGTCGGACATACATACAGGTCAAACACATAACCCTCCTTTTGGGCTTTGCCGCAGTCCAGAAAACACGATGTCAATGGTTCTCCAAACGCCATTACCTACTGATATTCATGATGAGTAACCTATGGTTACAACAATGCGTTAATGGTAATAAAAGAACTGTTATTACCATGGCATCGTTCATTACAGAACTGTAATCACGCTTTTGTTACGCCATGGGCGTTCTGTTACCGTTCGCGATATCAATAACATATGGAACGCGCTACTCGTAATATCTATCATGTCACACGCAATGCCTACTTTTGGATCGATATGACATCGTATAGAGTTGAATTTGAATTGAGTAGCAGGTAGAACAATCTTACCGTTACTGGACTTCACAATGACAAAGTTTATTGCTCCACCGTAAACTTAAATTCCATGATTTAGATGTTATAAATGGATTACTTTCTTCCAAAGCCACGTTTTATCCGGGCAAAACACCGATTTCCCGGGGGAAATTCATTAGTTGCGGAAGGTGTCTTTTATACAACTATAAAACGGCAACTTGTGATTTAATGGCTGTCTAAGGGATACTTATTCTCTTATGACTCTTATAGTATAAGTTCCGAAGTTTGTGCGATTATAAAGTATGGCTGGGTCATACACAGAATTAGGTTACCGTCTTTCCTGTGGGCACACCGAAAGTTAACATTTTTAAGACCTAATTTTCTGGCTAAGCACACCCGCAACAACGCCGTCAGGACTGCTTTAGACCTATCATATAAAAACATAACTTAAATGCATACAAGCTCTTAACTATTGTCCACAGGAGAGACAACTATTGTTTTTAAGAGTGTGTATGATGCGGCTTTAAACTGGGGAGCTTCATCTAAATGTGGCGTTTTTAATATCATAATATTCAAATAAAAGATCCTTTGTGCAATGTGTGTAAATATAAAATTTGTAGAGGGCATTTTTGTTTATTAATGTTATTTTTATTTTGGTTAAAATTGTTTTGGCCTTGCTTTTGTACTAAATATTTTAATAATTTTACTTTAATCTGAATTATAACTGTGTTCATTATGTTGAAATGACTCAGATAAAAAAAATAAGTTCAGGTTAATAAATTAATTGAATGAAATACAATTTCTAGTATTTGATATAAAATTCAATCGTTACTTATTTATTTAGTAATAAGGTACAGTAACAAATTATAGACTTAAGATTATTACAGTAGTAGATTTATGTTACATTCACATGTCTTAAGAATAAGACACGACAGTCATTGGCGACAGTTGTGATCGGGAAACGAGAAAACAAAACAGAACTAAAATTCTACAACTCTTAAAATTTACATAAAGAAGTGCACGTACACGGATAACGTTATCCGTTATCACAATTCATTAGGTACCATTCTTATCCTCCAACTTGACATTCACACATACGTACCAATAAGAACGTAGGTACACAAGAAAGAAACAAGTTTTCGTGTTATTTATCACTTATTTGTTTTCCTTTCACTTTAGTAACTATTATTATGTCCTCAAAGAAATTATTACACAAACAAAACTATACATAACAAGTAACTTTTTCTTACCTGATAATACCACATTATAGGTAACAACTATACCCCCGAATTGGCATGCTTTTATATCTGAAAAACAATACGAAGCTTTATACACCTATTTAACACCAAAACGTACCTTAACTGGCTGAAATAAGGCTTTTTCACTCGCCTATATAACTTTGTTTGCCTCTTAGATACCAAGTTACCCCTGCGTTCCTTTTAAGAGATTTGGACCGTATGTATTCGGTTATAAGGGTTTTATATTGTTTGGAAAACTTTGTATATAGTCTCATACACTGGGGAAATTATGGAAATAGAGATCGTTTTGGTAGTTGGCTGCTATTTTGTCGTATAAACGTTATTTGTGCTGCTCGATATTCTATTGACAGGCTATTTCACTGAAATATAATCGCTATTGATTCTTTTAATGTTTCACAAGAGTCTTTGGTAAAGAAAGGGACTTTGGAAATATGTTTAAAGATATTTAGTGAACTACATACGGCATGTTTTTGAGAATAATTATGTTATTATAAATCTAAATTAAAGGAATATTTAATCATAAAAAAACAAGTTTTGAATTAAGTAAGCTTTATGCTTGTAATAGAGTAAAGACAACATTTGACATGTTTAAGTAACTTTGCACGCGACTCCTTAGATTTCCGCGTAGAATTCGTTTATCACTGTTCTCTCGGAAACTGAACAATTTTTCGGGATGAAAAGTAGCCTATTTACTATTCCAGACTATAATCTATCTCTATGCAAAATTTCATCCGGATCCAATCAGCTGTTCTGGCGTGATTGAGTAACAAACATTTAAACTTTCGCATTTATAACATTAGTAATAAATTGTAAGAAAAGTAATTATACAAGTAATATGTTATATGTTTGTTAGTAATCGCGTTCTAGATATCGGCTTAAAACGATGTTCATGAAAATCGTGGAAAAAGGTTTGTCGGCTCAAAAAATGATCTCTCAAGTGATATTTTATATTAAAGTTACTGTGAATTCCGCAGACAAATTTGAAGACATCCTCTCAACTAAGTAATGTTCAAAGAACTAAGCGTCAAAAGGACAGACATACAGAAATATTAATCTTTTTTTCATGATGTTATAAATTCCTTTTTTTACGGCATAGAGAAGGCATGAGTGCACAGTCTACCTGATAGTAAGCGTGATGTTAGACTCATAGACATTTGCAATCTCAAGACTGCAATCCTAAGATTGCAAATGTGTTGCCAACCCTAAGGTATTTAAGATAGAATGAATACAACAATGCGAACGTAGGTTTTAAGGATGAAATTGTAGTAGCGATCTGAATGGACCCTGCAAAAATTCCTACCATCACTACCGTACATATACACCGAGAAATATATACTAAAAAATAGGCTAAATAAAAAAGCTATAATTTTGGTATTAAAAAACATGGATTAACAATACTAAAATAAATAAACAAAGTGTCACAATATTACAGTCGGGTTTTAAAGAACTGCTAGTAGTTAGACTAGTTTTTTTTATTGTGTATTACCTCAATAAATACAACCCGAAATCATACAAAATTACATTACAATTCTGAAGTATCTAACATATAGCCGATACTAATTTCGTAACGACGTCGGAACACCCTGTTTTTACCTCCATCGAGTAATCCACTCTCGAAGGTAAACTGCTCCCGCTAAAGTATATAAACCTAACAAAAACTTACCCCGATACAAGATACATCATCCGCCGTACCGTCAACAGAGAACTCTCGAGAAAGAACCGGGAATCAATCTTCAAGTTAATTCAGGTAGCGACAGTAAAAAAACACCCTCTATGTATAGTCCATCGAGCTGTGAATAGTTTGTTGTACATGGTGTTGTAAAAAGAGGATTGTAGGGTTGGTTTTAATACAAAGATTTTTTATATCTCAAAAACGTTTATGTTTTCAATTATATTTTTCATTGCATGTTTGTTACTTGCATGCGTTTTGAGAAAAATATTACTGTCACATAAGTAAATTGAACAAAAATTATACTTCTTTTACAACATGTGTTGGAATTGAGTTCATAGAATATACAGGGTGTCCCAAAAATGAACGTCAAACATTATAATGACATTAAAACGCCACCACCGAGATTAACACATTGTGTTCGAATTTTTTACGTAATAGCCTACAAATTATTGTGTAGCGTAAAATTTTGTAGGTAAACTAATAATTCATTTTGTTATACAGTATGAAAAGTTAAGGTAGCGTAGTAACGGCGCATGTATAAGCGACTATATCTTTACTCTAAGTTAGATAAAGCCAACTAATTATTGACCAATAATTAAATTCAGTAATAAATAAGTGAGACCCATGTGAATGCCGGATTAGAATAGTGCCACTCCATGTCATCCCGTGGATGTCGTATGAGGCGACTAAGTGAATAAAGGCTTGTAGTACTGTTAAGCGATGGGCTTGCAACCTGTCACTAATAGACTGGTAAATTTCTTAGCCTATTTGTGCAAATTGTTGGTATTATGTAGCTGCGTGACGTTGTGTTTATATGTAAACAAGTGAGATAGATAGATCACTGCGTACTGAGACTAGCGACAGTATGTTACTCTTTAGTTGGATCAGTAGTCCCTTGAGGGTACTGCAACGGTAGACTGTCGCTGTGGCACCGCGGGAGCTATTTGTCCTCCGTGGACAGGACCGACGCCGGACAGAAGGGTATAGTGACATTACTTACTTATTTACTTTAGTGGTAGAGAATCTTTAGTAAGGTGCGTTTGGATCAATAGAGTGTAACCTACCACCAAGCAGCAGTGGTTTTGTGTTAGATACACTACATAATTCCAAAGAGTCATAATTCCGAATTGATCAAAATTCCGAATTTTCATAATTC
Source organism: Acleris holmiana (assembly GCA_949316455.1). Classification (NCBI taxonomy): domain Eukaryota; kingdom Metazoa; phylum Arthropoda; class Insecta; order Lepidoptera; family Tortricidae; genus Acleris; species Acleris holmiana. Next base: position 1,986,548 of record OX438779.1, read on the forward strand.
TGATTGCATTTCTTTCATAGACTTTATTTTTTGATATCGCTTATAATTCAAACCTAATCTAATCTACGTATAGCAACGAAATTATGTATTTTATTTAAAAAAGCTCCAACGTATCATAGCTTTCGGAAAAAATCAAATTCGGGCTAATGGATATTCAGAAAAAAATAGATCGGAGTTTTAAGATGTCCCCGTTTGTGTTCCGATGAGAGGATAAAAAGGTGGAATGACTCGCATAGAGGCATTTTATTTTTAACTGACGAAAAACGGAGGAACGGACGAAAAAAAGAGTTGTCAAGGTTGATCCCATATAAAGATAGAAAAAAAAACTTCCCCCAAGGGTGGAAAAATAGGGGTGATATAATTTTGATTCACAGATTTTAATGCTGAGTTATGTATAACAATAAGTATAGCCACAAAAGAAGTAGGTATACAAAAAGTTCAAAAAAATATTACTAACCTATAATTTTTTTCTTTTATTTTATTTTAAGGAGAAGGCACACGAGCACTCATGCCACCTGATGGTAAGTGGTATCTGAGAGCAATACAAAATTAAATTCTCAAGACTATAATCCTACGATGGAATGCCTCTATGCTAGAAATTTCACCGGTATTTTATTAAGGCTAAAAATATATTTATTATTTTGTCGGCGGTTTATTGATTTGCCAAAAAGTTTTAGTCCCAAAGGCTGAAAGCTTATTCGCGGTCTTAAGATTGCATACGTTTACGGGTCTTAATCTCACTTACCAGCTTGTTTGTTGCCTTTTCTGTGCTATAAAACACTATAAGGCAATGCTACCGCGATAAACGACTTCTACGCCGACGAAGTCACGGGTGAAAGCTTCCTATAACATAATGAGTAAGGTTTAGCTTTTTTCAAAATTACAAAAGTCCAAAAACACTTTGAAAATATATACGCGACATAAAAATAAAATCGGGGTCAACGTCATATAAATTGTCCTAGTCCGAAAATAAGCTAGGTTATAGGCTTACATTATAAGTAATAGACAACGACAAACATACTTACCACACAAAAAAAAAACAATTTTGGATTACTTTAAATAAAAATGACATTACAATTCGTTATTTTATAGCTTTCTCTCCCTTACAAAATGTAAAATTAATTCATAACCACAATGAAACAAAGTTTACTTTTCAATTAGCCAACTTCTCAAAAACAATGCAAGCCAACAAAACAACCGCAATATAAAACAGTGGCGCAAACACGGTTTAATTAATTACCTGCGGAACCCTGTTTGCATGTGGACAATAAGACCCGAACATGCTGTATATATAACACCCTCCCAACCAGAAAGACTTAAGTTGGAGTGGAATTGTATTTGAATATAAAACTAAATGATTAAGAGCCAAGATTGATTTTCAAGTGAGTTTGGTGTGAACTTATGTTTGTTAATGGTAGCGATGTGTATTGTTAAATAATGTTGTTAGTAAATAGATAGATAAAACGTTAATTTTATGCTTCAATCACACATATACATTAGTCATAGGTGAAAAAAAATGAACTTATGAACTAGCAACAGTCTCAACCGTATCTGTGCGTTGCAGCAGTACAAAAAGGTCACGGCTCAGCGAATAGCATTGCCATAGTGAGCAAAACACTGGTAATTCTGCCACAACCCTGAGAAGGAAATAGGTATAAGACAGTGTTAAGGAATATAGAACAATACAAGATAACATTGAAGCTAGTGGTGCCGGGTTTGATTCCCTCTACGGATAAATATTACGAGAGCGCGATTTTTCCATGGTCATGTTATTTTTTATGGATGTATTAATTGCACTATGTGTAAAATTAGGCCCTAGTATGAACCTAGAGCTTGTTATGTTTGAAGTAACTTGTATTGCAATTGCGTATTTTGTAAGATTGACACTTTTTTTTTGTTAAATTAGAAACAATGTTAAAGTGATAATCTTACAAATATTAAACTAAGCTCTAGGTTAATACTATGCGTCAGCAATAATCGTATTAAGACAGGAAAAAGAATTCGTTAATTAATCTATCTCTGGTCGGTTCTTCACGGCTGAAGACCATGATTACTAAACAATAGAAATTAATAGGATAAAAAATATTAAGTTTTTAGTTTTTATCTCTGTCTTCTTTTTTCTGCACACACTATGTACATTTCTAATTGGTGGTCGACTGGTAGAGAATGCCATTAGGCATTCAGTCCGCCATTTGTGATTTTGTCCCCACTAACACACTTTTTTGCGCTAAGCCTGGCTGTTTGTATGCACCTTTATTTTAAATTGTACTTTTCGATATTAATATCGAATTGAGTTTTCATATATCGCATCTGTAGAATTATAGTGACTTTATCCAAATATTTTGACTTTCGATTTAGGTCTCTAGTACTAAATTTATGACTCGAAATCGAAAGGTAAAAGTGTTTGAATTAGGTCACTATAATTCTAAAAGTGCGATATATATTGTGTAACAATATTATAATTGGTAGGACCACGTTATATTGGGCTCTAAATAGATCATTTTACTAGAGTTACGTGTCTCCATCATCACAGAAACTACAAATACATAGAATCTGTAGATAATTTATAGATGACCTTGATATGGAGACGCCTTGCGAATAGGGAATGCTAATAACCGGTTAATAACCGAATTTAGTATGCAAAATAAGGTTAATAACCGGTTTTAACCGGTTATTTGCATTCCCTACTTGCGAAGCAACATGGTGGCCCGGAGGTTTACACTGTGTACTAGTGATGTGAAAACTACATTGTTTAAAGCGTTCTGCCAATCAATGTACACGTGTAACCTGTGGATAAAGTCGTACAGGGCCCTCCGAGTCCAATACAATAATGCTTTTAGGGCTCTATTGGGGCTGAGGAGACACTGTAGCGCATCGGGAATGTTTGCGGGGGCTCGAACTTATTGTTTCTACACAATTATTTGCAAACGAGTCGCTTCCTTAATGACCAGAGTATGCAAAGCCCCAATAGCCTCCTGAAAGTAATAGGGGAGAGATGGGACAACCCTATCTTGGTTTTCTAGGCGAAGTTGCATACTTCATCATGCTACTTCACGCAGAAAATAGATCATTATGAAACTTTATTTTAGTTAATTCTATGTTTATACTAACATAGTTATTGATGGCTTTGTATACTAACATGATATGGATTCAATTCCGAAATAAATTCAATTCATTCATTCATATTAAATAAAGAGTTAAGAGTATTTTTCATTCACCACAAATAAAAGTTTATCCATAAACTGAACCGTTAAACCGGTGTGAGTTAATTTTTTTTATGAAGGGAATAACGACCAACAAAACACACGAAACCAAATCAGAAACCAAAGCATTTTTTTCATTTAAAACACCCTGTATCTTTGAAACTCATCTCCAAATTCCCAAGACATTAAAACATTAAGTATGTTTATATCGCACTCGAGCAATCGTGTCGCTATCTAGAGCAGAATTTATTCGCGCAATCTCACTGGGATCCAGCTAATTACTATGCAGCTATAGATCTATAAATAGTTTGTGGGAAAACAGATATCTTGCAAAGTTCTCACATTTACTGGGCTTCTAAGTAATAAACAAAGCGAAAAGTTTTTACAGTAAAGAGTTTGATCTGTGCTGGTATAATAATCGGATCTTGAGAAAAATGCCCGTGTTATACGCGATATACAGAAGTTAGCATGAAGTTATAGAACCTATCATTTCTGACGCGTTTACTAGAGGACGCCCGCCACTTCGTACTCTTTGAATTAGTTTTAACTCGTGCACCCCTAGAATATTCAAAGAATATTCTCTCCAAATTTCAAGTCCCTAGGCCGGTTGCGGCTGTTTATTGTCTGTCAGTCAGTCGATCATCGTACTGTTTTAAATACGTATTTAAGAAGATTATTTAATTATTATTGCCACTCCATTTTTTTTCTCCAGTTATTCGGTCGGAACTGTTTAAAAATAATTAAATTTTGTAACTTATAATATAACATCATAGTTGATTTCTTTTATTTTATCATAATTATTAATATAGTAGACGAATATACCACGCACACAAGAATAGAAAAATAAAAACACAATTGTTATATAGTACTCTCCCTTTTAAACATTCGAAAAAAAACAACTGTGCTGTAATTAGTTGTTTTGAAACTCAGACTCGTCCACTCTTCTTTCTTCTTCTTTCTTTGCCCCCGCGGCGACTTGAACAGCTACTACCGCGGGGTTATGGCGTTTCCACGTGAAGTGATTTCGCCAGTGTCAAGTAAGTATATAATAATAATAATAATAATATCACGGGACAATGTCACACAAATTGACCTAGTCCCAAATTAAGCCCTAAATAGGCTTGTGCTATGGGTACTAGACAACGATAAACTTACTTATATAGAGAAATATATACTTAAATACATAGAAAACATCCAAGACTCAGGAACAAATACTCGTGCTCATCACACAAATATTTGCCCTTACCGGGATTTGAACCCAGGACCCCTAGCTTCGAAGGCAGGGTCACTCCCAACTAGGCTAGCGTGTCGTCAAAAAATAATTATAAATCAATATAGCAATAAAACACAATCCAATCTTCTCTAGGAAGATTGGGGGCAACGTTGTACGGTGATTTGTAGGTCAGAGGTCAAGATAGTTTTAACCTCTGCACCACTGCGAGTCCACTTGAAACGAGAAGAAAGATGCCAGATACACGAAATAAGTCCAAGTCTTCAATCACTGTGCGACACAAAGGCATAAAAAGTACAAATCACTATCAGAAAAGAACTTTGAACACCTAATTACCCAAAAATTAAAGTTTAAAACAAATCACACGTCCGCCATCTTTTAACGTTGCAAATGGCCCCCTCGTCCACTCTTACTACAATAGCTTTTATTATCTGACAGTTGCATAAGTATCAAATAATTGCTCTATTTTCAAACCAACCATTCGACCATTTCTAACCTATGATTAAGACAAAAACAGCTCAATCAACCACCAAAACTGGCCATTAACAAAAAAGTGAACATGTTCGAAATTCAAAATTAGTTTTTTAATTAAACAGGCACACTCCCGTGTCGGACCGTCCGTCGTTAGCGTCCTGATTGTGTTCTCGCGTGCCCGCGGCTGATACTTCACGCCAGATAATATTTCCATTAATCGCCGTATCTGGGATGTCAGCCGGCACGGGAATACACTGGTATGTGGTTTAGAAGGCATTGTAAGGGATGTTATTTTTGAAAAAAAATGCGATAACGATAGACCCGCTGTAGTAACTGAACGCGTTCATGCGTAATATTGTTAACTAGCAACACCTTCCCCTCTCTCTCTCTTCCATTGAATAATTAATTTCGCGTAATTTATTGACATATATAGGAGTGTGGGAAACGAGGGAGGTAATTAAGAATAAACCGAACGTTCGGTTTTTCCTTTAGTAGCTCTGTCTCAGTCTGTAGCGCTTAGATCATTGGTCCAATAAGACAAGAAATGACTGTCAAAGGTGTTTATTACACTAAAATATATTTGGCAATAAATGACTATTCGTTCCGGACAAAACATTCCTAAAAAATAAAATTGAAATTACAAAATAATGTTTTTTTTTTAAATATTATTAGTGCTCTTAATGTTGCTGCTCGCGTGCATTTTGTTATATAACCTTTCGATTTTATCCCTTAGAGGCATAGGGCTTTATCTTCGAAAAACCCACGTTTGAACGTGTTAGTTTCAGAATACAAAGCTTTTTCTCAAATATAATGTTTCTACCTTCAACGCTTTGGACTTTAAGTTTTAAATGAAAACCGGGCAAGAGCATGTCGGACCATGCTCAGTGTAGGGTTCCGAAGCCATTAAGGACTTACTACAACATAAAAATCAACAAGTAATAACTAATTTTCTATTTAAAGTTATTTTGTACCGTTTTTGATGATTTTAGTAGGTATAAACACTTTAATCGCCTGTATCTCAAGAACCAATGATGTCTACTTAGTCGTGATAGTTTTCCTTTTAAACTCGTCATATGCACTTTCATTTAAGTTTTTTCCAGATTTTAAGTAGTAGACTTGACTCCAACAAAAACTAGCGCTTTAACGCTTAATATTTCATAAACGGGGGATTACGTGCAGAGGCGAGGTAATCTAAATTTTATTTTTTTATATTTTATTGTACTAATTTGTTGGCGTGACTAATATCTATATTTATGCCAAATTACAGCTTCCTAGTACTAAGAGTCTCTGAGCTAGGCTGGGGACGGACGGACGGACATGGCGAAACTATAAGGACTTATGAATACTGTCAACATGAATGACAACCTTTTTTTAACTAACCTACCAGCCAGTGTGTCGCAAACATAACGAGCATAAGCAAAAAGTGTTGATTAAAAATATGTTGAACGAACGAAAAGCACGAGACACGCGAGTGAACGAACTGTAATGAATTAACCGTTCATTCCGCCTTTTGGAAGTTCTATTTTGAAATTAGAATTTCGTGAATGAAATTTTGTTGACAGTTTTTATGGTGTCTATTATTTTTTAATTGGTAGTGTAGACTGATTGTGGTAGGTAGCGTATTCGAACTTATAGCGAATTAGTTTACAGCGCCTGCCATGAATTTGTGTCTTCAGTTATTTCTCTTACAAGGTTGTCTGGAAGAGATCGCTATTTAGCGGTAAGACCGCCTGTTGTATACCTATGATTTAAATGTACTGTTCCGTATTCTGCTTTTTTTTTTGGTGTTTAATAAAGAGTATTTGTATTGTATTGTATTGTATAGGTACTTTTTTTGGAAAACGCCCAGGGAGAATAAGGGCGCACAACCGAAGTGTGGAAACTGTTCTATAATCATAATGACCGTTGCCATAGTAATAACTGATCTTTTATAACCATTGTGGCATTGTTATTACTATGGTATCGGTCATTCCGGATATCAGTGGCGTTTAGTGAACATTTGATATCCTAATTTGTATATAAATACGTTAATAACAATTGAAATGACGTAGATTAAAAACAAAATTGATATTGTTACTAATAATTGGTTTAAAATTTCCATGCTTATGCTCAATATGGTAAAAAAAGATCAAAGTTGTTTATTCAGTAAGTAGGCCGCACGGGCACTTGTACACGTCACAACTCTGGCGCTTCAAAGAGACCGCTGCTGAGAAGAAGCCGCACCAGAAACTCAACAGCCAGTTTTTTTTTTAAATATTGCTTATGACAATGATAGAATCTAACCTAGCATTAAGCTGGTCACTGACTAACGTTACGAGGTGTATTGTAACATGTTACACAGCGAGGATTCATGCAGTCAGTACGCAGTGTTACGGTGAAACCAGCGAGCAATTACGTACCGACTGCATGAATCCTCGCTGTGTTACATGTTACAATACACCTCGTAACGTTGGTCAGTACCCAGCTATATATAAATAAATTAATAAATTTTGAATATATATATATATATGTATATCATGCGTAGTTAAGCAGGAAAAAGTGTCGAAACTTCTAATAAACAAGAGCAAATAAATAAAATAATAATAATTTATTAAATAAAGTTTCGATACGTTCTCTCATGGATATCAACAACAGCGTTTCGTAGAAAAGTTAGCCATTGTTTATTTTTGTCACTATCCTTTTATGCTTGTCGAAAACTTATTTATGCAACGGTACTTAATTAGGTCTAAAGATGCTCGTGGCTATTATAAAAGCACTGGCTCCGTTGTCACTCGCGATCTAACCTATCCTCTCTCGTACCTTCATTATGTACCAGTTACATAAATATTACAAAAAAAAACATTTTGAAATTTATTCCAAAACCAATATGTTTTTAATAACATCGTGAGCATCAATTCCGGCTACATCACTTTAAAGTGGAGCTTAAAGAAAACTATTTCCTAAAGAAAATTGGTGCAACAGTTTAGATGGGGAGCAGACGTCATTCACTCCTAGCCTCTCCGAGAAATAAAGCACGCGGACACATTGCACAAAAAACGGTTAAGGCGCTGCCACACAGACAGTTTAATAATAAGTATTTTCGATTTTGAAGAGCATTATGCAACTGTTACATAATAATGTTTGATATATGAAGGCCTAGTTTGCGACAACGAGGCGACCCCACGGTTATTCCACCCGGTGTGCTATAGAAAGTACATAATTCAGGCATATCAATGTAAACTTTATTTCAGGTCTCATACAGTTCACTTTGATTTGTTTCAAAAATGAAAATGTCATTTAAGTGCAAAGGTAATTGAAATTTATTTCCTTGCCGGTAGATTCAAATTCCTACTTACAAAAATCTACCGGATTGTAGTATGGTGGGCCTCAGGAGGTTATAAGTAAGGGGGTATGTAAATGGTATTGAAATAAATAAGTCACAAACAATCTCACAAATTGAACTAGTTCCAAACAAAGCTCTAGGCTTGTACTACGGGTACTAGACAACAATAAACATACTTATATAGAGAAATACTTACTTAAATAAATAGAAAACATACAAGACTCAGGAACAAATATTCGCGCTTCACACAAATATTTGCCCTTACCGGGATTTAAACCCAGGACCGCTGGCTTCAGGCAGGGTCACTCTCAACTAGGCCAACGTTGACACGTTAATAATTTATTAAATAAAGTTTCGATACGTTCTCTCATGGATATCAACAACAGCGTTTCGTAGAAAAGTTAGCCATTGTTTATTTTTGTCACTATCCTTTTATGCTTGTCGAAAACTTATTTATGCAACGGTACTTAATTAGGTCTAAAGATGCTCGTGGCTATTATAAAAGCACTGGCTCCGTTGTCACTCGCGATCTAACCTATCCTCTCTCGTACCTTCATTATGTACCAGTTACATAAATATTACAAAAAAAAACATTTTGAAATTTATTCCAAAACCAATATGTTTTTAATAACATCGTGAGCATCAATCGTCAATATTTAGAGAAATAAATAATATCCAATGCTCAGAAACAAATACTCGTGCTCATCACACAAATATTTGCCTATACCGGATTTCGAACCCGGAATGGAATGGAATATCAAGAACTGCCATTCCTATCTAACCATGCCCTTACCGGGGTTCAGGCGAACAAAAGTACAGCCAACATAGATGACAAAGAAACACGGCGCGGAAGGCGACTGGCAATTCATACGAGCCTCGTATAGTGGCAGCAAAACAACAAGTCGCTTTGAAGATCGCCGGCCGCGGCGCTCCGTACAGTTCGCGGCTCAAGTGGTTAAAGTTTATGTGTAAAATATTGCTAACGATCCAATATTATTTTAGTGGTGGTAGGACCCTGTGCAGGGTCCGTCCGGATCGCTACCACCATCTTATCCATTAACCACCCGCCAAGCAACATTCGCATTGTTGTGTTCCGGTGTGGGGATAAGACAACCGGTGAAATTACTAGCATAGAGGCATTCCATCTTAGTCCTAAGGGTTGGCAACGCATTTGAGGTCTTAGGATTATAGTATTGAGAATTCAAATGTCTATGGGTCTCAGATTCCACTTACCATCAGGTGGCCTGAGTGCTCGGGTGCCTTCTCCTTAACATAAAAAAAAAAAAAATTAAGCGTTTATTTCGAACAAAAATTATATAGTTTATAGATGATTAGTAAAAATAATCTTAAAACTATGTTAGTAAAGCCACTTAATTAAGGTAAAATGTCCCCTCTGGGCCCTACATGGACTGAGTTCCAGTGGCGAACTATGGGATCTCTATCAAGAATCTTGTTTAGGAGACTACTGGAACTGCCACGTATTCGATGCATCAGGGGGTTAATATTACACGTATTCAAATTTATTTGTTACCTTAACATAATTAGCAATACTTAAAATTTATTATATAGCACTGTTTTAGTTCGAATTTTTTCAGTTAACTTTAAACCAGTTTAGTAAGACTCGCGAATGGGTTTAAAATTTGATTACGTCAGATTGGTTTAAAAATGGTTTAGAAATTTTGAAATGTAATGTTTTTTATTCCGTGACAATATATTTATACATCAGTTGGTTAAATAACGTCAAATGGATTTAATTTAGGAATCGTAATTCAGGTGGCGATATTTTTTTAAGATTGATTCGCGGTTTATAAACTGCACATGATTGTATGTTGAATGACAATGTTTTTATGTTAGTATTTTTTTCCTGTACATAAACGGCTAAACGGATTTGGATGAAATTCAGCACACAGATACCCAAAGTCCATACTTGGATACTATTAAACTTAATATTCTTGAAATTGGATAGTCCGGAATAATGAACTGTTCCATGATGCAAAAGTGTTGTTAAAAATAAAAATTGACAGCATGAAACACATCTGTCGCCGACTGTACTTGCTTGTACTTTTGTCGAGAACGGAAGATATAAAGTAAGTTGTTTATTGAATGTTGATCTTGTGCTCTCTGTATTTCTTTTCATGATTTCAAGCGTTTGTGACCATTGCTAAAGAAACAATCCATTATATCGTCAGCTGATTTTAATTTATTTCTTAGCTTTTTTGCTGATGTTATCTATTTGATCGACACTAACTGACAATAACTGACACTAACATGTGATTGCTTTCAAAATTCACTCTTAGTGACTCCCTGACACCTTGTCAATCACCTACACATCGTTGACAACAAATCAAGAAAATGAATCTAGCTCTGCCTCTTTGCATTACAATACTGCTCGATAAAATTGAAATAATTATTATCTCTCCATTAGAAAGGGTAAATGTTATATTTTTTCGATAAAACTGTTCACAGCACTTAAAGCTATTGTTACTTAAAATTTTCACACACTGTATAATTTAATATCTCTATTGACGAGGGCTTTGTTTGAATAACTAAATTCATTTTTTTCTAAATTATATTTCAACTTTATAGCTTCAACCATTGTAGACAAAAAGAGTCTTGACAGACATACAGAAAGACAGAAAATGAAGTCACCTTATAAGGGCTTTGGTACGCAACCCTAAAACTTAATAGAGGGTCCTGAAATAAATCCAGAATTATTTACAGTTTCGAAAAAAACGCGAGTTTCAAATGGTATGTTTGTGAAATGAATCATTTGTGAAACGTTGGTTGTTCCGGTAACCTTCGGAGAGTGAAGATGACGACACGGTGGCCTAGTAGGGAGTGACCCTGCCTCCGAAGCCAGCCGTCCTGGGTTCAAATCCCGGTAAATGCAGATATTTGTGTGATGAGAGATAGATATGTATTTAGGTATGTATTTCTCTATATAAGTAAGTTTATCGTTGTCTAGTACCCATAATACAAGCCTAGAGCTTAGTTTGGGACTAGGTCAATTTGTGTGAGATTGTCTTCTGATATTTATTTATTGGCGAAATGACTGCGTATGTCGCAGTGGACCGCCATTAATAAAAAAGACGAAGATAAACGTTGGTTATAAAATGATAGCCCAGAAGGTCCGATCACATCACTTTGTAACATGCAACCTATTTAGAGTTCCCATTGACCTGTTTTCCTCCCCTGATTAAGTTTTAAAAACATTGCACCACGCCCGGCTGATAGCGATCGTAAACGTAAAATCCAACGTTCCAGCTTCTATCGCTCAATAGAAGCGGAATTTGAATTTAAACACACGCCAGGTAGCAAGAAAAAACCGGTTAAAACCGGAAGAAAATTACTTTTTCTCAAATATAGTCGGAAAGAACCGTTTTCCGATTGAAACACAAGGACGAAAGTGCCTCATTTACTCCTAGGAGTGAAAAAACATATGAATACACTGTCCATGTCCATATTTTATTTAAAAAACTCTATTACCTGTAAAATCAAAATTACCATGAACAAAATTACCATGAATAAAATACAAGGTGGCGGCGCTGGGGCGGCGCGCGGTGCTCAATACTGTCTTGTAATTTTCAAAAGGAGATTCTCTATCATGTCGTCAATATTTTTTTACAAATACTTCTAATTATGCATTTTGTATCATTTCCTCGCATTTATTGAGAAAATCATTATACAGGGTGTTTGGTAATGAGTGGATAATCCTTGAACTACGGATAGAGGGCACTTAGGACGTTATGAAAAAGCTAAAATAGGTCTAGTAAGAGTCGCACGGTTTTCGAGATATTTGGACTTTTAATCGGATTTTTAGTCATTTTTCCTTATGTCCATGTTACGAAAAACCCTTAATTTCATGTATTAATTCATATTTTTTTCACTTTTTTCTTGCATGGTTAGAATCACTGTGAACTAAGGAAGTTTTTAAAGCTACATGCCAAGTTTTTTTCATGACAACTTTTTGAGTAAACTCACTAAGTTACTTTTTCCATACTAAGAAATCCCCGCGTTTGTTTTTCACGTAGTATGGAAAAACAAACTTTGTGCGTTTACTCAAAAAAATGTCATGAAAAAAAACTGGGCATGTAGCTTTAAAAACTTCCTTAGTTAATAGTGATTCTAACCATGCAAGAAACAACGAAAAAAACATTGAATTAATACATGAACTTAGGGGTTTTTCGTAACACGGACATAAGGAAAAATTACAAAAAATCCGATTAAAATGACCAATATCTCGAAAACCGTGCGACTTTTACAAGACCCATTTTAGCTTTTTCATAACGTCCTAAGTGCCCTCTATACGTAGTTCAAGGATTATCCTCTCATTACCTAACACCCTGTATATGCCGCGACGGACTTGGGATTGCCTGACTCGTATTTTAGCAGGCCTCGCCATTGCTCGGCCTGCTAACCACCTCGTCATGCAATCCTTGACTTTCCGCGCCTAGGCAATAATGTACTATTCAAAAGTATTAGGTAAGACGATACCAATATTTGATGTTTGTTTTGAAAACTGTTTTTTTTTTAGTCAACCCACTTGCAGTATATTTTTTAACATATTTAATTTAGTATAAAACACTTTTCATCCATTACCCTGGGGGGTTATTATGACATAGCTATGCAGTGGGGCTAGACGAGAGCCCCACAGTTCTGTTTTAGCTCAGAGACAGGACAGAGCTATAACCATTATATAGCTCTATCCTTTTCTCTGATCGTAAACAGAACTGCATAGTCATATCATATATGATATGAACAACCCCCCAGTTCGTTAAAGTCGTTGTATACTCAATAAGATAAGAGATAATAATACGAACTGTGTTAATATTTTGAAGCAGCCGAGATCAATTAGAGGAAGAAATACTGACAAGTCCAACGAGCACACAGACCACCTGCCTCCTATTTCACCATCTTGACAATGACACGTGACAGGTGACAATTCGGTATACATTGCAAAGTTAACACGCTGATACATCACTGCGTTACATATAAGCTGCGCCGTGTACAATGAAATATCACCTGTCACCTGTCATTATCAGGATGGTGAAATTGGGGGCTGATGGTAAGTGGACTCTGAAGACAACATATTTCCAATCTTACGAGGACAATCTCAAGACTGCGAGTGCACTGCCAACCCTGAGAACTAAGATGGAATGTCTCTATGCTAGTATTTTTACCGGTTGTGTTATCCCTACACCGGAACACAACAATGCAAACACTGCTGCTTGGTGTCAAGTT